>CM061919.1:63428502-63605043 GCA_031002005.1 Vandiemenella viatica
TCCGGTATTATAATCGAACTAAAAAGTAAGGTGCATGGCGTGAAATCAGCGAGATATTAAACGTTAATATTGATGATGTAAAGAAAAAAGTTTCAAGCCAGCTAGGGTCATTCAGGCGAGAACGATCAAAACAGAAGAGAACTTCTACAACGGGAAGTGGTAAGTCTTTTTTAATAGTATTTCTCACAGCTGAACGGATTTTGATTGAATTTGGTGTTACGAAATTCAGATCCTAAATGCCTAAAATAATATTGATTTTGTGCCAGGCAATATAATTGTTTTACCTAATTTTTATTAAAACTTAAAATCAATGCCATAATATTAAAAGAAACAACATAAAAATAACTTTTAAATCTGTGTTTCTAAACACAAATTAAAAATAGGTACCAGCCTTCATATAATTTTGGTGTGACTCAATAGTGCCATCACAGACTACCCGTACTAAAGCCAGCCAGCCATGATCTGTCTTGGCCTGAGCCAATGTAGTTGTTAAGTTCCAAGACCTTAATGTCCCATTACTTATTTCTGTCTAGGGTTTTGCGAAATGGCTGTCTTAGTCAAGTCATGTGTTAGTTACTGTCGCCTGTGTGTGTGTGTGTGTGTGTTTTTTTTTTTTTTTTAATATCTGTAGTTTCTCGTCAGCGTTAGTTTTGGTCTGTTGTAGTTATCGTCATATGGTGTTTCTTGTCCTAGGTTTTTTATTAATTGGTGGGACGAAGCTTGAGATTTGTTATAAAATTTTTCGGATTTGTCTTTAATATAGTCTGTCATTTTTTGTATTCCTAAGTCATGATGTATTTGTGCGTTTGTCATGTACCGGGGGGCGTCTGTTATGAGTCTTAGATATCTATTCTGGATTGTTTGAATTTTTTTAAGTTGCCAGTCTGTTGCCATGCTGTATACTTCCGAACCATACAGTAGCGCTGGCCGGATTACTGACTTATAAATCTGCATTTTTGTCTTTCTTTGGAGGCCGTTTCCTTTGAGTAGGGGGTAGAGTTTGGTGAGTCTAGCTGTGGCGGTGTTGCATAAGTTTTGTATGTGTTTGCTCCAAGTCAGTTTTCTGTCCATTTTAATTCCTAAATAAGTGACTGCGTCTTGCCACGGGAGGTCTTTGCCGTCGATTGACACATGTTTGTCAGGAAGAGATCTTTTTGTGGTAAACATGATCGCTTGGGATTTGTCAGCGTTGATTTTGATTTTCCATTTGTTGCACCAGCGTGTTATAAGCTCTAGGTGCTGTGTGAGCTTCCGTGCGATGAATTTCTGGCTGCGGCAGGATCGGTAGACCATCGTGTCATCGGCATAAAGGCCTAATTCTCCGCCTGGTTGGTGGGGAATGTCATTAGTATAGATTGTGTATAGTATTGGAGCTATGACCGAACCTTGGGGTATGCCTGCTTCAATTGATGGTACTATTGTCTTTAAGAAATTTTTGGAGAGAAGTGTTTATGAGGATCTCAAGGATTTTACCAAGGATTTTTAGTAATGATATAGGTCAGTGGTTCTGAGGAAAGAGTTGGTTTTTGTTGGGCTTAGGGAGAGTGATGATTTTAGCTATTTTCCAGGTGGCTGGGAAGTATGAAAGCTTGAGGCAGGAGTTGTATATATGGGTAAGCAGGTCTATAGCGAATTGTGGTAGGTTTTTAAGATGAGTGGCTCTGATGCCATCAGGACCGGGAGATTTTTTGTTACCAAGTGCCCGAATGATTGAGGTCACTGTGGACGGCTCCACAGGACGGAAAGAGTTGCGTGATCTTTGCCTCAGAATGCGAGGTAATTCTCTAATCACCACTCTTTCCTCGTGGATATCGCTATTCTCGTCATCGATGACATGTTCTTGGAACTGAAGTTCCAAAGTGTCGGCCGTGGCCTCCGCCTTCTCCCGCGCTGTTTATACAATGCCATTTGGCCCGTGTAGAGGCTTTGACGGCTGGGGCTGTTCTTTTCGTGATTTAATTAGTCTCCAGAAATGGTCCGGGTTTTGTTCTGCCCGTTGGAGAGTGTGGGTCCAGCACTCAGAACGGTGTTCCTGTAAGTGCCATCTAACTTCGTGTGCCAGTCTGTTTGTAATCCTACGGTCTTGAGGGTCCCGGTACCTTTGCCATCGTTTGCGATGGTGATTTTTCAGCTTAATTAGGTCCGAAATGTGTGGTGGAAGGTCGTGTTTTCCTGAGTCATGAGTGATCTTTATGGTCGCTTTCTTCGCACATTCCGTGACTACAGCGACAAAGTGATCTATCTGTGCGTCAATTTGTTGTTTAGAGTCCAAGATTGGCTGTTCTGTTATGTGACTGTTTACTAGTTCTTTATATTTTTGCCAGTTGGTGTTTAGAGATAAGTTTTTACTCTCTGGTGGGCGTACGGCTGTATCAATACATAATACCACAGGGTTGTGGTCGGAATCGAGGTCGTTGTGTACAGTGGATGCAACAGACCAGGCGATGTTCTTGAGCAAAAATATGTCCAAGATATCAGGCCTGAGTCTGGAGTCCCTGGGAAAGTGCGAGGGTTCGTCAGGCGCCACTACAGTCACCTGGGGGTTTTTGCTGACAAAATCAAAGAGGGTACGGCCGCTGCTGTTTAGAGCGTTGCATCCCCAAACCGGAGATTTGGCGTTGAAGTCGCCCCCCAGGATTATTCTGTCGGCTGTGGTCAGTGCTACCAGGTCGGCCTCCGGCATTTTATATCTGGGAGGGTGGTACACTGCTATGAATCTAATTGCCTGCCCATTTAGTCCGACCTCAACAGCCGTAGCTTCAACACGCTCGAGCGCAGGAGAATCAATTGATCTGTGTGCAAGGCGATTTTTTATGAGGATTGCTGTTCCTCCCCCAGGCTGATTTCGTCTGTCCGATCGATACATAGCGTAGTTTCTGACTTGAAATCTCTGCTCCTTGCGCAGGTGTGTTTCGGTAAGTAGCGCTATGTCTATCCCATGTTCGTCTAGAAATCTTTCCAAAGTGTGCTTCTGCCCGAGAATGCTGTCGGCATTCCATGTCATGATGTTTAATGATTTTAATTTATTTTGGGCCATTGATGATGTTTGTAAAAGCATTAACAATGACCATTAGTTTGGCATCTGTAGTAGGGGCATTTTTGAAATCTTGAATTGTAGTAATGAATGTTTGAAATAGGCCTTTGCAGAAATCAATGATTTCTCTGAAATCTGATAGGGGCGAGCTTTGCGAGGAGGAGTTATCTGTTGCTCCTTCTGCAGGTGGGTCAGAAGCATTGTTGGGGGGATTGTTATCATTGGGAGGGACTACTGTCTGTGGAGGGATTGTTATTCAGGGGAGGGCTACTGTTGGTGTTGGGAACATTGTTGGTGGGGAGACCATTGTTGTGGTTTGGCTCAGTGGAGCTTGCTGTTGATTGGTCATGGCTGGAAGATGTATTTCTCAGAGGTGGGAATTCACTGGCTTCTAGCTGAAAGCTTGTGGTTTGATTGTTTGTTGTTGTACTGTCATCAGTTGTTTTTTCCCCCTCTTTAAGCTTCTTTTTCCTTTCTTCCCTAGCTTTCTTTACTTCAAGTCCTTTCTTCAGGATCTCCTGATAAGTGGGGGCATTTTTTATAGCTAGCTGGATGAGCTCCATTGCAATTTGCACATTTCGGTGGCTCATCTTGTCTTTTTGCACAGGTTTTGGTTAGATGGTTGCCTCCACATTTGACACATCGTGGTGTGATGTGACAATTTTTGGACCCATGACCAAAATTCTGACAGGAATGGCACTGAATGGGACCTGAGGGTACCCTGTATGCCTCAACCCTCACCTTCAGGCGGAGAATGTGTTGCACATTGTAGATTTCGCTTGCCTCGGGTGAGCGGTAGAGCTGCACTAAAAACAGCGGCAGTGGTTTCCTAACCCCTTCTGGGGTAGCAGAGGTCATTTGGTGAACATCATGTACAGGCAGTTTTTTAGAAACTAAGTCGTCGTGAATGTCTACGCGGGAGATATCTGCTGGGAGGTCCCTAATGACAACTTTGAGGATCTTAAGTGGGTCTTCATCATATGTATGGTACTGATAATTTTGTATATTCATGGCCTGAAGAATGAATTTAAATCTTTAAGGTTAGAGGCTTGGTAGCGGATGCTGTTTCCGCGGTAGGCAGTGTGGAGGTCGCCTGTCAGCCCCCTCTCAATTTCTTTGACAAATGCTAAGTAGCCAGTTGTTTGGTAACAAAATATGGGAGGAACCCTAGCGCGTCGCGGTTGGGGTAGGGGAGGGGGGGGGGGGAAGGAATCAGGGTCGCTATCCAGTGGCGCGAATCTGTTTGAGGTAGTAATATTGGGAATTGCATTGGCTTCATTTACAGTAACTTCTGAATCGGATTCACTATCTTGCAAGGCCAGGAACGACCCCGCCGGTACCATTATCTCGTCTGACTGTCTGCGCGGTTTAGGTGTCTCAGTCTGTGTCGGTGATTTTTGATTGGATTTTCTTTTATGGCTGCGGGACCCCATTGTGGTACCGCAGCGGTCTGTCTTGTAAGAAGGGGGTCCTATCTTAGTCAGTCTGTCTGTCCAGGAATGTCACTTCAACCTTTCGTTTACACCTGATAGGTATCAGGGCTGAAAGCGACCCTACACAGCGCGCCTGGGGGTTCCGCTCAAAGAGCGGGCTGTGAGGCGGTAAAACCCTATAGCTAGGTAGAGAGTAATGCGTTAGTCTGATATAAAGGTCTGCCTATAGGTCAGACGACAAAAATTTGCTTATGCGGCGACGTCCCACGGCGAACGGCGAGCGACGAATCGGCGTAATCCAGCACGCAAACAAGCGAGAGCACCAGAGCGACGACAAGGCACACAAGCGCAAAGCAAAAAAGTATGCTCGCAGCTCAAGAGCAGAACCATGAATGGCGGAGGGGATCTACCCGTACTAAACGGACGATGCTTTGTTTATATACTTTGAACATATACTGCAGGCTTGTGTAGTGACTTCCTGAGGCTAGGAATCTTAAAGTTATCATAAATTTTATCTTCTGGTGAGATCGCCTCACGCGTAGGCGTATCGTGCATTTTAATATGAGGTCCAACTAATGACAGCAAATGTTCGAAATGGATCTCATAAAGTTTTGAAATAGCTCATTATTATTTTTATCTTTTTTTAATTTTTTTATTTTAATGGCATTTGGCTACTGAGGCCACACAGCCAGCTCAATGTGATTCTGATTCTATCAATGTATTAGTTTCTTCCAGTGTACATATTTTCAAGTGTAATCACAAGGACACTACAACACGAACACGACATTCACAGACACAACACTTAAACACCCATGCCCGCGGCCTGACTCGAACCGGCGACCATCGGCACGTGGAGCTAGCACTCTAGCCCCTACGCTACCGAGGCCGGCAGGCCCATTATCTCCTTCTAAAGTCAATTCGCAAATTAAATTATTAAGATAATTTCTTCGCTGACGATGACTTTCTCTAATCCATCAACTTGGTAATTTTCTTCTGTTTTGACATCGTATGGATAATAATAAAGGCCGCAGCTGCCGCGCGTGCACGTGTCAACACAATAGCCGAGCGTTTTCTGAGCACTGGCACCAGGCTCGTTCGACCAAAATTTCGTTTGCCTTGAACACGCTCAAGCGAGCGTGCTCAAATGAATGAGCGGCTCATTCGCCTGAGTGTGCTCAAGTGGATACGAGGCTTTTGTCACGCTTAACCCAGTCTGGCAAGTGTTAAAGCGACATTCAACTTAACGGGAAATCGAACCACGCACAAGTTTGTCATAGGTGAAGATAATGTATAATATATTACTTGCTATATTACATAACACATATAAACGACCAACCATGCTTTCCTGGAACATGGCGGTTTGTATATGCTGTTGAAACTGCGGTTAGGATGAAAGGGAAAACATATGAGGAAGTTATTAAATGATGCCTTAGTTAATTTGACAATGTACTGAACGAAAATCACTTAAAACCAAATGCATCCAAACTTTTCCTTGCGCCTTTCACCCCCATAATAGAGGACCAGGAAGACGGCTGAATATATTGTGGATCGGAGAGAAACTTGATGAGTTATGGGAACGAATTTATTTGGATGTCAATTTCGAGCTCATTATGTCCCGCATAGAAATGAAAGGAAAGTCAGTTCATGGAGCGATGTCATCTGGAAATTGACCACCAGAAGTGCTGCGTTCGCTGGTGATACCTGGCGGCGCGGCGGGAGAGAACGCAGTTGTTCAATAAGCAATGCTCGACTCAGATCTAGGAAGAGTTTGATACATTCAACGAGATCACAGCAAAACATGATTGAATTCGGTAGAACGTCGGTATGGAGGCTTCGAGTTCGCTACCTCGCCGGCTTATAAGAAATAACAAATAAACTGTTATCGATCTTATATATAAAAGTCAATGTACGCTTGTTCTCTATGAGCTCATAAACGGCACATCCGATTACGGTGAAACTTTGGTGAGTTGTCGAGTACGCGTCGGAGATGGTTCCTAAGAGATAAAATTTCAAAAAACCACCCCCTCTTCACCATAACACCCCATAGTTTTAACAAACCAACAGATTTTATCTGATCTCTACAGAAATTTGCACATGTATATTGTAAAACAAACAGAAAACTACATTTGGTTTCCAAAAACGCATTCACTTTCCCCCTTCCCAACCCTTAATTTTTACACAAACCCACGCTTTTTATCCGATTTCGATGGAACTTTTCACACATATACTTTTAAAATATAGAAAATTACTGTAGACATTAGTTTTACAAAAACCCAATCCCTCTCCCCATTTTCTACGCCAATACCACCCCCTCTTCACACTACACCCCATAATTTAAAAAAAAAAACACAGATTTTATCCGATTTTGATGGAAATTGGCACACATATACTTTAAAACAAAAAAGAAAAATACTGCTTGCATATGGTTTCCAAAAAACACAACCCCTCTCCCCCTTCCCACCACGTTAATTTTTACTCAAACCCACTCTATTATCTGATTTAGATGGAACATTGCATTTGCATACTTCAAAACAAAGAGAAAAATTCTGTTTACATTTGGTTTTAAACAACTAACTGCTCTCTCCCTTTACCCCAACCACTTAATTTTTGTCAATACTTCATATACATACCCATAGTGTTTAAACGATATCGATGGAACTTTGCATATGCAAACAATAAAACAGACAGACTATATTTAGATTGCAAACACTTAAACCCTCTTCTCCTTTACCTCTCCCCTTATTTTTTTCCAATGTTCTTTATACATACAGTTTCTATCCGTTATTGATGGAACTTCACACACGTATACTTTAAAACAAGGAGAAAAATACTGTCTACATTTGGTTCCCAAATCCCAACCCCTAATCCCCTTTATTCCTACTCTCTTAATTTCCAATGTTTCATACACTTAATTTATTCAATGTGGATGGAACTTTGCACAAGCATAAATTAAAGCAAAGAGAAAAATGCTGTCTATCTCTGGTTTACAAAAACCCACCCACTTTCCCTATCAACTTAATTAACCAAAACGGTGGGGAAATTAGACAAAGTAAATAGCGTCATTATTAAAGTACACATTATTTCCTGTTAAACAGCACTAGACAGATTACGCTCGGACAATTGCTGACCAAGAAATTCCAACTTGAATATTAAAAAGTTTTTGTGACAGCACACAAATCTACAGTTTTTATTTGACGTCGAAGGAAGTTTGCACACACATGCTCTAAAATAAGTGAAAATGGTGTTTATATTTGGCTTAAGGCGGGTTTCGTAAACACTCTGGATGAATCACTCGCAGTGAAAGGAAAGTGAACTGTGTAAACAGACAATCATCCAAAGTGATCATCCAAGATGATGGATGAAAGAAGTTGGCTCGGGTTTAACTTTTCGTTCACTTTCAACGTTTCACTCGGATGAATCATCAAGAGTGACACCTGTAAACAGTCAAAATATCGAGGTGAAACATCTTCCTGGATCGGTCGCAATTGCTTGTTTCTGATTGTTCTTGTTTTCAATACACAATGATTTTTAAATCGGAAGAAGAAACATTTCTTTATTTTTAAAATCATTGCATAACGAGCATTTATAGAAAACGAAATTTCAAAGTTATGAAAGTTATTAAAGAACTGAATCTCCCACTTTCGACAATAGAAGACGTCAACTGCAAAATTAAAACTATCCGAACCAGCAGGGCCGTAGCTAAGGGGGGGCATTGTGGGGCAATGCCCTACCTTAAAATTCCAATGCCCTACCTTAACCATCAACTAAGATAATTTGATAATTAACTGTTTGTTAATAGTATGAAATGATGGGGAAAAATTAAGTTACTACTAATGTAGCTACGTGTAAATAATTCCAAACTAACTACAGTTTGTAAATATCATATATATATATATTAATTCTTTATTCTGCTCTCACACACATGGCACCGTCACTACCTTAGGTTACAAGCAGGTGGAGGGTGGAGTATTTGTCCGAAGACATTGCCTCCAAGGATAATGAAGATGTTACAATCCTTTACTGCTCGGTGTTTCTTGTTGTTGGGTATCAGTTTGCTAGGAGACTGAGCAGTCTTCTATGTCTATTGTCATATAGACCAATTGAGTTGACCGCCGGGTTGTTGCATTGCCTAACATTTTTGTAAAATATTTCCGCCAGCTGACGGAATCTGTCCTTCAATTTAGGTATAAGGGTGTCCTCATGGAAGTGCATCCGTGGGGAATCGGCACGGGAGATGGAGGGCTCTCTTTATTTTGAATGATCTGAAGCTTTCTGGTTCTCTTTTCACTAGCGTATGCCCACACAGGACATGCATATTCCATAATAGGGCGTACGTGCGAGGTGTATATCTTGACTCCTGTGGAAGGGGCTAGTTTGCTGTCCTTACTTAGTATTGAGTAGAGGCAGTGGAGCCTGGACTTTGTTGATGTGGCTACACCAGTTCAGTCTCTTATCTAGAGTCATCCCCAGCTAGCATGCTGTGATGCAGCATGGGATCTCTCTACCATACAGGCGAAGTAATGGGTTCTGGATGAATTGGTTGACGGGCCCCAAATCGCTTGGTTAATATAATGGCTTGGATCTTGGTGGGATTTATATCTATATGCCACCTGCCTATCTCAGGCATCGGTTATCTGCAGAACTTCCTATAGTCACCAGGTGGCTTGTGCTCTACTGTGACTGGTGGCCAAATACGCAATGTTGTTAGCGTAGGTTGCAGTCAGAATATCATTGCTGGTCGGTACATCAGCAGTGTACAGGGAGTATAGCACTGGCCAAGCACGGAGCCCTGGGGAACTCCTGCCTAGATGTTCCTGGTGGAGGAGTAAGCCTTGTATACCTTGATGCTGAAGGTCTGGCCAGTGAGGTAGGATTTTAGAAGCTTCACGTATGGCCCCAGGATACCCTGATCGTAGAGCTTGAGCAGGAACCCCAGGTGCCACATGGAATCGAAGGCAACCGAGATGTCAAGAATTACCATAGCGCTGCAGTTCTTGAAGTCACCACATCAGCTACCCGCATCAACTGTCATGTGGTGGAATGACTACTTCGAAATTATAGCTGATGATTTGGTATAACATTAGTGTCATCGATGAAGGCAGATAAACGTTTTAGTAGCAGCCGTCCGAAAACTTTGCTAATGTCTGGGAGCAAACTTATAGGCCTGTAATTCTGAGGTAGGTGTTTGTCTTCTCAGTTTTGTGGATTTCCACTATTTTAGCGTGTTTCTACAGTTGAGGGTAAAGCTATCAAGATGGCATTAAAGGTGAGGTGGACAGAGGCCTCCGGTGGTAGGTGCCTGAGGAGAGTGTTGCTGATCTCATCGCGCCCTGGTGCTTTGTGTGGGTGCAGTTTCGACAGGTACCCCTTCCGGGGTGATGTACTCTATTTGATGATCGTCTTCAGCTTCGAAGTAGACTCTGAGGCGCTGGTGGACTGCTGTAAGGTGGTTGGGGTCCACATTTGTTTGCGAGGGCTAGAAGTTCTTCACAAAGACATCAGCAAGTGCTTTGACCTTTTCCTGTGGAGTGATGGCTAGTCCTCTTTCGCCGTGCAGAGGGGGGAGTCGCTGCCTTCGCCTGGTGAGTCTTCCTGTTTGTAGACATAGAGACCCATCCTCTGGGTAGAGCATGGGGACTCTTGAGTCCCACTCTTCATCCGATGCTTATCAGGGAAGCTTTATCTCCATTTTCAAGCGACTTAGTAGTCTTCTGGTCTCCGGGTTTTCGTAAGCTTCCTGTCTTTAGCAAGCCAGGGTTTTATGGAGGATTTCCGCCAGGAGGTGGGGGGGGAGGGGGGCTGGGGGAAAGCTTCAGAGTGGGAGCTGGTCTGGGTATCCTGACTGGAGTGCAAGGCTGCTTCAAAAGACTGAAGGTCAACGTCAATGTTGTTAATTTCGGGTGGATCAGCTAGATTAGTCTGTAGGAGCACCTGGTAGCACCTCCAGTTTGTTTTATAGTAGTTGAAAGACAGGTCTTCATGAATTTGCCAGGGTCCAACCTTGACCTCTACCATAACCGACAGTGAACTGAGGAAGAGTCGGTTTATGATTGAGCTGGCAACGTAACCCTGGATGCCCTTGGTGATAACTACGTCTAGAACATCTGGTCTATTGCCGTTGATCGGGTAGTGTGTTGGCTCTTCTGGTGCCCATATGCACATGTTGTAACTGTTTGTGAGGCGTCTCAATGTTATACCCGCTGTATTGTTGTACCTACTATTTCAGTTGGAACGTTTAACATTAAGGTCACTGCCGATCAGAACTTTTCCGCTGACATCTGCCAGAGCCGTAAAGTCAGCTTCTTTCAGCTGTCTTCGAGGAGGCCAGTAGAATGAGATAATGGTTAACTTCCCATTAGCAGTAGCCACTTCGACTCCGACGGCTTCTATCTGCTGAAGGGGTGGTAGGACTATTTCATGATATGGAATGCTGTTCTTAATGAAAACCGCGAACTACACCTCCAGCGGTGGGTCTGTCACTGGCATAACAACTATAGTTGGATACTGCAGCTTGCAGACAGGGTTTCAAAAAGGTCTCTGACACCAGATTCACGTCAATATTTTGGTTTCGAAGAAACCGCTGAAACTCTAGCAGTTGGCTGATCATGCTATTAGCATTCCGAGCACAGAATGATAGGGAATGTAAAAGTGGCTGTCTATCCATTGTGGTTGCAGTGTGGACACTTTGCGACAGCCAGAGCATTGATAACGGCACGGGTCATTTTCGCCAGATGCTCGGTAAGGCGGCATATCATCTTTAGGGCAGACTCCAGCTTGTTTGTTAGGCTGTCCAGTTTGTCTTGTGCTTCACGGTCTGCTTCGTCTGTGACTCTTTGCTGATGGGAGGTGATGTGGTGACCGGTGGGTGGGATTCGTTGCTCAGGAGGCAATTTGGCATATGGACTTGCAGGGCGCCCTGTAGAGGCAACACGTTCTTTGTTGGAACTGGAGCCGCCTTCTTTCGCCGACTGATGTTGTTACACTGCTGCGTTCTTGGATCCAGACTTTCTCTTCCGTATGCGGCGCGAATGGGATGTGGACATCTTCACCTTGCCATTGGGGGCCTGATCTTGCCCTGTTAGGGGTAGTTTTTCCTGGTGCCCTGGAGATGGATTAATATTTGTTGTTGGTGTCTGATGGCTTTTCCTGTTCAGTTAATAGTCTTGGCTCTCTTGAAGGCCAGGCAGCCCTTATAACTGGCCACGTGTCCACCTCCACAGTTGGATCACTTGGTGGAGTGTCATATCTTCTGTGAAGTGCATTTGGTAGAGTCATGTTGGCCTCCACACTTGACGCAGACTGGACGCATTTTACAATTCTTGGAAAGTGACCGAAACGCTGGCAGTTGTAACATTGCGCAGGTCTGGGCATTGACCGAACTTTTTCAACCTTCACTTTGAGGAGGCAAATTCTCTCCACCTGAAAGATTGCTCCGTTTTCCTGGCAGTCCGCAAGGATCACCAAGAATAGGGGCATTAATATGTTACTGCCAGGACGGCGAAGTTGGGCCACCGTTTGTACAGTTCTTCTTTCAGTTCTTCAGTAGGAAATGTTCTTGGGATGCCCCTGAAGACTACTTTGAGTAATGGAACAGCTCCAATAGTGAAAGGTGTAATATGGGATTTTACTGTGCTTCAGCATCCCTGTAGCAGCTGTGGTGAAGCTGAACTTGATCTCATAACCACCGGCAGTTTTGGCAGCGAAGGGACTACAGCTTCAACCATATCGTGGAGTGTCTTATTGTTGTACTCAAATTGCACCACAATAGGGGGGATGTGTGCAGATCTCTGTATTGATGGCGCTGGTTCAGTTTCGGACTGCTGGGGTTGAAACTGGTTTCTAGTTTCTACGGTATTGGAGTCTAGCATTGGTGGAGGTTTAAAAGTGTGCCTAGAAAACATGAAGTCCTCCACATCGGCTTGCTGATGGGGTTGGTGGGTAAACCCTCTTTGTCTCTCACAACAATTGAGCTTCCAGAGCTACATGGTTTCTACACAGGTGGTTTGGCAGTCTCTTGGACCGACACCCCTTTCCTCTTCTTCGTGGTCTTCTTGTGTTTGATGGGATTTCTCACTAGCTGTTTGATGAAGACTCTGGTGGTGGTGGTCGGGCATGTGCAGTACGGCTTCATACTGGCAGTTCACTTCTTGGGTGTTTTGAAGTCTCTGCAGCAAGAGGCAAGGTGCTCCTCTTAGCTACACGTGGTTCGTCATGTCATTGTGAAGGCTGGGGTGTCAGCGTGTTACTGATCAGGGATGTGTCCATCCCCATGCCCAGGTTCTGGCACGTCAGTTCCACGTCGGTGTCTTCTGGTGCAGGCGAGCACAGAGTGTCGCTGTAGGTGACGGTGTAGTAACTGAGCGGCTAGTCACCACGGCCAAAGTTTGGATTCGTCTCTGATCAACCACTCCTCGATTAGCTTTCGAAGATATGTGGCCCTCGGATCAGAGTGACTACGTTCTGCCCACACTTAAAGCTAGTAATGAGCAGGAATCAGCGATGCAAATGAAAACATGTAGTTGAAAGAATTGAGTGACTTTAATACTTCAGCAAAAATGGGCACATAGACATACACTTGAAATAAATGAAAAATACTGCATAAACTAGCTCTCATAAAAGGCATATGCTACTAATAAAATCCTGCCACTCGGGATATTCTTTCTCAGCCAGCCAGAGGGTATAAATCGCATTAGCCATTACCTAGTAAAATCTGCATGCCGTATGGCGACGTGGACCATCTTTTGAATCGGCGAAACGACTGCCCCGGAGGCCGTTCCAGACTGCGCTCTCCAGAGTAGAAACGTGGTGGGGAGAAGTCATGTGACTTAATCCTATTCGTCTAAAATCCCTGGCTAAGGGCTTTCTCGGTTACCTTGGTAGGGGGACTGCTTCCCACGGGAAGTGACTTTGCTCAACCTTGAGCTCTGCCTCGTTGGGTGGAATTATATTACATAGCTGCAGCTTGAGAAAAATTATCCCGAACGAAAGTTAGAACATATTATAACTAAAATCTCTCAATATACTACAACGGACGCTGGAGCGCGGGAAGTGCCACTCAATTCAGACATCTTCTGAGGTAGGTGCAGCCTAAAGGGAGCGTTGCTCTGGTCCCTTGATGTCACCATTCGGTTTACCAGGCCAGAGATAACCCTAACACTTGCGCCAGGGGGTTCCAGTCCCCCAGGAGTGGGCAGTGTGGCGGTAAGTCCCTGTCAACTTCGGGAAGGGAGGACCAAGCCAAACAACAAAGAAGAAGAGGCAGGCTAAGTACCTCACTCTATTCTTCGCTGAATGTATCATGCTCACAGATGGCATTTGAATTATATATTGTCTATGGTGTTCTTCAGTGTTGTGTAGGTACAATGTTTCAGTCGGTTTGAGACACAACTGTTAATTTATTGTTCTGAACTGAAGACGGATTAATTTTGTAATGGATAATACGGGCTATCTTTAGCAAAAAACGAAGATTATAAGAGGAAATTGACCAGGAAGGACCTCATTCCTCAAAACAGATGGAATCATAAAATACAATTGCCACTCCTAGTCCTATGGAAACAGGTTTGGTGAAACGGTAATGTTAGTATTCCTTCTGATATTGCAAAAATCGGAGAACCGATAAAGCAAGTTATTTTAGATGTATATCTAAAAGAAAATAACAGGACCTTTGCAGCGGACTGGTTCAAGTGATATAAGTAGTTGCAGTATTCAGTCGAGAAAGATGCTGCTTTTTACTTTTCTTGCCAGCAATTTTTACCTCATGGAAGCAAACAGACTTTGTACACTGATTAAAAAACTGCTTTTCCAAAACACGAAAAATACATTTATAATACATGAGCCATGGTGATGTGGCAGGATAAATTACATGAAATATCTACTTATACAAGTAGCATTGTAGAAAAGCATTACAAGGAAATAGGTGTTGTGTGAAGTCTGTTACTGAAGTAATAAAATTTCTAGTAGTCAGTGAATTGGGTTGGAAATCATATTTTGGAGGAAGAAGAAAAAACAGGATTATTTCGGAATTTGTTTGAATACACCTGCATGAAACATCTAAATTTGGCGGAGACTCCCAATCATATACCACAAAATGCAACAAATCGTTCACCTGAAATTCATATTCCAATAATTCAAGCAGTGCAAAGTTCCATTGTTAAAGATATTGAGGAATATGACGTGAATTGGTTTACTCTAATGGAAGATGGTACGAGAATTAAAAATAACCACGAAAATATTGAATAGCGTTACGTTATATTAGGGATAGATACGTCAATGAGTCGTTTCTGACAGTTACAACTACTGAAAAGTTTGAAGCAGCCACTTTCACGGAATTAACGTCAAATAGACTTAAGGAAAATAACATTGAACTCTCCAGTATGCAATGATGGTGCAAGTGTAATGTATGGGAAAGTTTCGGGAGTTGCGACCAGAACAGAAAATAAATTTGGCCGAAAAATTCCTTACGTCCACTGCTAAAACCATTGCTTGCATTTCTTAGTTATCAGGACTTTCTCGGAAATGACATTCATTCATCTGTTTTTTGATCAATGCATCATGTTACTTGAATTCTTTCACCATGGAAAAATAGCTGCCTTGTAGGGTTGAAAATGGATTGCCTCGCTAGTCGAACAGCATTGGTCAAGACACTTGGTGGTTAAAAAAGTTGTAAATGATACTTACTCATTGATTTTTATGACTTTAGATGAACTTAAAAATTACAGATTTAACGGTGACGATGTTGCTAAGAGTGTCGGTATTATAAGTCATTCTCAATTTGAAATTCCGAATGGCCATGGTTATGGAAAAAAAAATCTTATCCATGCTTCAGCCTCCGGACGCACCTTTACAAGCCAAAAGTGCAGGATTGAAGGATGCCATAACAATCGTAAAGTGCATCCAAAATGGAAAAAAAAACAGATCAGATGAAATGTATTATCAACTTTTGGAAGAAGCTAAGTCTAAGACAAGCGGCAATTCCGAAAATAGGATCCAGATCTAGAAGGGGCTCAAGAGGAAAGTAAAAAAATCAAATTGTATGGATTTTTACTAGATGATGGTCCTTCCTGTCCCTCCGCGAGACAAAATATAGACGACCAGGATGCTCAAGCCATTTAAATCTGATAATTTTGAAACACTGGACGAATTATATGTTAAGTTACAAATAAAATTTTTGGACAATGACTATCTACTAAACTCATTAGCGAGTCTCAATGAGTTGGATGTAGACAAAATGGTACCGTTGAAAAATTTAGGTAATTGGTGAGAAAATTACAGAAAACTATGTAGCTGCTTGTAAAATATTAGTGTTATTTATTCATATCCAATTCACAATTTCAAGTTTGAATATATTTTTAAGCCACATTGTGTTAAAATGTTTGGTCCATGTTAATTGTTAAACACCTTACCCCAAAGTCAATCGATGCTGTTTGTGACAAACGAACTTGCTAATTTCTCACACAGAAAATTTCATTGGCAACTCAATTTGGAATTCAACCAGCGTTCTTGATACCTTGCCACAGGGGCATTATCTTTTTATGATTTTTTAGTTTTTTAAAAGTAGTTTGTATATAGTAGGCAGATATTTAAGTTATTTTATCTTTACTTTTTTAATATAACCTATAAGTTTCTATGTAGTAAATAAATTAGATTTTTTGGTTTCAACTGATTTTTCAGGTCTAACAGCTAGAGTCGTTCAAAGATACATATGAATTTTTTGCATCTGTGGCGACCTTAGGATGCAGTATTGCTACAGTGCGAATCTACGTTTTCAACTTTGGCTGCAATCGACAGGCCTCAGAGGCTGTCAATGGGTCATGAAAGAATGGCAGATATGGTACTTCTGGCCTTTGAAAAGAAAAAAAAAAGAAAATCAATTAATCTGAATGAGATCCTTTGCATTTTTAACTATATGGCCAATCAAAGAATTCAGCTGTTTTAAGGAAGGGATTTTTATTATTATATTGAATATAATTTGTTTGTGGAAATAATATAAACTTGAATAAATGAATGTTTTGCTCTTATCTATTACCCCTCCCGACAATTAAGTACTACCTCACTCACTCACAGTCACAAGTACGACAAAAATTTATTCATCAGAATAGGTGAAGTAAAATTTTAACTTCCGCCCTACCTGTAACCGTGACTGCCCTACCTTAAATACAACTCTAGCTACAGCCCAGCACAAGATAAATCCTTATAATTATATTGCACACTTATAATTCCCTTAACAGACTCAACACTGATTCTATTTCTATCTTTGGTCCACTGACTGTTTGCTAATGAAAAAATCCTTTCTACACTAGCATTGTGGCTGGGAATAGCAAAGAAAAACTCCTCAATTTTTAGTAGTTCTGAGAAACAAGCACCATTCTTTGACTCTCTGAAATATTTACACCAGATATCATTTGACAACTGATCTGTATTAACGTTAGCCTGGTTTGTCAAAAATTTCTGAAAGTTGCAAAACTGATCAAAGCACTTTACATCATCTATTTTAATATTAAGTTTTTCATTTAGGTACAGAATTGTTTGTTCCACATCTCCCCAATTTGGAGAATTCTTCAGACCCATCCATTTAAATACCAAAAACTCTTGATACTGAAGCAACCATTTCTTAAGATACATAATTGTTGCATCATAAACATGTGCTATTTCTCCTTCTAGCATATCACATTTAGAACCATAACCTCCATCCCGTTTTTTTCTCAAAATTTCTTTTAGTTTTAAAGATTTGAAATTCTGGATTTTTCTTTCCTGAAGAGCATTCAACACACCCTCAAGAATATGTATCATTTCTACCAGTGAATTTTTCTCTTTTTCTAGGGCCAAAATATTATGTTGAAATAATGACATAAGAGAATGAACAAACCATAATCGTGCTTCACTAAGCTCATTTTGGAAAAACATTTTAATCAGAATTGGAATTTCACCCTGAGAACTGAAATATGATTTCAGTGCTGGATACATCTCAATTAGTCTCGTAACGCAAGGAAAAAGGGACAGCCACCTACTCTTAGAATGACACAATATTTCCCTATATTGTACTACTACAATATCACAAAACTCCTTAAGACTTTCAGTACATACTGTGTACACAGAAAAATAATTAAATATTTTTAATACTATGGAATCAACATCTAATGTGAGTCCTGCATCAATACCATGTTGAATGCAGTTATGTAAAACATGAGCAGGGCAGCCTAATCCTACTAATCTATCATTTAAATTGTTTTTCAGATGGGCGAAAACATTATTTCCCGACCTCTTACCAAGTCCACTAATCCCACCAAAATTTGTATTTGTATTGTCCCCAGAAAAAGCAACACATTTATTATTAATACCTCTACTTCTAAGAGTATCACATATGTAAGATGCAATCGTTTCAGGTTTTTCATTTGGACTACTTTTAAGTTCTATCACTTTTGTTTGAATTCCCCCAGATTTAAAGTCATAGTATTGAATTAGAATTGGAAACAGTTTCACAGAACCATGGTTACTGCCGTCTGTTGCAACACCAAAACATGAAATACACTCCAAAGCGTCAATAGAAGCATTAACAGAATGAGGTGACAATACAGAATTAATAATGGCTTCTGTTTTAGTGCGAGCACATGACATTTGTTTCGCTATATTTGAGTCTGTAAATAACACTTTCTGCAGTTTTCCAGTACAGTCCATTGATTTAAAACTTTGATGATGCTTGACTGTGTGAAAAGATAGGGTGCCTTCAGCTGCATGGACCAGATCATTAATTTTGGAATCCTTTATTGCAAAAAAAATCGTCAACTTTGGATGAAGATGCTGCAGTACGTATCCGCGTTTTGTGTTTTTCAGTGTTTTTGTGAGCTTCTAGGTCTAACCCCCCTGCAAATTAATAATTGTGCGTGTTATACGTTATTCAGTGTAAGAAAATCTGAGCTATTACACGCAAATTTCCAGTGTCATACGATATTTACGTAAAATCGGTCCCATGGTTATAAATCTTACCTTTATTAGCAACTGAAACAAATGTTCCTGATGGGCAGATAAGACATTCTGCCTCTGAGCTAATTCTTCCCGGTCTGAAGTCAGGAAATCGTTTTTGTAATTCGTCGCTGAAGACACATTTGCGTTTTGGCATGATTTCACTTAAACTGTAAAACTGCTTCACTTCACAACAACCAAAACGCAACTAACAGTAAAGCAGTTGAAAACAATGATTCTAGAAGCCGAGCTGACTACCGAAGTACTTTGCATTGTTGCGTACATAATGTTCTTCACCGGCAGCCCCGCAGCTCGTATTTCACGATAATTGCCTCGCCACCTATTGCTCAGAAATCGTAACTATATCTTGACACAGTGCCGAGACAGAAAAAGGAAAAGTGTAGATAAAATATCACATTGTTGGCATAAAGGTTAAATTCTTTAGGGTTTACAATTTTGACAGATGGGAGAGTTTTATTCCCACACTTTCAAGTTCAGGCAGTAGTAAAACGGAACTAAAAAAAGAGAACATTCCTTGATTTTTCTCAAAACCCGCCCGGACCATTTTTACGGTCCAAAAAAGAGGACATGTCCGGGTAAAAGAGGACATCTGGTAACCCTATACATAACTGGCCATCAGAAACCTTTGTGCTGATATTAAGAGAATAAAATATACCATACTAACACATCCCAGTGTGATTTATGCTTTGGATCAGTGCGATAAGAGCAATTCAAGGCTTGCTTTAAGAATAATTCAATAATATAAAAGAAGACGAAGATTCGAGTTCCATGGCTGAAAGAAGTCCACCAGAATCTAAAAAGGTATTGAATCAAGGCGGAAGACATGGAAGACAGTTAGTGCTCTGAAAAAAACTGTGGAGGTAAAGTATCTGTCCGAATAAATTCTTAGAAGTATAAGAATGAGCCAGATAATGAATGAGTACTAGCAACGGAAGAAGGAAACTCTGATGAGGAAATGAAGTTGCGTAAACGTAGTTCATGGATAGCTAAAACTAAAAAGGAAAAAAAATGACTAAATATTTGTATTAAATAGATAAAACATATTGCTTTTTTCCAAATGCTTATGAGAAAAAGAGTAATGCCGGACTATTGAAATTACCGAAAAAAGTAAAAATCTGTTGTCCCCTTCGCTAAATGGGTGTTGAGTTTATGGACATTGCGCGTTTGTCGTGCTTGACCAGTCTAGTAATGTTACAGACATTCAGTTCAGCGGGTCGGTGAACGGTAATACTCTGTCTATGCATCCCATTTTGAGTTTTCCATGCTTTCCCCAAATCACTCCAGGTGAATATCAGTATGGTTCATTCAAAAGGTCATGTCCGAATTCCTTCCAGTTCCTTGCTCCCAGGTCTTTCGCGCCTTTAATGACCTCGACGTAGACGAGGCGTAAATCCGCAAGCAAAAAATAAAATAATATAAATAACAATCAATCGAAGAAAATTTCCTCAACTATAACATCCGAGACTTCTGTAGAATTTTCGCAGGAACAACCCGAGGATAAACTCCTAAAAACTTATGCTTCAGGAAATCGGACGGAAACCTCGCACTAACTAATGAGGAAAATTGTCGAGAATTGTCAAAATACTTTTTTGAACTTCTCAACTGTCCTGAACCCCCAAAACCGGAGCCGGCGCCCACATTTTCGCACCGAGAGCAGTACGTTTCCAGCTTTGGTGGAGGAAAGATGTGTGCGGCATTAAACAAACGCTACTTCATTGGATTATTGTACCTCAGATGGAAATATAGAAAATCATTTAATTGACTGTGAGATACCTGGAAGAGAGCTTCTACACGCTTTTCGAAAAACTTAGAAGAGATGACAGCAAATTTTTCAATTACTTTCGCATGAGTGCAAATACTTTCGATTTCCTGGTTTAACGCTTGGAAGACAGTATCAAACATCAAAATACAACAATGAGAACGTGTATGCCTACACAGGAAATGATTGTAGTAATGCTAAGGTAAGTAAATAATTACAGTCGTTAATAAACATTTACAGGTAATTTATTTCACTATACATACATGAGTATAAAAAATCATATTGGAAATTTTAGTAGTAGCTTGCCGATGATCCAGGTGAGTTAATTTATTTATTTATTTTTTTAACTGCTTTACGTCTCTCAACAGCGAGGTCTTTAGAGACGGGAAAGGATGGGGGCAAGGAATGGGAAGGAATTCAGGCCATGGTCTTTTTAAGGAAGCATCCCGGCATTTGCCTGGAGTGATTTGGGAAACCATGGAAAACCCAAATCTGGATGCCAGGACGGGGATTCGAACCGCCATCCTCCCGAATGCGAGGCCAGAACGCTATCCGTTACACCACCACTCTCGGTGTCCAGGTGAGCTTAGATCGCGGCTAGAAAACAAGTTACTATGTTGGTTAGTATGTGAACTATCAGAATGAAGGTTATGCACAGTCACTGAAGAACTTGTTGAAGAAGTACAAGAACAATATGTTTGACGATTGTTTTTACCGTTCCTGATGTCTCTTATTAATTGCAAAGCATTCAGTCTAAATTCGAATTTTTCTTCTTCTGAAATTTTTCGTACAGACGAAATTGAAATGAAAAGCGCTTCATCCTCATCAGGTGGATTTTCCAGAGCTTGCAAAAAAAAAAAAAAAAAAAAAAAAATCTAGCTTTTTTTTTGCAGTTCTCCCATTTTCTTTTTTAGTTTTGCACCAACATTTTTCTGGACTTGCTCTTCTAAAACTTCCTCTGTTTCTTCCTTATCTCGGCTTTCATGCTTGGAATCATCCATACTTGACTCTGTGTCATCTGACTGTACCTACTACTTTTAACAAAAATGTCAGATTACCATGACATAAATACTTCTTTGAAGTGGCTTGACCAGATTTTTTCTTTAGAGATTTCATGAAGGAGTCGCAAATGTTTTGTAATAATTAGCATTTCTTGGAATATAAAAAAAGAGGAGTAGGCAAATAGTGAAGTAAATTAAGTACTGTAGGCAGTGGCGTAGCTAGCGTGGGTGACACCCGGGGCGGATATCGATGGTGTCACCCCTTGAAAACTTAAATCAAAATTGAGTATAATATATCATCTTGTAAGTGTTAAATATGATATTAATGAAACAGTAATTAAATAAAAATTTATTGTTATTTAAAAATAATAGTTATTAAAATTGTAAGATTAGCAACATTTAAAAGATGTACAAATAAAATAGAAAACAATTGCTTTCACAATCCCTTTCTAGCTTTAACAGCTGCAAACCCGTAAATCACATTTTCAAAATTAAAAATTTGATTTACTTCATGTTCAATAATCAATGTGGCAAGATTTTAGCCACGTGTTGATCACTGGTGAAGATGATATTTTTATTAAAATCAGTTGGAACTTCTCCTGTTTCATAACTTTTTGATATCAGCTTGAATAATCTTTCGATTCCTTCACTTCCAAAGAAAGCACAAGCCGACAAATGTGAGAATTATCGCACCATTAGTCTAACATCACATGCTTCAAAATTACTGACCAGAATAATATATAGAAGGATGGAAAGGGTAGTAGAAGACATAGTAGGTGAAGATCAGTTTGGGTTTAGGAAAAATCACGAAGCAATTCTGTCTTTAAGATTAATACTTGAAGGGCGGATCAAGAAAAACAAAGATACTTTTATGGCATTTGTTGATTTAGAAAATGCTTTTGATAATGTTAGGTGGGACAAGATGTTCAAAATTTTAAAGAAGTCAGTTCTAAAGTATCGAGATAGAAGAATACTCTATAAACTATATAAGAATCAAGTGGCTATAAAAAAAAGTAGAGAATCACGAGAGACATGCATCAGTTAAAAAGGGTGAGAGACAAGGCTGTAGTCTATCCCCGTTAATATTCAACTTGTATGTAGAAGAAGCGATGAAGAAAGTCAAAGAAAAATTTCCGTGTGGCATAAGTTTTCAGGGAGAAAAAATCAGTATGTTACGATTTGCTGTTGACATTGTCTTGTTAGCAGAGAAGGCTGAGGATATTGAGAACGTTTCTTACTATTGGCGCTCACTCGATCGAAGTTTGTCCAAAGAACACGGCATGTCGTCCGACACTTGGCCGACAGCCGGCCTTCATTGGATTGGTTTATGTTTTGACGGTGTGGACCAGTGTCGGTCTGCTGGATGTGTAGAAGCGCATAGAGAGAGTTCAGAAATTTCCCTTCCCTTACGACCAAATGTTGTTTTCATGTTATTGTTGGCCTTAAAACAAGTGTCTTTTTTTTCATCCATGTTCATAAGATGTTCTTAGCATGTAGGAATTGTTCTAGCATCTTCGCATTAATAAATCAAAACATTGCCAGAGTTGAAGATCAGTTTTAAGAACCGCAAAAATTGCAGCTGAGATCTGCATTTGTAACGGTGACCTTCCACGCCCGAATCGCACGCCGTAACCATACGCCAGACTATTCTAGAAGTACTGAAAAATATGTATTCAAACACACAAAAGTAGATTCGTGATAGCAAAAATAGATGGTATAGAAACAAGTATGTTCATTGTATCATGTTTGCAAATTTATTTTTCATTAAACCTACATTCGGACTGGTGACTCAAATGACTGCGTGCAATTTGGATACTGAAGGTCCCGGTTCAAATCCCGGACTCGACTGTAATTTTTGCGGACCTAAAAATTGACATTTACCTCTGGCAATGCTTTTATCTGTTAATACGAGGATTCTAGGACGCTCCGTGCTTCGAATTTCACGTTAATCTGTAGGTCTCCTTTCGAAGTTAGGTGACTACGATATAGGTGCACTGCGAGTTTCGTAATAAGAAACTCTGTGACTAGAACTTTGAGTTAACATGAAATTATTATATTTATTATACAAAATCTTTACGACCTAAATTTGTTATAACCTCGTTCTTTACAAAAAAAAAAAAAAAAAAATACTGAATGAATCGAAAAGAACCTCAAGCAAAACAAACACGTCAAGTGCAAAGTGATGGACATTTCATTGCGATTGCGTTGAAATATGCGAGAATCTTTCATTCCAGTACAGTGTGGTAATGATTTGTTAATACTGCGCTGGGATACTATTTTTGTACATCAACCAGATAGGTGATTACATGAATCAGATAAAAAAGTATTTTAATGTACTTTCGTACCAAAACTGTGCAAAATAAAGTACAGTATAATAAAGTAAGGTGTCAAACCTACCTGTCATCCCCAACACTGATTCCCTGAAACAATCACTTGAAAACGTTAAAGGAGACTAAAGACCGGGTAGGAACACGGGCGAGCTATGGAAAATTGTGGACGGGAGGGGGCGAGCTGCCACTCGTCCGACTGTCGTTGCGGTTACGGTACAGACCAGTATTGGCGAAGTAGAGCTAGACCTTTACACCTAGCAACTGATACACACACTGGCGCAAATTAAAATCCCAACACCCAGATGGTGTTGTGATAAATGAATGAAATTTGGCCCCAAGTATGCCCACATGAAGAGTATTAAATGGTTTAAAATTGAAAGTTTTACATGTAATAATATGAGAATCTATTATGTAAACTGCTATTTTTTTAACGTACTAGTGGCGTACAGTGTGGTGTAACATGACACTTTGTTGTCCACGAGTTCTTGTTGGCTAAGTATGCCCAGGCGAAGAGTGACAACTCTCTACACCCAAATGTCTAACTGTGAGAGAGATCGGAGAATTGACGTGTTTTAAAAAGGTGCATTATATCGTGAAATCTCCCAAAGGATTGGCTGTAGTGCATTGTCAGTATACAGACTTGTTACACAGTGAGGAAAGAAGGCTCTAATACTCCAGGTCTATACAGATGGATAACAGCACGTGAAGACCGCCAAATTGTGTGGGTGGCTGCTGCTGGCAAATGGTTGACTGCAGGCCAGATCCAAACAGTGGTTACAGAGAGAGTCACCCCCCCCCCCCCGGACGATTGAAAACCAATTGCTTGAAGCTGGAGTACGCTCTCTGACCCCTATGCAATGTGTCCCATTAATCTGATTTCATTGCCAGCATCATCTAACCTAGTGTACTGAAAAACACAAAAGGACAGGTGAATGGCGTACATTTGTGTTTACAGACGAGTCTCGATTCTGTCTCTGGCAAAGTGATCATTCACGACATGTTCGCAGGCGTATTGGAAAACGGCTTACCTGCTGTGATTTCAGAACATCACACAAGTGCAGTCACCGGTGTCATTTTTTGGCGGCAATCAGTTTCGACAGCATGACTGAGTCGGCTGTTGTTGAAGGCAATGACAGCCCACCACTATGTGGACGCGTTACTGCATCTTATTGTGATACCCTTCATGTTCACCATTCAAATCGCATCTTACAACAAAATAATGTCCGTCCTCATATTGCTGCCATCGTTACACAAGCCTTGTAAGGAGTTTCGATCACAATTTGAACAGCATAGTCCCCAGATTTGTCCCCAATAGAGCATGTTTGGGATACCAGGAGTAGATACATTTGATCACATGGTGACCCAGCACAAACTGCGCAACAACTGACTGCAAAAGACATGCAGGCGTAAAGAGAAATACCCCAAGAAGACATTCGAAACACTTGTTGATTCAATGTCGGCCAGAATCCACGAATGTATTGGTGCTCAAGTTGGACGCATTTCTTACTGAAAACTGTATCTAAAGGTAATAACTTAGCCTGATCCATTTCCATTTGTTATCATTTCTTCTGGGTATGGCCCTGGATATATCTTCAAAGTTTCCAAAAATTCTACCATTCCTGTATGCATGGTGAGATTCTAATTTTTGCCAGTGTAACTATAGGGCGACCATAATATTTCGCTATAATTTTTTTTTTAAAATTGAAAACTACCCAATCATTTGTTGTTGAAACGTTAACATAGGTTGTATTTAAATGACTTCGCAAGGGATATCGAGAGGAAAGTAAACAGAAGTGGCTTGATCCAAGTAGAAGCAATTCCAGACCCAGATGGGGTTCCATCGAGCAAACCCAGAATCCGAGTCCCACAAGTCGTGAGACCCTGGGAGAGACTGTATAGTCAGAGAAGCAACTCTAAATTAAGTTTCCTTTATAAAAATAGAACAATAAATGCAATATAAAAACAACGCAATTTTAAAAAAAAAATGCGTTGGGAATATAAGAACATGGCTTTGCGATATCTGCCGTCTTTACATGAAGTACTTCACAAGTGAAGTATTTTACTATCCGCCTAAGATACACGTAGCTACAGACTTCTAAATATGACATTGTATGTACTGAAGACCGTCTTCACTTGTTAATTTTACATTTCTAGCGCCGCTCTGTGGCATATAAATAAAAATGTTGTAAACGGCTTGAATGTTCGTTCAGTTTGATCAGGAACAAAAGTTCGACATCCCTGTCGATTTAAGGAATACACCTGTATTCGACAGAGAGGTTACTCATACTATAAATTTTCTTCTTCTCTAAATTTATTACGGAAAATTCATGGAGAATCATACGCTTATTTATTTCATCGCGATCATATTTGCATATTCTCGATCAGCAGAAAACATAGCAAATTTTCATGAACCTAGAATTTAAGTGTTTACTAATGTTACGATTTCGCTAGCAAATACGCGGTTCCGACTTTTTTTTAATTTATTTATTTAAATGGCTTTCGGCCTTATCAGCCACACAGCCAAGTTCTTTGCGTTTTATGGCAATTCACATTTCATTACTTTACAGTTCTATTTACATAGTTTAACAAGTTATATTTCATTTCCTTTACAGTTTTAAATATATATAATTTACATTACAGTTCTATACACAACAGTTACGGTTCCGATTGTTTTAAACACATGCTCTACAAAAACTGATTACCAATGACCAGGGGCGGATCCAGGGGGGGCGGCTAGGAGGCTTAAGCCCCCCCCCCAAAAGTATCTGGGTGCACCCCTGAGATTGTAATTTTGATAATTTTTTTTTTTTTTTTTTTTTTTTTAGCTCTACGAATTCGGGGCCCGAGGAGGCTATAAAAAGACCACACCATGGCCGACTCGAGACCCCCCCCCAAAACCAAAATCCATTGAAGGCAAGCCCTCTGAACCAAAATTCACTCAAGCCAAGACCCCCCCCCCCCCCAACCAAAATCCTGGATCCGCCCCTGCCAACGACGGACGATACCATCAACGAACACTTGGACCCGTTCGGATTGATTTGAAACCTGACAGTATTGCTAGTTTAATGCACAGTTTTTACTAGCATAAATTGGAACATGATGCGATTTCATGTCTAATATAGGTGCACTGTCGATAATAGGCAGGTACGCGGAGTGTAAATCGGATAACGCGAAATGTACTCAGTTTGTACATCACGAATCTGTCAGATAATAAATTCAAAAATTACTTTTTTTTTAACTGCTTTACGTCTCTTTTTAACATCGAGGTCTTTAGAGACGGTAAAGGATGGGGGGCAAGGATGGGGGCAAGGAATGGGAAGGAATTCGGCCATGGCCTTTTGAAGGAAGCATCCCGGCATTTTCCTGGAGTGATTTGGGGAAACCATGGAAAACCCAAATCGGGATGCCCGGACGGGGATTCGAACCGCCGTCCTCCCGAATGCGAGGCGAGAACGCTAACCGTTACACCGCCCCGCTCGGTTCAAAAATTACTAGAAAAAAAAAAAAAACTTCAAAGCACGCGTATTCCGACTTACGCTTGGTTTTCATTTCCAAAGGAAAATCTAACATTTTCCTCTAAATATTTTCGAGGAATTACAATTTAACCGTCTAATTACTATGATTTTAGCAATTATATGTAAACTTTAATTTTAAAACTTCCTCTTTTTATACAAGAAAACTTACATTATATCCACCGCCGCTTCTAACAAACCAAACAACAGTGACGGACGGCAAGCACAACAATCAACGATTTCTTGTGATTGTTGGAGCTACAGAGCGACTCTCTCTTTGTTTAAGCCAACAATTATACTCTACTATAGCGAATGAGCACAGCCCCCCTGATCGCATTTGAAAAAGCGCTAGATCATCCTAAAAACAAATATTCATATCAATAAAAGTAGACGTGTTTCGACACCAAAGGATAAAAGAAGTTTATTATTTTTTTTTTGTCACACTAATTTCGATTACTATTTTCGAAATGCGGGTGTCACCCCCAATCGGGTGCCACCCGGGGCGGACCGCCCCCGCCGCCCCCCCCCCCCTAGCTACGCCACTGACTGTAGGCAAATATTCTGTTACCATATTTTTATTCAATTAAATAGTTTTACTCCATTATCAAAACAAATTGATTTTTTTATACTTTTATCAAAGGTATGCAACTGGAATCGAACCAAATAAAATTATAGACAGTACGCAAAAAAAACTTCCAATTCATTATTTCTTCTTTCGATTTTTAGGTATCTTGCCACAGGAGCAATCTTTACGGAATTACATTACATCTACAGATTGGGAATAAGCACGATAAGTAAAATTGTAATTCTAGTGTGCAATTCATTTTGGTATCAACTCAAATATGAATTCCTTCCACAACCAACAGAAGATAGCTGGCAGAAAATAGCAAATGATTTTTTTAAAAACGCTCAGTTCCCAAACTGCATAGGAAAACATACGAGTTAACAGATTCCCTCATAGTGGTTCAATGAACCTCAACAACAAGGGTTACTTTTCTATTGTTCTCATGGCAGTATTTAGTGGTCATTTCATTCTGCAATTTGTCTGTTATGGTGATTTTTGTATTTACAGTTTCACAAAAGGGATCCACTAAAAATTTCACCTATCAAAGGTCGACGGCCATCCGCGATAATAGCGAAGAAAATGCTCGCAGCGATTAGCGTCGCTCTCATCGCTGCTCCAATATAAACGCCTCCATTGTAAACAATGTTTCACTTCGCTTTGCTACTTTCGCCGCTATCATCGTTTATCGCAGCTCCAACATAAACGCACCCTAGTCATACTAGCAGATGACGAGACCACAGCAATTAAACAGATAGAAACGATCAAAGAATGCTCTGAAAGAGTAGGCTTATAAATATCTTTCCAAAAAAAACAACTTCATCTGCTCAAACCTCCCTACTCAAAATCTTATCACTAAATATGGACAAACTGAGAGAGTCCCGTACTTCAAGTATTTGAGAGAAATCTCCTAACCCACAGGACGAGAGAAAATAGCACAGAAAGTTCGCACGCAAAAACTTATGAGAGCCCTACAACATATACAATAAAAAATGTTTGACCATGTACATAAATGTCAGACATTACAACACAGTTATCAAACCTGAAGCCCTGTACGCCAGCGAAACTTTATTACTGCAGATAAAAAGTGGCCAAGAAAACAACCCGAAAGAAGAACGCAAAATTATAAGAAAGATCCACGGCCCACTTAAATCTCGAAAAGCAACAGAAACATTGTCAAACCTTGCGGAAGGCATCAGGAAAAGCAGATTAATATTTTATTGACATATTCACAAACTCCCACCAATATGATTCATTCACAAAATTATGACGTACATAGAACAGCTAAAAAACTATGTCCTTGGTCCAGCAGATCAAAAAAGACCTAGAAACGCCCACATAAACTCGTCAGAAATCGTAGACAGACACACGTACAGACAAAAAATTAACAAATGGGAAGTACCGCCTGAGAATGAAGTCACTAAGAGACCGGGGAAGAAGTGGACTGAAGAAAGGAAGAGAATCCGCGGAGAAAAAATGAGAGCTGTATGGAAACTCAGAAAATTGAATCGTTAAGGCTCTGCGTGATCCGACAGGGTCCAGTTGCCCAGTTGCAGATAGAAATAATAAATAACAATTATTCAACGGCGAAATAATAAAAAATAAATAAACTTTCAACTTTTTTTAACTGTAATTAACAGTTCAGAATTAACATCACCACTATCTGAACCTATATCAGCTTGAAGAGTAGGTAGATTTTTGGAGTTTGAGCAGCAATGTTATTATAATTGAGCGTCGGTTGTAAGCGGTGTCATATGATACAGCTTGTCGGTCCTCATCTTTGAGGTTGCCACCAACAGCAAAATTTCAGTTAGCTACTGTATCATACCCAGATTGTCGTCACCAAATATCTGTGCACATTTTATTATACTGAAGTAACTAAAAAATTGCAATGTGAATTGCTTTAACTCTTTTCATTCCATTGTTGTTTTGAATCAGAATCGTTGTAGGCTGTCTCAGCCGTATAAATTATTTATTAGATATAGTTACTTTATTTTCCAGGAGAGAGGTTTCCTGGAGCTGTTTTACAGTATTCTATTATTTCGTCGTCAGCCAATAAACCACTAAAAATGGGTGCTATTCTTTGTTTTCCTGTATTTTCAGGTTTTTATAAGATATACGAAGCGTGATTACGGAATATTATAAACACTATGTTTCAGTACTTTACAGAGAGATGACATTAATCACGTAATCAATCGAGATTGTTATCGTTGAACAGATGTTACAAAATGCGATCAACGTTGTTTGGGTAAATTATTATTAAGTTGTGTCCACTAAGCTATAATGTGTAAGGAAAGGATAGCTGCTCTGACGATACTCGACATCATCCTTAAGAAAGTTTCCCAACTACGAAAGACCTTTCAGTGCTATCGGTGTTTCTTTATGGCGCCGGGACAAGGATCCTGAAGGGATGCGACAGTACGGATATAGCTGTTTTAGGTGCGGACGTGAATACTTACATCTGTTATGTGCGGATAACACCCAGACGTCGTGGATTTCGGCATATGCTGTCTGCTACTAACGCAGGTGTGCCTCGATATTTGCTTACCAGCTCTCTTTCCTGTAACTTCTACATTCATCGATGAACGCAATGAGACGCCATTTATTATAGTCAGCGATGACCACTGTCGGTGAGTATGGAGGTGACCTGGTGAGATCTTCCATTTTTCACCGGGCGTGGTGGGTGAGCGGTTAGCGCTCTGGCCACGCATTCTGGAGGACAGCGATTCGTATCCCCGTCCGGCTTCAGATTTGGGTTTTCCATGGGTTCCCCATATCACTCCAGGCGAATACCGGGAGGCTTCCTTCAAAAGGTCATGGCCGAATTCCTTCCCGTTCCTTGTCCTCAGTCCCATCTCGCTTCTAATGACCTCGACGTCGAAGAGACGTAAAGCCATAAGTCAGAAAACAAAACAAAAACAAATAAAACAACAATACGTCACGGATATTTTGCGTCCTCATGTGTTTCCTCTCATGCGACATTAACGTGGAGTCTTTTTTCCTAAGGAATATGTTCGTCCCCACACGGCACATGTCTATATAAAGTGTCTACGTCCGTGGCCAACAAGATCCCCAGATCTGCCCCGGTAGTACATGGGTGGGACGTCAACTCCATCCCAGTACCAGAATCCAGGATGTCAAGCACCAGTAAATAAAAGTAGTAAGCCAGCTTGTCTCAGCAGAGGATACACAATCTTTACGTCACCCTAGTCAGTGAATACATTCGGGCCAGATGGGTTGCAACATCATACTAATGGAGCGTCCATAAACTACGTAGCTCCATTTTGGCCTCTTGTGAACCCCCCTCCCCCCCACCTAGTCCAAGGTGGCTTTTGTCTCTACCCGCCCCCCTCCCCCCACGCAAACCCGTAGCTTTTTTCCCTATTGATTTCAGGGGATATTTTGTACTGTTTTCTCTTGTCAGACTATCGTAAATTACATACAGAGGTAATTAAATGACGGAAATAAACATTTGAGGGTTTCGTATCTCATTTTTAACTGTTACAAATAATTTAATGGAAAGCTACGTGGCCTGGCTCGGAAACCCCCCACCCCCCACCTCACGTATCCCAGCGTTGCTTTCCAGCCAACCCCTCCCCCTAGACCGAGCCACGTAGTTTATGGATGCTCCCTAATAAGTAGGCTCCTAATGCAGCGTCAGATTACGTTTCTCGAAGTAGCGGTGTATGGACTAGATAATAATGATTATATGTTAGTTAAAGATAATATTATATTCAAACATTAGAGCCAGACGCATACAGTAGATGTAAATACCGAGTCTCGGGTGTGATTGGTAAAGGGGCATGCGTGGCAACCAGGCCATCCAGATTTCGGTTTTCCATGGCTTATCGAAATCACTTTAGCAGAATGCCAGTATATGACCTTCATAATATCACGGCCGAAGGTCTTGGCATTCCTTGCCTCCTATAATCCCCCGGCTCCAGAGATCTCAACATTAAAAACACAATAAACCGTAACAAAAATTAATTAAATACTTGGAAAACGTGGATTGTTCGGACCTTAACTAAATATGGCATGAATTTAATGGCTTCATGGATCATATCAACATATTTTCTTTTCCTGAAGGATGATGTTTTATTATTTAGTAGTTTCAGTTCTGTAGCGTGGTATCAAGAGAGAAACTGAATCCCTAATATTGTACTACACGAAAACGAAGACAGTAGGCCACACGGACGGTTAGCAAATTTGTGCCCTTGTGAGTAGCAGCGATAATACGAAGCAGGTATTACCCGATACGCGTTCTGACTGTTAATAACGAACCGTACAACATATAACTTGTTTCCTTTGCGAATAATCGGTTGTATCTAGGTTGAAATTTGTCCTGCTTTGAATGAAAAACTGCTTTAAATTTCTCGAAAGTAACACGAGTGCAACTACACTGGATTATCGCGCGGTATTTGCATTGCTTAACTAACTAAAATGATTTGAATTTGATTCAGAGGCGTTGATACGGAATGGTGCAATGAGTGCTTTCGTATCACAGTAACATCACAAAATTTAAATTCATTTTTCTTCACAAAAATTTTATAATAAGAAATTTTGGCTGCTGTGTTGTCGCTTATGAAGAGCAACATCTCGTAAGGATAATAACTCTAGAATTAAAAGATATGTACAGTAAATAGGAAGATTTAATGGCTCTGTAACTGCCCAATGCAGATATTAGTCATATAATTTGACTTTCTCGGCTTCTTGAAGTATTTATATCCTCGCACAAAATGGTGATCAACAATTTAATTAGTAGGCATACACAGATTTTGTTAGCCTTCCTACCTTATAATGCATATGTGGTCCACTAGGACGTGAGTTGGGATAAAATCCATAAAAGAACCAATAATAATATATGTAGTGGAAGAACTGATGCGAATTCTCTGCATTCTTAATTATATTCGTCAGAAATGAAGTTAAATTCAATTATGTTTTGTTCGGCATTGGATCAGTTTCAGACTTTCAGTTCACTATAAATTAACACCAACGATTTGGAAGCTGTAAACCATGCCCTATCACACTGTATTTTTTCAAAAAATGTTGTATCTAAGATATCAATCAAACCTTCTTTGCATTCCCACAACTTGCTTGGGTTCTTTAATTATACGAGAACGATGCTGAACATTGTTTACTCCACAGCTATTAAAAACACGTTCTGTTGATAGTAAGCTAAAACTAAAGCTGGAATTCCAATGTCAAAGAAATATTTGACAATTAATCACGAAGTTATGCCATGTCTTCTAGGATCTGGGAGCTCGGGAGACCAAGTAGCCTGAATAAGTCATTATGTGATTAAAAACTGATTAGTTTCAAATGTTGTGTAGATTTCGATTTCGCATATACACTTAATACTGATACACACCAAAAATAAAATTGTCTGTTTCAAACCGTACTGTATTCGTTTGTATGGTAACAGTTAAAGATCTATGAGGTCATAGCGCCTTACATAGGAAATAAACTCCGCTATTTTTGGCAGGAAAGGAAGTCTACGACGAGGAAGGCGATATCGCTTTCCTACCTGGCATTTGGGAGGATGGGCCATCGTGACTGCTGTTTTCCTTGGTTTTCCGCAATCGCACCAGGCGAATGCCGGGATGGTTCCTTTCAAATTCCATGGCTGAAATCCTTTCCATTCCCTTCCCTTAGCTAGGCTGGAAAGGTCGCCGATACACTCCAGCAGACAGCCTCCTAGTTTCACCTAGGCTGAATGAAATTTGTGTTTAAAATATGTGGATAGAGCCCACACCATACTCGGACGCTGCAAGGAACAGACAGCTTGGAACCTCAACTGGTCATCAACAAGTCTCAAGCGAGGTAACGATATACATCCTTCTGTATGAGGTTAGTAACAATTCACTATGCAGGAGAGTCTCGATTTCTCGAGTCGGCAGTTGGAGGAGAAGTCGTCAGGTGCACCACTGTGTTGGACGAAGAGGGTGGTGTATTGTGTTTGGTGAGGGTAATAAGGATGACGTCGACAGCGTCGGTAATTGCAGTGACTGTAGTTCTATGTGACTATATATCTGGATTGACCTTCTGCAGTCACAGTCTACACAACTACGCCGCAATTCATCATGTAGTACTTGTTCCCCTAACCTACACACTTCCACCGTCACCGCCGTATCAACCGCTGCAACTGGCGGCATGTCCTCCGCATTACAGAGATGGCAATGGAGGTTTGGAGGAGCAGACGTCACGGTTCTCGTGTTCTAAGTGACGGTGAGTAGAGACAGTGTGTAAGGGTCAAGGCCGTCGTGTAATGTGGTGGCTGAAACCAAACAATGACCCCCCCAGTCCCGATCTTCTTCACGCAGGATCCACCCTCTCGTTGCGTACAAGGAAGCAGGTGACGGATGTTCTTCTTATCCCCCTTCTCAACCACTGTACTTCCTTTTACCTGAAAGGGAAAACTATACTCCACCTTTCTGTCTCTCGTTAACATAAAGACACTCATAAACTTTTTGGATAACACTAATCACTTCTAGTTTCACTTGAGTACGTATTTATTCTGCAGTATCACATACATTATACTGCACTAAACTTTTTATGCAAGTACTAGCTGTACCCAAGACTTCTTTCGGGCGAAAATTGGGGGATTCCACGATAACCGTGGCCCATCAATTTGATGATGGATTCTTATATAACTCGATGATATAAATCGAAAATAAAGAATTTATTTTTTCGATACCATGCTTAGTTCTTGAGATATACTTTCTCAAAAGTGAGGTGGTTAGATTCAGATATGACCTGGACCAAAAAGAAATGAATTCGCGAAAGCTACAAGGAACTACGCGCTGGATATACAAAATGGGTGTTTTTTTTTTTTTTCAACTTACTACCGGTTGTGGTTAGGTTGAAATACTGCCTGGACTAGAAAAAAAAGTCACCAAAGGCACAAAAAACTATAGCCATAATTAATTTTTTACTTTATACATGTCGAGAACTAAGCGAGATATCAAAAAAATTATTCTTCACTTTCGGTTTTTCTCGTCGTGTTATATAAGAATCCATCATCAAATTGTGATGACATGGTTATGATAGTGCTGCCAAAATTTTAGATTTGTGCTGTTAATTAACAGATAAACTATCTGTATCAAAGAAATTTTATATATTGCCAGCAACTTCGTTCACGTAGGATGTTAAAGTACGGACCTCCCTCTTGAAACAATTATGTCATAACACAATACCAATGGAGCTATGAAGCTAATACGATACATGAATAGCGTTCAACAAAAATATTTACTAATTTGTGGAAACAATTTATCTTTAATTTCATTTCCCAGCTTTCCAACTTCACATCAAAATTAAACATACCCTACTTTACCTACCGAATGCTAAGGGCACTATAACAATTTCTTGTTGACCAACAAACATTATGTCACGTATGAAAAAAATCGGACCGACAGAATCGGGGTCATCTAAACATATTAGCGGACCGGACAGGTATTACAAAAAAATCTGAAATTTAGTTAGAAATAATATTTATAAATTTAGAAACATCATCAAATATTTTTTTCTTGAAAAAAATAATGATTTATATTTTTAAATCAATAAATAAAATTTGATTTTTAGCCTATTCCTCGCCGTCAAACGAAACACCAATCACAGCGCGTGAAGTCAAACGTAAGGAAACAAGCGATACGGCGCTGCATTAACTTGTGTTTTTTAACTGTTTCTACGTTTATTTGAGTTTTTTTGTCACAGGACTCACCATAATTAGTTATAAGAAACGTGGTAACGATCTTCCAGGTAGACGTTGTTGCAGATTCTTTAAACCACTGTTATCATGAATCCAGAAGTTACTAAAGCAGACAGTCGAAATCTCCCGAGAGTGAATTTAATAATGGTTTGGAATTTCTTTGCCACTAATTTGGATTGTAGTGCTGCGAGTTTCGAAGTGTGAAAACATTTTTGTAAGTGCAGGGTGTTCGCCAGGAAACGCTATTCACCTACTGTCTTGCCGACGGCATCTCACTGCGAAAGGCCAGCCCGCGCCAAACAGCAGAGTGAATGACCGGCGAGATAAAACAACAGCCCTCCACCAGCAGTCAAATCACGAAGTATAATGCGAACTTTTCGATTGTTTATATTGATTTCTTTGCAGTTTGGCTGGTCTGTGACTTCAATCAGTATTGTGTGTGAACGTTTCTTTGCGGTTTAACTATTTTGAGACTTCAGTCTCTTACTATTCTGTACCGTGTGCGAGCGCGATTTTGAATTATCGTACGTTATAGTTTGGAACAAAAAATATTTCTGTATGATACGTATGTGAAGAAAAAGTCCTGTTTATGGTGTCGCAGTAAATTACGTCGTATATATCCTGGCGCTTGGCTACCAGCTAAAACAACGATTCCGCGCTTAGTTAAAAAAAATTAACAGAAACATGTAATCACCCCTGGCTTGTGGCGCCAAATCATCCGATTTAAACCTTTGTGACTTCGATCTTTGGGGAAAGCTTAATGAAAGGTGTATGAAGGAAATCCTCACACGTTCGAAGAACCTGAAAACAAAATCTGTCGAGTAATAATGTCCATGGAGAGATGTGAAATCCAGCGTGTGTCTCGAAACATGTTTAAAAGCTGTCAAATGCGCATTACGCAAGACGGGCGACACTTCCAGCATCTTTTGTAAGGTAAGTTAATGAATTATGTAATATTTATTTGCTTTAACATACTTAGGCATGTATATGATACTTTTTTTTTTTTTTAATGGCATTTGGCAACGATGGCCATACAGCCAGCTCAATGTAATTTTGTAGTTTTCGGTGTATAAGTCATCATCCAGTATATATTGTATTTTCCAATGTATGGACGCCACTTGACGGACAGGACATTCACATAGACACACAACACTTAAACATCCATGCCCGTGGCCGGATTCGAACCGACGGCCTTCGGCACGCGGAGCTAGCACTCCAGCCCCTACGCTACCGAGGCCGGCTACGATACTTAATTATTTCTAAGTAGTTCCGCAGTTGACGGCCAAACTATGTTGGAAGTTGGCCGCTCGATCGCCGCGGGCATTTTCTTGGTTGTTAGTGCTAAATAGCAGCGGGTAGCGTTTCCAGGCGAACATCCTGTACAAGGACGTATCCAGGATCAGAATTATAGGGGGTAACTCATATTGGTTTCGAGGAAGTAGGGTGGGGGACTGAAAAATTATTATTTCTTTCCACGAAATTTCGATGAACGGTCATCAGGCATAATCCAGTTAATCTTTCCTCTCACAAAGTGCCCCTGAGCCAGTTCTTCACTCGCCGAAGCGTACTGAAGGCAACTTTATTTTTTTTTCTAGGGGGTGGGGACAGCAGCCCCCCCCCCCCCCCCATGCTCCTCGCTGGATACGCCCATGATCCTGTATTACAACTATTTGCCTAATTAATTGAATTTTGAAATAAAAGAAAACATAACTCCTAAAATTCAATCTTTGTTATGAATGTCGTGATTTTTTTTATGCATTAGCATAAAGACTTAGACTTAAAGTTTTGATTTCTCCTATTTTTAGATCGCCGAGACAATCCTATGGTGATGATGCCATAGGATATGCACAACTTCGACGTGATTCGGATATATGTAATATCAAGTGCAAGGTGTGAACGGAACGCAAAATTCGTTAGAAATCTTATCCATTGAAATTGCTAGTTGCAACCACTGATTCGTATTTCTGCTTTTAGTTGTACATCAATTAAGTATTCGTACTACGCACCAACGATTTGTCTTTCACCGAGCGTGGTGGGTGAACGGGTAACGTTCTGGCCTCGCATTCGGGAGGACACCGGTTCGAATCCCCGTCTGGGCATCCAGATTTGGGTTTTCCTTGGTTTCCCCAAAACACTCCAGGCGAATGCCGCGATGCTTCCTTTAAAAAGGCCATGGCTGAATTCCTTTCCGTTCCTTGTTCCCAGTCCCGTCCTGCCTTTAATAACCTTAGCCGTCGACGAGGCGAAATGCAGTAATTAATAAAAAAGATATGTATTTTATTTTGTTCCATTACGACTATAATTTGACGAAACGCTTAAAATCACTTAATAGCCTACTGTTGGAATAACAAATAGCAGATCTAGTTGCTATACACATGTATGACGTCACGTATGACGTCACGCGCGACGAGATCACGTGATGTACTGTTTGTGCGGGAATTTAAACTGTTTAACATTTACACATGTGTAATTATAAAGCTTTATTTAAGTAAAGTAGTATTTTTCTTGGCTAAATATATCCACAAGGAACAATTTAAAACACTTAAAATTTGTCCGGTCCCCTACTGCATCTGGCAGTGGAGTATAGAGATTAGACTGCAGCGCTGTGTATCGGACTGAAACGTAACTGAAAACCTTACAATCCACCTCAGTAACATGTGAATGCCTCTTCCTGCAGCGCGTGCCTGAGAATTAAAAATTCGTATTCTTTCGTTTCATTTTTCACGTTCTCCTTCCAGTTTGTTATGCCGCTAAAGGCGTCTCTGTATTCGTGGAGTACATCGACCTACGTTTGGTCGTCGGATCGCTGGAATTTTTCCATTTTGTATGTAACAAAATTGCATTGAATTTAAATTATAAATATTCAACACATGTAACGAATTTCACTCATTGTGAAATTTATTAATACATATAATGTTAATTCTATTGAAAAGTGAAAATACTGTTGTTATGAACTGCATGTTACAACATACCATACGATATAATTAAAAAGTAACTATAGGGAACAATCACTTCCACATCTTATTTTCTCACTTCAAATTCTAAGCAAAGATAGTTAACATCTTTGATTCATAGTTCCTCTCAGACCGAGAGTGGTGGTGTAACGGCTAGCGTTCTGGCCTCGCATTCGGGAGGACGGTGGTTCGAATCCCCGTCCGGGCATCCAGATTTGGGTTTTCCATGGTTTCCCCAAATCACTCCAGGTGAATGCCGGGATGCTTCCTTCAAAAGGCCATGGCCGAATTCCTTCCCATTCCTTGCCCCCCACCCCCCATCCTTTCCCGTCTCTAAAGACCTAGTTGTTATAGGAGACGTTAAGCAGTTAAAAAAAATAATAATAATAAAAAAAGTTCCTCTCAGCACAAAAATTATCATCTAGTCGAACACGTGAGCGATACTGTCCTGTTTAAGTAAATTAAATATTACTTTTAATTAACCTATCTCGGTTTATTTTAATGCACCTAATACATTTAACAAAACTTATGAAATAAACACACATAACCTGCGTTTTTTTTTTTTTTTTTTTTAAACATTCTTGTCAGTAATGTTCCTCAAATACAGTTACATGTGGAATCGTGGTTAACATAACAATTTTGTGTGAACATTACCCGAATTGGGTCAGTGGTTTGTCCGCGATTATGCGGTTTACGCACGTCTAGGATTTTATATATAAAAGACTAGCTCGTACTCACGACATCGTACGCGTGGATTAAGAATTTTTTGCCGGAATTGAATATAGAAAGTTGTTGGTAACGAAGGATTGGACCCAAACAACACCGAGTCGGTATAATATGACAGGAAATCTATCACTATATCATTCTACCGTCGAACCAGTCTCTTGAAGAAAATCAGTTTCCAACATATTTCTGTCAACATTCGATAAGGTCTCAAAATTTCGTGACTAAAACTATTAAACATATCGGAGAAAATGTCCTGTGCTCTTCATACAGATTTTCTTGTCAAATTCCGTCAACATCGATATAGCCATTTGGTCGTCAAAACGTAACAAAAACATGTACGCCTACAGTATTGCAAGACACCTACGATTTGCCTCGCATTGCACCCCTAACTTTGTGATATCTACAGTTTAACATTCAATCAGAATAACCTACGGCCCACCCGTGACTCTTACGATCAAAAACAATTTATAAAAATCTTAGCCTCCACGGTGATTTGAACCGGAGACCACGAACCAAACATTTGGAAGCAAGCGCTTTAACCACTGAGCTGTCTGACCCATACGCGGAAAAGTAGTATGCAGACGTCCATATCCAACGCGTCTGTCTGTCGCCATTCAGTAGTATTTCGAAATTATGAGACGACATGTATTATTTATACAGATAATTTTTTCAACCAAATGTAGACAGTATTTTTCTCCTTGTTTCAAAGGATAAATGTGCAAAGTTTCATAGAGATAGTATGAAAACTGTGGATTTATATGAAGAACAAACAAACAAACAAACATACATACATTCATCTTTATATATATCTCTCTTCTTGGACGCTGCCGTAGCAATCTTTGTACAATTCGTCTTTCCGACAACTTATAGTTCATCTATTCAATATAGCATCCTCCATAGCTCATCTCTTATCGATTCCATTACAAATCTCTGTCTTTTTCATATATTTTGTTGTTACACAAAACATCTCCTTGTCATCAGGTCTGCTGTAGACTTCTTTATTCCTTGCTGTCAAGGGTGCTACATGAAAGTACTATTATCATTAGTATTTAATTCAGTTAATAAACATAATTACATTTAATTATAAGTTGGTCAGATGTATGTCCTTCCCAAACTCAATATAAAAAAAAAATCTGTGTGAAGGAGACATTGTGTTTGTGTGAAGCACATGGAATAATTAACCCAGGAAATATGTACATAAAAGATTCAATAAAGCTGTATCATTTATCCATTAAGTATGTTATTTCGTGAACACCCTAACCACTATTCTTTGATATATACTGAAATAATGCACTTGCATTCCTTGTGTAGAAGGTGGGTAATATTAGACCCATGAGGGTATGAAGTGCAGTAAATGAAGGAGGGCGTGCAAAGAAAGAGAGTGCTGGGGGTGTATAGTGAATGCAGTTGTGATGAAGCCTGGAACTGGATAAACTAGCATTGCATTTCAGGCTTAAAGGAATGGTAAAACTTTCTTTTCTATATAACACAATCACGGACTATATTAAGTTATTGGGTGTGTAAGTGTCTCAACGACAGAAAAATACTAAGCGTAATTAAATTTTACATTAAGCGTAGGGTCAATGAGGTAATTGAATAAGTTGATATCTGAAGGTTGTATAAAGAAGGGAGCTAGATTTAAACGCAGAAATAGCCATAAAGGATAACAAACGTACAGTCACCTAGGTAAATAATATTGTCGGAACTGAAATAAATATGTTAGGCTGGTCACTACGAACTAACTGCAACCGACAAGACTCTGTTACAGCCCTATGGATCAGGTACGTCGACGACATCTTATGTCCTGTTAAATAAGTGGGAGAATAGAAGTCTGGGTCATACCGTGTGTCGCAAGGTGACCCATAGGTATTTGTACGAATGTTGCACCATCATCTGGCAAAGAAGAATCGGATACTGATGTCATTGAGCCTAAACAATAGAGACAATCCACGGTATTTCACCATGCCTTCAACACCGGACGCGAGATAAAATTTGAGAACACAAGACTGCTATGGAGAGAAGTCAGATGTTTTGAAGAAAAAGCAACAACTTCAACGAAGACTATCCTATAACGCTTGTTGCTCGTTACTAAGTTAGCAAATATAGTGTCCATGACGAAGGTTGCATGGCATTCCAGTTAAATCGAGTTAGTGTTCGTGATATTACAGGTGTGTTAGTCTAAGTCCATTAAGTTGTGAACATCTGTGATTAATTGAGTCTTTTTTAAATAGTTGTAGATCCTTTCTGAACTTCTCATGAGTTTCTGAGAAAGATTGTACGAGACTATCGACTAAAGGCGGAATTATAGGTGCATTATTTCACTTTACGCTCACAAGGTAAGGCGTGAGTGGGCCACACTTCGTTTTCATCTTCACTGTCTCACGTCTGCATTGTTATACACGACTGCGAATACATTTTAACTGCTCCAACTGTGCCTTCTTTATGGCTCTACGCTGCCACTACTGTTTACGACTGTATACTACAATGTTTGCCATATGTTCCACCTGCAACCTTCTTATGTATTTGTTCGGTTCTGTCGCTCAATCTGTGTCGAACTACACAGCAAAGAGCTTGTTACACACCCTTAAAATTGTGCCAGATTTTGTTGTTGATGTTGATCCATTAATCATGACAATACTCACTTTTTACCATTAACTATTAATATTCAACGAAGAACGTTCAGCAAAATATTTAGTCCATTAGTCATTTTTCTCTTACTACTGGTGTTTTATATAAAACAAGCATTTAGCAAGTGGTCCCGTTGAACGTTAACACTATCACGGAGTAAGTGGTGAGAATTGAGATGCAGCCAGCTAGAAGTCGTAAATCAATGGTGAGAATTCCAAACAGACGGAACGAAACCTTACGGTCGCGAATAAATTGTGCGAGCTCTCGCAGTTCAGGAACTTCCTTGTCGTTTTTAGATTTCGAAAGAAGACGCTGCCACACGACTCTCAAGATGTTGTTGGCTGCGACAGCTGTTATATGAGGTGGCACAAGGATCATCAGAAGCATTATGGTTCCCATAAATCCCGGTATAAAATATGTAGACAGCAATTCTGTAGAACTGAACTGGGAAGTAAAGGTAGCTTTTGAGAAGAGTAGATACGTGATACCTGTGGACAGGAAGAGCATCATGAGGAGAAGGAGAGATAGAAAATTCTGATGAACTTCAACTGTGAGATCCACAATGTCACAGAGGGCGTCGTACACTTTCATGAGAGACATGATGTCCGGTTCTGGTTCCTCAAGATCACACTGCCCAATAGTAGACACACTTTTAAAGTGACCCAGAGTTGTCTGTCTAGATTGTTCGGTTTTATATTCATGTTTGTTGTTTGGGAACAATGTTAAGGATTTTGAGTTCTTAATAACTGATATTAATCGAACAAATCTGTTGTTGATGAGAAGCGTCAGGTTGACGAACCGAAGCAAGTTGATTATGAGGAACTGTTTACTCCAGATTACACATGCTGCTGTTATAACGGATGTGAAAGTCATCGGCTTTGTTATCCAGTAACTGCTGTAGATGATATATGTGAATACCACAAATACAGCATTGAGCTTCATACAGCGCTTCACAGTTGTCGTCAAATCTTCTCGGCTGGAGAAGAGTGACTGGTCGCACTGACGTATGAGAGTTAAGATTCTATTTTGCTTATTTACGTTATAGTACCATTCAGCAAATGTGGAAAGTAACAATAACGCTGAAGATCCAGAAGCGTATCCCCAGGGAATTAGTAGAGGTATATTTTGGATGCCGATGAAGTAGGAAAGTGATTGGTAGGTGATCACTACTTGCAGAACTGCTGCTACAGCTGCTATAGCTTTGTCCAGGGCACCGGTCTTCAAGGAACATGTCTTCCAGTCCACTGAGAATGGTGTCAGTCCTATCACCTTGCAGGCCCACAGGAACGGATTGGCTACTGATAGGGAACGAGAAGTGACGTCCATGATCCAGCACCACTGGTTTCTGGTAAACAGATCAAAAGAAAAACTCATATCAAAACAAGTCTCAACAAACAAGTTGGAAATATAAATTAGTTTGTTTCATTCGTAAGTAACAGGTTGGTAGCATGTTATACACAATGAGACTTATTCCATAGAGTAGAGATTCATTCCATAGAATAGTTATCAAAAAAACCTACTATAACTTGTATCTTTGCCCAAAATAAACTGCCTGAAAAAAAAAGCACCACGAAGAGCGGAGGAAACGAAATGAAACTTCAAGGATTGAAAGGGAACATAGTTTTATTTCAGTTATTACAAATTCGAATCAAATTAAAAGGGCAGTATGAGCCTACTTATCAGTTTGGCGTTGCATCCCCTCTGACCCCGATGCATGCACTGATTAGGTTAGAAATGGTGCCGTAAAGTAGTTGTATCTTCTCCTGATGCAATCTGGCGCACAACTGTTGTAGCTGGTACTTTATCGGGTTGTTATAATTAAACTTTCCCTATTTAACACGTTATAACATGGAAACTAATTACCGTACGAATAACAAACTTGGTATCATTAATATTAAGGACATGGGAAGAGAAATAGTGCAGAATCAATTCAATTGAAACACCTTTAATGTGCTGCTGCGGTACCATTACTGCTACAAAAGGGGCTCAATATGGCGCCCATCAGTGTCCAGAAGAGTCTGAAAGTGCAGGATTGTATTCTGCACAGCAGAACGAAGCATGTCCATTTGTATGCTGGCTACTTCTCTTGATATGCTGCGCTTCAGATCAGCACATGTGTAAATGTTCCCTTGGTAAACCCTGTCCTTCAGGTAGCCCCACAACCAGAAATCACAGGGAGTGAGGTCAGGTGATCGTGGGAGGAGCAGTTGATGATCACGGCACTTGGTGGCCATAGTTGGAACTGGACTGTCGCGCTGTGACGTATGGAAATCATGTACCCCATACTCTGGATATTAATGCTATTAGTTAACATGTTATAACGTGTTAAATAGGGAAAGTTTAATTATAACCACCCGGTATATCCTGAATACTGGCGCAGGGACTGAGTTGACGTCTGAGCTGGTCCAACACGTGTTCTATCGGGGACAGATCTGGGGATACCGCTGGCCGCGGAAGTACGTGGTCATCACACAGTTCTTAGAGACAAGTGTCGTGGGTTGACGAGCATTGTCCTGTTGAAAAATGGCTTCACGATACTGTCTCATGAGAGGTAACACAAAGAGAACGCAGGTTGTTCATGACGTACCGTTGTGCCGTCAGAGTTCACTCAATAAACAGCAGCTGTCAAGTGAAGTCATACATGAGTGCTCCCCACACTGTGATGCCACCGCTGTGCTTCTCCAAAATATTGGAAGAATGATACAGATCTGCAGGTTGCCGCCATACTTGCCGACGATGGTAATCCTAGGTAGTACAGACCCATGATTCATCGCTGAACCCAATGTGACGTCATTCATCAGCATTCCATGCTTCCCAGTCACGGCATTACTCGAAATGCAGCCGTTTCTGTTGTGGTGTTAACAGCATCTTATCCATTGGACCGTAATTCTCTAGTCCGGCTGCTGCTACTCTTCACCAATATTGCGGTATGATACAGAATGTTGCAGATAATCCATTATTTGTCCTTTGAAGGAAGACGCAAGTGTTATGGGGTTACGATGTGCTTGGTGTGCGATTTGGCGATTCTTCCTTGTGGTGGTCCGACATGACCGACCGGGACCTTGACGACGGGTATGCCTGCCCTCACGTTCCCATGCAGCTCAGGATCGGGTCACTGCCTCATTCAAATGACCCACAAATCTGGATAATGCACTATTCGACCAGCCGGTCAAATGGAGACTCATAATGAGAACACTGTCTCATTCGAGTATGTGGCATCTCTGTGTCCTTCACAGTGATCACTCAACTGGCGTTTTTCACACTACTAATATACCCTAACAAGGTATGGCAACTACACTAAACACGAACAGTACTAATGTTTTTTGACTGCCGTTGTACATTACCAAATTGTATATTTAATCGCTTACATTATATGATAAGGCAATAAACTGTGAAATGATAACACGTATAAATTTAACGAAAGGCAGTTTGGCAGGAACCACAGTGAGACCAAGAGTATGTGAGCCCAGGGCTGAGCTTAAGTTCAGATAGGTCCAGACGCGGAAGCTATAAGGTATGCGCACCGTCTCAAGCAGGAATGCGAGAGGGTAATCTGCTTCGTTAGCGATTCTGTTTAAAAGCTTTTAAGAGAAATAACATACAGCACTGATTCGGAACGACTGGCACGTAAAGTACCAATCAATTGTAAACGTTAAAAATTGTGACGTGGACATTTAACAGTATGGGGAAAATAGTATAGTGTTTCAAGGAACTGTAGAATCACGTTTTGGGAGCAGCCAATGAAACACGCGTAGTTAAACGAAGAGGGTGGAATGGAATGTACATCGAATGAGACCTCAGAATTAAAGATTGTTTATAATTATTGTTAAATTTTTCAGTAAATCATCGGGAGAGGTCATTTTCAAACCATTTGGATTGTTTAATAGGTGAATGGACGGAGCAGAAAGGGCAAGCCGCAGTTCTCGTAAAATAGACGAGAATACAATAAGGATCTCGCTTCTGTACGATGACTGGAGACAGATCGGCGAGACTTGACATTTAAAAAAAAAAGCCGTGCGTAGACATGTTTCAGTCTACAGCCCACATGCATATGAACATTGACTTCTATATATAGAGAGTGGGTGTGACTGGCACAGAAAAAAACATCAGATTAAGGATCCAAGTTGGAGTCCAGATTGTCTGGAGAAGGTTTAAAATTAAAACTATCGAAATCCTCTATCAGATGAGTAGAAAGAAACCATCACTCATTCACAAGAAAAATTGGTTCAATGCGTACGGAAGGAAGCACAGAAAAAAACATTTCTTATTTAAATGGTTCTGGCAATCTATATATACCAATCTGTCCAGAAAGTACCAGGTATTGATCATTTAAAAAGCCAGCTTAAAGGGATTGTCAAAATTCTTTATGTCCGTAAAGTTGCCACAACTGTCCTCTATACTGATGCCGAGTTTGAGCCCTATCTGTCTTTTAGTTTGTTTAAAGTGCTCATTGTTGTCAGTTCATCACAAGTGTCCTTAGCGATTTTTTACAACGGATCAAAATATATCGAACAAAAAATGTGTCTCAAATTTTGCATTGAAAATGGAATTTCGTGTGCTGAATGGCTGAAAACGTTACGGAAGGCTTACGGTGAATCGACTTTATCAAAAACACTTGAATATGAGTGGAACACTGAATTTAAAACCGGCCGCGATTTGATGGAAGATTTGCCTCACTCTGGTCGGCCATCAACGTCTTCAACTGAAGTTAACATCGCTACAGTGAAGGAAATGGTGACTGAAAATCGTCATTCAAGTAGAGATAACCGTTGCACTTTCTCTGACTCAAGAATCAATTCGTACCATTTTAAACGATTGTTTTGGGCATGAAACGCATTGCCGTTCGACTAATTCCGAATGACCTGAATTTTCTTCAAAAACCCAACCGCGTGAAGGTCGCTCAAGACATGCAAGAACGAGTCAATTCCGACCCCACATTCATAAAACTGTAACTGTAACTGATGATGAGACATGGGTTTACGAATTTGATATGCAGACCAGTCAACAAACTTTGGAATGGGGTCTTCCAACTGAGCCGAAACCGAAAAAAAAAACCACGTCAAAGTCGATCAAAACTGAAGGTGATGTTTCCAGTTTTCTTTGATTATCACGGTGTTGTGCACTCTGAATTCTTGTCAGAAGGTCAGACGGTAAGTAAAGAATATTATCTGAGTGTTATGCGGTGTTTTAAAGAGCAAATTTCTCAAAAAAAGATCTGATTTGTGGAAAGAAAACTGCACCACGATAACTCACCATTTCACAAGGCTATCATTGAGAACGAATACCTGGCCAAAAACTCAACAAATACCATCGAACAACCACCATATTTACCTGATATGACGCTGGCCCATTATTTTCCCTTTTCAAAACTCAAATTACCAGTTCAAGGCTCCCATTTTCAGTCGATACGAGACTTTAAAGAGAATTTGCGGCGAGAACTGAAGTTGATTCCAGAAAAAGCGTTTAAAAAGTATTTTGATGATTGGTTTATTAGTTGGCATAAGTGTACTGTTTGAAAGGGGCCTACTTTGGAGGCAATACAATAAATTTGGAAAAATAAAAAATATTTTGTGTTTTTTTATCATTTCCCGGTACTTTTTTGATGCAGCAGCATAAAGGCCGGTCCAGACGCTACGTTTTGCACAACGAAGACGGTACAGATGCAGCGATAACTGAGCTAGAGACCATTTCATTCCGTCTTTAGACCATGGAGGAAGGAAATATATGGAGACGACGCAAGCGACCTTCACCACGCAATGAAGTGGAGGAGGAGTGGGGGGAGTGGGGAGGCATGGACTAACCCATACAGACACGGCGTATATGTACAAAAACCTCAAGGGGACGCTAGGATTAACGTAACGTCGCAATCTGGAGATGGATTATTATGTAACTCGATGAGACAAATAAAAAATGAAGAATAAATTTTTTTGATATCATGCTTAGTTTTCGAGATACTCTGTCTCAAATGTGGAATGGTTTTGGTTGAAATTCAGAAGAAAAAATTGGTCAAAGTCAAATTTGATGACGGATTCTTATTTAAAAAAACGAGAGAAATAAAAAATAAAGAATAAAAAATTTCGATATCTCACCTAGTTCTCGAGATATACTGTATCAAAAGTGAGGTGTCTTAAGTTGAAATGCAGAAGAAAAATTTCGCAAAAGCCAAATTTTATGATCGATTCTTATATAACACGACGAGACAAATCGAAAGTAAAGAATAAAATTTTTCAATATCTTGCTTAGTTTTCGGGATATACTGGGATTGGGTTGATATGCGACCTGGACTAAAAATTAATTCTGCCAAAGCCATAATGAATTACATGGTGGACATTCAAAATGGATATTTCAGTTGTTATTCTACCACTTGTGGTTTGGTTGAAATGAGGCCTAGACCAGAATAAAAATAGTTATTTTGTTACCATACATCGTAAGCTAAATTGGGAATAGCTGAAAGTGGAAGTAGTTTCCATCGCTATACACGTTTTGTAATTAACTTGGTTCTCATGAAATTACTAACAGTAACAGATAAATTCTTTGTCCCTTATGGAACAACAAAACCATTCTGGTACAGACTGCATTTAGACCTAACCGCAAACTCCATTAAATTGCCGTTACAGAATCAAACTATGTAGACATACCCACACACGCGTATTTGAATCGCAAACTGTATTTGCGGTAACATCGTTTGCTTCATCAAGATTCCTAGATTGCATAGCATAATTTAACACATTTAATTTCAGCATACAGTATAAACTACAACGTGACGAAGGAAAGCGCAATACTAAATTAACTGAACCGCGATGTAAAACACGCCCCCTTTAAATCTCATTTTCAACACTCGTTAAAAATTAATGCTATTCTATGTCTGCAAAATAGCAAGGTATGCTGATTTTCTACACTAAACCAACAAAAATTTGAGAACAAAGTCATCCCATTGAGAGCTATGACTAAATATTTATAGACAGGCATCGAAGTTTGTAATTCCTACCGCCCACTTCAACAACGATAATTAGAATTCAACTTACTCATGAAATGATATTCCAGGTTCTTTCCTCTCTTGCCTATTTGTGCAACTGTATGCAACACAAGATGGCATTATAAAACACTTATACACATTACAAACTGAAATAATCAGAACATCAGACAAAGTGTGAACTCGGCATTTGTTTGGGTTACAATACCGCTGCTGCCGCCATGCGATAGAGTTTAGAGCCTGCTTCACAGATTTAACGTCACTTATCCTCCATATATTTCCTTCCTCCATGCTTTAGACTGCGTAGTTAAAAGGTTGTGCAAAACGTAGCGTCTAGACCGGCCTTTAAAGGCAATGTTTGTATGCATGACCGCTAAAACTAAAAAACTACTGGACTGATTTACGAAAATTGTGCATGAAATTCACGAACTGACCAGTAGAAAGAAAGCGAAACGAAAGAAACAAAATATATAGGCCTATAAATGAGACAATGTTTGTATGTGTGTTCGCTACATGTGTTAGATTTCAAAACGATCCTTCTGCAGAACATTTTACTTTAATATTACTGGATATTGAAAATTGAAAAGTTACTTGCATGCACCTGTGTTGGAAAACCAAGGAATATTTTTGTATATATGCCCAACTGAATCTCTAACAACACTGCATATCCAATAGTATTGCTATGAACTTAAAATTGAATAAAAGCGTAATTACAATTTATGTAAACCGAAACATAAAAATAATAATGTCAATCCTCCTAGGGGGGGCCCCGCGCTTAGGTTAGATTGGCGACCCTTTTCTTTTTTAAGTTCTAAAATTTCCCCCGGAGTGCAAAAATCTGGGGCCTCTTCTTCATATTTGCTGCGGGCCCCGCGCTGTTTTAATCCGGCCGTGAATAATGTACATTTAAATATCTAATTTTATCAAAAATTGTTATCAAACTATCAGTTGTTTTCATTTAATCTATATGTATTCCTAATCTAGCAGTAGCGAAGCATTGCCGGATCGGCTAAAACTATTATAAATCTCTAAGGGCGCTGCGTTTGTCTGTTCTTTTATTTAGACATGACGCATGAACTGCAGAACCAATCAGAATGGGGTTTTCACAGTTTTATGGCTTATGAGCAACAAATGACAATTCGTTCGTAACCAGGTTCTACAGATCACACTGTATTCCAAATCAATTCAAAGATCAAGTTACAATACAAATAAACACTCCATGGATTCCTTAATACTTATTTTTTAGCTAGGTAACTTTGATTATTTGTTTCTAGAATACATTGAAATCGTTAATCAAACCGATACATCAAAGACTAACGCACCAATGAACGTAACAATTTAATTTACGGTTACGAACATATGCTGATAATAGTTCTTTCTACTTGTAACAATAGTCTACTGGTATAAATTTATGGCTTGATTAGGCTTTCGATTTACATTTAATGTGGTATGTTGTCCAGAATGCTAGACTGAGTAGCGGTTTCCTATATTCTGCTAGGAAATTTAGGTTCCTGAAGTCTCAGGATACATGTTGTAATTTAATAGAGGTAGTATTTCATTAAAAAAATGTAATAATTTACTGTCAAGAAATATAAAAACAAAGGAAGTAAAAATTTTTATCTTCATTATCTTTCAGTATAATAGAATATATCCTCACATATGAGTTAACTGTTACATGATGTTGCTGAATAAATAACAATGCTTTAAGTTTACTTCTGATTGTTATATGAGGGAAGTTCGGATACCCAAGGAAATTAATTGCAGATAAAAATAAAATAAACACGTCTTCTGTCTTTATTTTAACCTTAAAATTAAACTGTGAACTTCTGCAGTCATATTAGTTAGAAGTTAGTAATCATATAATTTTTTTTCAGTGAATTAAATTGAAAATACTTTCGCTTTCATTTTTTGGCAACACATAAGTTGCCGGGTAGCCCCGGACACAATAATGAATGGTGGCCTAATCGGTTTTTGGCTTTACAAAAATCACAATAATTATGGATACCTGAATAAACTATATAAACACAATCTGCATGGGCCCTGTCTTTGCTTCATAGCACTGAATCCAGTCTTCTTCAAAAATTTCTCCACATATGATGCATTCGGTCTGTTTTACTTGATTAGCTTCGGAAAGATTTTGAATACTTGTCTTTGTATTCAACGTCTTTATAGCACCTATAATTTTTATTTTTTCGCTTCGCCCTTTCTGCCTTTACTTTTTTGAGCGCTCTTTCCACATTTTTTTGTATGGTGAAGATCATAAAATTTCGCCCTTTTGGATGTTTCGAGCCCGCGTTGCTATACGTTTATTTGACGCATCATACTCAATAATCTCCAACGAATTTTGACAGGAGCGACGAAAAACTTGTGCCAGCAACAAAACACACAGTATTGTCGAACGCTATGGGCACGCAAACTCAGTTGCATTTGTTTTTACACTATAGGGTGCATATTTACAATGAAGTTTTACTAAGACAGCTTGGTTGATTTGTTAGAACTTTAAATGTCCAGGTTGACCCGCCGTCCGGGGCTACCAGACCTTCCATAAATTGCGTAGCTACTGTATGTATGATAATTATCAATACTTACGGTAAAAAGACTGTTGCAGTTCGCGTTGTACAGGATACTTCCTCCACGAAGCGCTAAAGCAGCTACTCTGCGGAGGACTGGTGTGCTGTTTGGTTTAAGGGTACGGGGAGAGCGTCACTTAATACCACGTTAGCTCGGCAATTAGTAGATTGCTTCGATCCGTCTCAGTATGAAAGGTGGAACGTAAATCGAAGCACATTTTCAAATTAATCGCTCGCATCCTTCAATAGCCCTCCTTCACTAATCACATTTCACTTCATTACTGTTACACTGTTATTGTGAATTTTAGATAACGTAGCATTTTCGAATTCACTTCACTAAACTGCGATATCTGTCAAACATACAAATGTAGCCTTAACTTTATAATAAATCTAAACAAATATCTCATTAAGTAACTACATTTTGCCAGGAACTTGTACGCGTGATGATCTAATGATGAACCAATAAAACTAAGTATAGTCAAAACAGTAACTATACTTTGTTTTTTTAGCTTATTTAAACATTATAACTTTTGTTAAAACGACCAGAGGTCTGAACGCAAAACCACACGAATTCATTTTCTTTCGGAAAACTGAAACTGCTCAGAATAATAAAATATGGGAATCGTTATAAATTTCTTAATTCAGTTTACGCAAGTAGTAAACCTAAACTAAATTTATTAGGTTAATGAGTTTAATTCTACACAAATATTTATATGCTTGCCGAATCACTAGAAAGAAATAATTTGTATCTGTCAGCTGAAGATTAGTTGGTTAGATGTCTTATAGCTAAAGGGCACATGATTTGCTGTCTGAAAGTTGAATGTCAGATGGTTGGTTAGATGTCTGACGGCGTTAGGTAAAATGGTTAATTCTCGGCAGGTGATGGTTACATGTTTCGCTGTCTGATAAATGGAGGTCAGGTGGTTTTTTATTTGATAACTGAAAATCATATAATAGGTTGACAGACATGATAAGATCATATGTTTTCAGATATTAGAAAGACAGATCGTTATTTTTCCGATAGCTTAAGATCAGATATTTAGATTTCTAACAGCGGAAGGTCAAATATTTTTGCTGTTTGAAAGCTCAAGGTCAGATAGTTTGATATGTGACAGATGACGGTCAGATGGTTAGTTATATGACAGTTAAGGGCTTTTTGTCTTAATCCTGAAGGTTAGACAACTGCCAGAAATCTGAATGATTAATGGTTGGTTTACTGACATCTGTAGGTCAGATGGTTTGTTGTCAGACATCTGAAAGTTATATGGGTTGTTGTCTGATGTCTAATGGTTACATGATTAATGTTTAATAGGGGAAATTAAGATGGTTTTTTGTGTAACAGCTGAAGGTCCGGTAGTTGATTTTCAGATATTTGAAGGTTATATGATTTGTTATTTGACAGCTGAAAGTAAGATAGTTGGTTGTCTGACAGCTGTAGGTTAGATGTTTGACTGTTGAAGATCATATTATTTCTTGTCTGAAAGGAGAATTTCAGTTGATTTCATGTCACAAAGCTGAAGGTTACATGTTTTGCTACCTGATAGCTGTATGTCAGATGGTTTTTGTGTGCGGATGAAGTTCTACTGGTTAGTTATCATATATCTGAGGGTCCGATAGTTAGCTGCTAGACATTGGAAGTTCATATGGTTTGTTTCCGGACAGCTGAAAGTCAGATGGTTTCTGCACTGACTGCTGAAAGCCAAATGGTGTATTGTCTGGCAGCTCTAGGTCAGACGTTTAGTTGTGAGATTTTAGTCTACTAATTAGTGCCATGCTATCATAGCTAGGCACAATGAATCAACAAGTTAACTTCGTTAATCCGCTGTTTAAAAAGTTAACTTCGATAATCGTGAATGCGTCACATTTTTTTTTTTTTTTAATTTAACGCACGATACAGTTATTCGTTGAACGTTAACCATTAACAACATGTCTATCCAAATTGAGTTTTTATTGGTGTTCAACATTTTAATCAGCTTCTCAAACGTATCGGATTCTATAACATGAAGTAGAAGTTAATAATGCGTTGGTCCACACCAGCTTGAGATAAGCCGCTGTCGCTAACTAGAATGCCAAAAGATTCATCAATGCTTTGTTGACATAACCTAGAACTTTTGCTGTTATCTACACCAGAATTCACAGCACTTGAAGAAGACTTTGAATTGTTTTTCCTTATCCCACTAGCTGACCCTGCTTATACTTTTTCTTTAAACTGTGAATATTTGGATGTAAATTATGCATCTTCTTCTTGTGTTGTTTAAGATTATTAAGGCAAATGCAGTTTAAATTTATAAATCGATTGTTCCCCCTATCTTGATTTCAATGCATTATAATCGTATAAAGTTAGCCAAGGAGTTTTAATCTGCTCAATTCTATTGCTAGAGACGCTGTTTTCACTATTTCTAGCTCTTCAGTTTCTACGATGTAAACATGAAACGATTATCAGTTTAATTTATTTCACTTACAAACTCCAAATCGACATAAACTAAAAACGGGCACTATATTCCTCATAGTAAAAAAGTTAAGTTATAAAAATATCAAAATGTCACTGATCACTGGTCGAAGTCTAGTGTGCGTGGGTTTGCAAATGTAAAATACAAACCCTCCTCAACTCTAGCATTCCTGATCACCCCACTATTTATTTTTCCATATGCAACATAGCCCAGCACCTAGTATCTAATCTGGGCCCTTATTTCCATTATTTTACATGTACATATATTTTACCTTATATATATATAAACATATAAACAATGAATGCAAGAAAATTTTGATTCAATTTCCAATATCTGTTACGTCTACTGCTATTAAACAGAATGCTTACCACACCACTACTACATCTACTACTACTGCTATTGTCCCTAATATTACTACTAACATGTAACATAACTACTACTAATATCATTGCTACTACTACTAATACTACTATTACCACCACCAATTGTCACAGCCGCACTTCGGTCCACTAATGTTCATTTTTCTTGGTGTTGAGTGCGCTCCAAAGGTAGAGTCCCCTGGAACCGGCAGCAAAGCCAGCAGCCCAGGCCATCAAGAGTTGACCTCCTGGAATACCAAGACGGCCCCAGCTGTCGCTCAGAAGACGGCCTCTCTGGAGCACACTGAAGTTCCTCCGACGATTGATGTTGCTCATTGTCGTAGGATATCTTCCGTCAATCCGGTGTTGTGAAAGCCAAACTTCCAGCATCATTGTTCCCTCCGCAGTTGTTTCTGGAATTAGCTTCCTCTAGTTGTAATTGTGTTCTCCTCATCTGCTATCTGTGACCTTTAATTTCGCTCGGTATTTTTCCTTTTTATAAATTTCTCCTTCCAAATTTTGAGGCTAGATCAGCTGCCTCGTCCAGCAAGTGCCACAAACTTTCGTCGCGCAGTATGTCAAATATTCTCCTACCTTGCAGCCGAGCTTGTTGGTGTTCTCTCAAACTGGCTGTTATTTCGCATTCCCATACCACGTGCTCCGTCGTACTCTCTTAACTACATTCGCACCTGTTTGAATCTAAAATATTTCGACTTCGGAGCCAGCTATTGTATGGCCCGTGCCCTGTAATGTAGTGTACCAATCCGGGAGAGGGTTGAAGGTACTTCAACTTTAACCTCTCCTCTACGGATGGGAACATATCATATGCTCTTCGACCTGTTTCACTGTTGTTCCATTCTTGTTACCATTCCGCCAATAGAAGCTTCCGAATTTACATCTCCGATGTTGCTTCGCTGCCTACAATTTCTGCTACCTTATCTTGTTTCTCTTTTCTGAGCCAGTATATGGCACCCCGTTTCCTTACTTCAAGGTCCAGTGGCCATACACCAATAGCAACGGTTAATGAATTTGTTGCCACGGTTCTGTATGCTCCTGTCAATCTTAAAAGTATTCCTCGTTGGACACGTCTGACTCGCTGTTTTATTTTTCTTAGATGCTTTGCCCACACACTTGCTGAGTAGCCCACTAAAGAGGATAAAATTGCGTCATGGTATAGTCTTATTGTTTGGACTGGAACAGTGAATTTTCGTTGGCGAATATTAATGATTTTATTCATGACCGCCACTGCTCTTGCTATTGTCTGTGGGCTTCGAAGTTTAAACGCTCATCCAATTGAATGCCTAAGTACCTGCACATTGGTTTTCTACGAATTGATTTACCGTCTATTCTTATAGTATGTTTTCGAGTCAGCTTGCCCTTGAGCAACATAAATGTTGATTCTTGGCTGTCCGGGTGGCGCCGCGTCATGTTCATCGTAGCCGACGTTTCGACACTCATTCTGGAGTCTTCTTCCAAGGCAGAAGACCCCAGAATGAGGGTCGAAACGTCGGCTGCGATGAACATCACGCGGCGCCACCCGGACAGCCAATAATCAACTGACTCTGGCCGCGAAAGCCTACGATTACAACATAAATGTTGTTTTATGTGGTGCTAAACTCAGCTTGACTTTACTGCACCATTGGCTAAGGCACCCCACCAGCATAACAGTTATATTTGCATCACACTCACACATCGCATTACCTATCAGTTCATTCGCTATTCAACTTGCCGAACGATCCAGTGTGCCGTGGCGCGCAATTCAAAATTACATGAACAGCTAATATAATTGACAAAAGTTAACGGAAGATCAATTTAGCGAAAGTTAAGAAGCACGTTATTGATTTTTTAGATTAACATAAAAGTTATTGTTTTCACATACACTTTTAGCAGACGAAAAGAAAAGGAATAATCAGAAAGAAAAATGAAACCATCAAGTCATTGTTATCGTATCTCACTTCCTACCTAGGCCAAATAGCTTCCTAAAGATGATGTTCAAAAAAATGTTTCTACTAAAAGTGCTGCCAACGTAGAAACAATCACCACAAACAATAAAATAACACATAATGGTCTTAGCTTTTCTTTCGGTGAATTAGAGATTAATTCAAACAAATAATAAGCATTATTTCTATTAACTGTGAACGTTTTCTGGCGGCAATTTTTATTGCAAGTGTACTAGTAGTTCCAAAAGTACCGTACATACACTAATAAAAAGGGGTTTTGAAAACTGGGTTACTGAACTAAACTTTCAAACAAATTTAACTACTAAAAGTTTTGTGACTGGAATCCTCGTAGATCATTTCAGTAGAATCGATCCCACAATGTCTATAATGTGTTTTCTCAAAGATACTACTGTTCACATTATAGCTATCAGCAGTCCTAGGCCATGGTCCTAGGCGATATAGTGTTAATATATTGTCTCTGTAGTGTTATCTGTTACGCAAGTAAACGAGTTACATAAACACTCTGCATAAACATATGTAGCTGTTATTGTTTACGTTTAACTATCCACATTCCACTGTGTGGCCCTGCTAGATTAGTTGGTGGGGAAAATTGAAGTAGAAGAGGTGCTTGTATATATTGAATATGTGCCGCTTTCGTAAACTGATTTCGCTTCTATCGAAAACGAATCGGCGACATAATTTCAGTACAAACATATATGGGTTATACCAGCGCTCATTGTGCACTTCTGTCAGGTAAAAATGTGTAGTTTACATTCTGTGTGATAGGTTATGTTCCCCATACTCTGTAAAGCTAGTGAAGTAAACGATTGCCCTTGTCTTACCTACACATCAATGTGACATAACATACTTTTTTTCTCTTTTTTTTTTCTCTTTTTTTTATATTGTACGACTGATTATCAAATGCAGTTGTGATGCAGGGTGTATTAAAACATCCTAAAGAATTGAAACTATAAAATTTAAACATCTGATCCATTAATCGGGTATTATCTAACAGGCAATACCGCTCGCTTCGCGCTGTTAACGTGTCGTCATAGTGACGTCACGTTCACGTACAGTCAATTTTTGTGACTATTCGGCCGCTGGTAAGCGGCCGTAGACGTCTGATAACACATCAAACACTGAACATCTGGTTGTGTTATCGGACATCTGCGGCCGCTTACCAGCGGCCGCCTGCATCTGATCCACCTTCGGGATATCAGTTTATGTTGATATTGTACAGTTTTAAATTATTGTGACCGAGCGTAGCGAGGGCACAATACACACAAAAATTGACTGTACGTGAACGTGACGTCACTATGACGACACGTTAACAGCGCGAAGCGAGCGGTATTGCCTGTTAGATAAAACCCCATTAATCTCGGTAGCAGTAAGTATCATTTATAGCTGGTAGTGCTGTGGCACTGATCTCAAAACCTCAATATAAAACCTAAAATATGTAGGAAAATAGAAAGAATTTTCACTGAAACCTATATCAAATATAGTATGCATATCTCTTCCCCCCCCCCCTCATTTTTCCTTCCTAACCTATCATTAACTTTGGGAAAACATAACCGGTTGTTGAACCATACAAATCTTTCAGAATAGATATGTTATCAAATTGATTTCATTTAGGTACAGGTAGGTGGTGAATGAACAAAAGGATCTACTGGAGATAACGATTCCCCTATAACATTCACTAATAGCATCATAACACTGCTGTAGTCAGTTGCAGGACATATTATTGTAATGCAACCTGGACCAGCGTGACACTGTTAATTGTACTTCAGAAATTATTTCTAGTGGTGGCTTGTGTTCGACTACTGCACTATTATGACAGCAATTTCTTGTGGAATTGTGATCTCCAGTAAACCCGAACAAAAATTCCCATAGCCATAAATTTTTAACTACATTATGTTCAACATTTCTTTTTTTGTTTTTACAAAACAAACAATTTGATTTAAAATGTGCGATTTTTTTTAAATTGACGGCAAAATGTTCTGTTGTACAAGGAAGATTTGAGCAATAACTGGAAAGTAGGTAGACCCATATAGTACTTCAGCATTTGTTTAGAAGTGAATTGTGATACTAGAGCAAGGTCACAACACCAGTGTTACTGTTCTTAATAAACATGAAAGATATGTTGGCTGTCTAAAATTTGTTCTTCAAGTTTAATATTAGAATAACATCACAAGAATGAATAACTCAATGCTTTCTAGAAATTATCCCAGGACCAATTATTTTGATGCTGTAACAGTTATGGTACAAATAACAACATGCTGCATGTGATATCTTGTCTACTATGTTAGTTTTTGTTTAAATTTTTACAATTTATCTTTGTCTAGAACTGTAGGTCTATATACCTTGTGGTAGTGTAACAATTTTATAACTCTCTGTAATAATTCTTTAAGCCACTAAAAAAAATATAACTTCCTTGTAAAACTGTGAATTACAGTTTTTCAATACTGCATGTATGCAATGGAAGTCGGGAATGTTAGTGAAAGTAAACCCGTCACCACAGATTTGAACAGAAGGACTGTGACAAATGCACAAACATGAACACACTGTACAATATTTCGCTATAAACCTGAATAATTTTTAGAGGACGACATATGGCAAGGCAATACAATGTGAAGACCTAGACTCTCACTACATGAATAAGCCAAAGATGGAGCAGTGAGAAGGGTGAGGATAGCAGTGAGGGGGGGTGATAATTATGGGAAGGTTTAATTTCTATTAAGGCTGATAAAAATAAAATAAATGTTTTTACAAAATGTTAAAAATAGAAAAATAAATATAAATTATTATCTTTTTAGATGAGAAACGTATATAAATATGATAAAAATAAGTGAAAGATTTACTGGAGGGGTGAACAGTATGATTGCCATTGGTGGGCTCCCTTTTTTTCATTTCCTGACATCTTATTCACTGTCACCATTATCAAATACTGCATATAGCATGATTTATTGAATTAAATTTAATTGCAATAGAACACATGCTCCAGTGGCAATTTCCCTTTACACATACTTTATGATTTCATTATATTTTTAAATTCTTTGATTACAATTTCAATATGTTCATATGTTCTCTGTCCTTGAAATTATAGTTTTTTTTGTTTTTGTTTTAATAAATATTTAGTTAAAATGTCAGGGCCACATTTAGACTTTGTGGGCCCCTAGGCTATACATGTGGTGCAGGCCCTTGTTGGCTACTTAAGGGCGACCTTTTTAGCTCTACTACTGGTCTAGGCAAAGTCCTTCTGACCGGTCGTTGATGGCCCCTCTGGCTGAGGTACAGGTCCCCCCCCCCTCTTTGTGCTGTGGGACCCCCTTTGTGGTGTGGGCCCCTAGGCTACAGCCTAGGTAGCCTATGCCTAAATGTGGCCCTGATTCTCACATATTAGCGACAGTGGAATTTACTCATGTGGTCAAATCATGTTTTCTAATATTGCTAACCCAAATTTTTATTGACTGGGGTAATAAACTTGCTATCAAAAACAAATTAACCTGTAGAAATTCACACTCAGCATAAATACTTCCATAATTTCTGTTGCCAGTTGTCAATAAACCATGAAATTTTTCAAATTTTGCTATCATGTATTTATCTATAAAAAAAAGTTATTATTACAGCTCAAACAACACATGAATAATTGGTTCTTTGGGAGAGTTAATTATGTGAGGTGAAAGGGGAGGAGGTTCGATGAAATCTCATTGTAACCTCACTGAGGGGGAGGGCGGGGGGCGGTCAACTGAAATCTCGTGGAAGTTTTGAAATTCGTGAAGGGTAGTAAAACTAAAAAAAAATCTACAAATGATGCTAGTGTCAACTTTACTACAGGGTCGATTAGCAAGGGGTGAGGAGGGGTTGTTTCCGTCAAAATCTCATGTCATTTTAGGAGAGGAATTTGAACAGATCTCATTAGTGAGTACAACATTCTGGGGAAAAAAAAACACCTCACTGAATTAATGGATGCCCGTGTTAGAGTTGTAAGACATTACTTTCTTACACAGAAGGATTAAAGTTGTAATATTTGAATTTCATTTTCTTTGACTTATATTAATTATTCAAATTAAGTTAAAGCAGAAATTATATTACACAAAGTGCAATTATATGTAACGCAACAAAGTTTGATGTAATTTCTGGGCCACAAAATTAATTTTGTAATTATTGGGGTTTATAGAGACTTATTGTTTGCAGTATATTTTCATGTATGAGTTTACCTACCACGTGGAATTGCTGTAAAATATTTGAAACAGGTGCAAGTGATTCTAAAATTAAATATTCAGTTTTGGACAACTGCTTTATTAATGTTCGGGAAAAATACTATCAAATGCTCCTTAAGTAGCTTGTTCACAAAAAATCTTAGTCATTTTACATGTTACTACTGCTAATTAAAAAATTGGGGGGGGGGGATTGCTGGAGATCACAATATTGCTATAGCTAAATTGCTCCATACGAGACAGTGACATCATAATACTGTGGTAGTTAAAAGAAAGGCGTATTATTTCCAAGCAATAATTAGGTTGCAAAATGCCTTGGACCAGTATTACACCCTTATAACTAATTTGTGAAATAGAATGAAAAGGTTAGAATTAATTTTTGGGGAAGAATGGAGGTTTTCTCTTTGTTGTATATTGATGAAAAAAAACTCGGGTAACTAGATTAGTTAGTTGGTTCAAGATACACGACATTTTGGCAGTCATAGCATCTGTGTCCATTGTCACTCGATGGTGGCAGAGACTATAACAATGAAACATCGTGTTTCACAAATGGACTCGCTTGGCTGGTTACCCAAAAGTTTTTTTTTATCTATTTTGAAGTAGTTCTGCTGTGTCATATTGTTGGAGGGTGTATTAAAACCTAATTACTGCTAAAAAAACAATACACTTTTTTTGTTGAATACCGCAGTATTCTGAAGTTATTACCTCAGATGGTGGAAAGTGGTTCTAGCAGTATCGAAATGTCCAGTATACCCAATTTTTGATGCTCCTAGACTTAACTGAGAAATATCTAACATTTTCTATTTTCTTAGTTATAAATCAATTGAGAAGTTACATTTTCAATCTAAAACCAAATATTAAATGTTGTAAGTGAATCAATTCCTTATTGCAGTGCTACTAAGGAAGAGAAATATGACATAGTTGTGGTTGGCGGTGGAATTGTTGGCATGGCTACTGCTCGAGAGCTATTACTTCGGTACCCTCGTCTCAAGATGGCGGTTGTGGAGAAGGAAAACAAGCTTGCTGCCCATCAAAGTGGAAATAATAGTGGAGTTATTCATGCTGGCATATATTACAAACCAGGCTCTCTCAAGGCTAAACTCTGTGTGGAAGGTCTACAATTGTCATACAAATATTTTGATGAGAAAGGCATACCATACAAGAAATGTGGGAAGCTGATTGTAGCAGTGGATCCCATTGAGCTCCCAGCACTGGATAATCTGTTTGAGGGAGGAAAACAAAATGGTGTTCAAGACTTGAGAATGATTTCCAGCTCAGAAATTAATGATATTGAACCACACTGTCAGGTTCATTTATTCAACTACTAATTTCCAGTAAACATAATCACATGTGCAAAGTATCAGTACCTTTTATTTATTTTAAATAATTTTTTTAGGGTATACGAGCAATACATTCTCCTCATACTGGAATTGTTGACTGGGGTCTGGTTACTGAATACTATGGGAAAGACTTCACAGAATGTGGTGGAAAAATTCACCTCAATTTCAAAGTTGTTGGTTTTGAAGAAATAAAAGATCCTGTAACAAAGGATGGGAAGACCTATCCCATCAGTATTGTTGGAGAAAATAAAGTAAGTAATACACAGATCATCTGGTTGTTTCAACATTTAGGAGACAGTGATTAATATTTGACTGATAGTATACCATCTTTTTTGCAGTGTCAGTTTCATTTTGCTGTGGATAATGGAGACAAAAAAAAAAAAATAATAATAAAAAAAAATGTAGCAATGCATTTAAAACAACATAGGATAGGGAAAAATAACCCATCACTTACCACAGGTGAAGGCAGATGGGCCAGATGAACATGTCAAAAACACACACAAAATTCTCAATATTTTGGTTAATGACCTCAGTCATGTAGGAGGTGAGAAATATGGCAGGTGGAAACATGTGCGCAACTGCCACATGAGTGAAACATGCTAACTTTGTTTCATTCATTTCTCACCTCCTACATGACTAAGGTAATTGGCTCAAATTTTGTATGAGTTTTCTACGTGTTTGTCTGGTCCTCGTAATTTGATTTAATTTAATTGCAATGGAGCACACACTCATTTTCTCCCTTTTATGCACCCACCTATATTTGCCCTCTACAAATTTCAACTTTAAATTCTTTCAACATTTTTGGTAAATTATTCATCATTTCTCTCAGTAATTTGTTCCAATTCTTGACCCCTTTACCTAAAAAAGAGAATTTTCCTACACCTTTGTTCCTGAAATCGAGTGCCTGCTTGTGATCATGGTCATCTTTTCCCTTCCATGCATTACTTTTGATTCTTACACCAATATCTTTCCATGCCTCATCATCATCATACATCATATACACGTTCTGCAGTAATTTCCAGAAACAAATCTAGCAGTCCTTTTTGCACCTCTCCAACTACTGTATTTGATACCCAAAATGTGGGTCCTGTACTACACTACCATATTCAAGCAACGGTCTGACCAAAGTTTTGTAACCCTATTCCTTTACTGATCTCATACATCCCCTCATCACTCTCTCCAAATGCAAAATTTCGAAACCTTTTCCTACTACCTGCCCAATGTGTCCAGCATAATTAAGCTTGTTATCAAATGTAAAGCCAAGATATTTACATTTAAAATCTTCAAGAAGCAATTCTTTCGCCATCTTATAATCATAATCAACCTTTAGGTTTTTTTTTTTTTTATCAGTGTATAAGCTGACTCATCTTTGCATTTATCTTCATCCCATGTTTATCAACCCAACTAGATATCCTGTCCAGATCACATTGCAGCTGTTTATGGTCCTCTACCATTTTGATCCTTTTATACAGTATTAAGTCATCTGCAAAAAATCTAATTTCTGATAGTAAACCATCAACACAAATATTTATTAAAATAATGAATAGCAATGGTCCCAATACGCTACTCTGTGGCACTCCCATTTTTACTTCCACTTCTTTTGATACTGAATTTCCTACCCTAACTTTTTTTTTCTACCTTTTAAAAATTCTTTTACCCAGCAAATCACTTTCTCAGGCACTCCAATAGTTTTTACCTTATTTACTACTATTTTATGGTTCACTCTGTCAAAAGCCTTTGAAAAATCTAGAGCTGCACTATCAATTTGGCCTCCCTTGTCCATTTCATCTGAAATATCTTGTATGTATTCCACCGAGATTTGCATGAACATCCTAGCCTAAAACGATGTTGCCTACTTGAAACCCACTTACACTCGTCACATACATTTCTGATGTGGTTGCATATCAATCTCGCCGTTAATTTATCTTCCACTGATGTCAAACTGATTGGCCTATAATTTTCGACTCCTCGACCCTCCTTCATGTACTGGCATTACATTTGAACTTTTGCAGTCATCTGGTAAGCACAGTGAACTTGCTAAGTTAAAGCATCAAGGACTGTAGAGACCGGTTGTTTTTTGTCTGAACCATTTTCTTTGCTGAAAATTCTTTAGATAATATTTCAATGTCACCTTTGAAATCTGACTATGAATTTAATTTCTCCTCAAGAGCCTCATCTTCATCTGTCATTCTTCCACTGTGATAAGCAGCCAACACATTGATTTCTTCTTTTTTATTACCCCAAGTAACTCATGGAACACTAGTTAACTGTGGTAGTTTCTGCTAACTAATATGAAAACTCCTCCCCCAATTGCTCCTCTACCTCTGCAATACACTCTGTAACCACTGGGAAAAACCTCATTGTCTAGTACTTCTTCTTTTAACCAAGACTCTACCCCTATTATTACTTGTGGTTCATGTAACTCTATTAAGTTCTATTACTTTGTTCATTATACTTCCACAGTACACCAGTAACGCCCTTATTACTAGCTTTATATTTTCAGCATTAAACTCCTTCTTCCCAGTTCTATCCCAGTCGATTATTGTTTCAGCAACTTCATCTATTTCTTTAACATCTGTGATTTTTTCCCATCATAGATCTGCAGTCAGTATCATTTTTATCATGTATTCAGGGGCGTAGCTACTATGGGGCTAGGGGGTGCAGTGCACCGGGGCCCTCACGCTCAAGGGGCCCCCAAGCATACTTGAGGGCCCCTAAGCGCACACCTCTAGGGGCCCTCAAGTGCAGTTTAGAGGGCACACGAGCCTTCACGGCAAACTGGCGACCTTTTTTTTTTTAGCTCTACCGTCGTCTAAGAGGCCCCTGAGAACACAGGAAACACAGGAGCCCCTCACTAAGGGCCCTCGCTGCTCGGGGGGGCCCCAACCACTGCTCAGGGGCCCCTAAAGAACAATTCCATGGCCCCCATCCTCAGTTCAGGGGGCCCCTACCAGCACACAAAGCAAAAAAAAAAAAAAGGTCGCCCGTCTGGCCTGAGGGCTCAAAATATTTTTTTTGCACCGGGGCCCTTGTTGACCTAGCTACGCCACTGCATGTATTTCCATCCCTTCACCAGCCGCCCCTAACCTAAAAAAAAAAAAAAAAAAAAAAAAAAAAGGTACAGCTCTGAACCAACATCACTGGAAATGGGCTCCCTTACTGCTTACGCTAACAACTCAGAAAGTAACCCCTTGCCCTTTCTATTTAAGTTTAGGCTATGCCTAGTGAAACCACAAACCTCAAGACAGAACTGATGCCTTTCCCAGTACCACTTCCGTTTCCAAATTTACCTGCCTCACAGCAAAGTTAAATTGTGGTCGGTCATGGTGAATTAGAACTTGCATTAACTCGGCTCTGGTATGCTGGGCCTCTGTTACCACCTTCCTCCGGTCACTCTCTATAGCATAACTCTACTCTATCATCCTTATGCCCCATTTAAACGGTGCGAGTTGACTGGAACGAGTGTACTGTCTTGCTGCGTGTGCAGCACTGGATAGCCCACTCTCCTCGTGTCAACAGGTACAAGACAGAAAGGTGACTGAGGATAGTGGACTCAGTTCACTACCAACTTTTGGCGTGCGAGTTCAGCAATCAAGATGGCGACAACTAACAAGTCGCATAAGCGGAGTGAAGCAGAGGCTTTAAAACCTTTAGAACTGCATGAAAGTGAGGAAATTCCATGGAATTTTAAGAATAAAAATTATAAGAACAGAGATTTTAGAGACTCTGCTATCAAATAATTGCTTCATAACTGTGTTATTTTTTATGTATTGGAAAAAATATTTTACAACAGCTCTTCAAATTGAGATACAGTTAGTCTTACTAAATGAGGTAACTTTACATTTTCACTTGCATTTTTATTTTGAAAAAAGGCACAGATGCTTTTAAAGCATTTCTTTTTAATATCCACTCTTTTCTACGTTTTATTTTGTTATTCTTCATATCATTCAACATTGTAATCAACAAATTAGCTACAATGTTAATTCCTTCCTGTAATATGTACATACTATTTTCAACATGATCACAATGTAGAACTAGAAAACTGTCCTGACAATGGCCAGTATACTGTCTTCAAATTATTGCTAGCATGCTAGTCCACTCTCTTACCCCCACCACTGATGGTCCGGCCAACTGTCGTTCAAGTCAACTCGCATCGTGTAAACGTGGCCTTAGTGAAACTCTTACAAAATGAACCTATATTCTCTATTACTTGACCTAATGTTGCACTACCAGATAAGCTTGAAAAAACTTGCGACTTTGTAACCTGTGCCTGGCTGATCCTGCAGAAGAGGACTTACAGCTCTCATAGCTACTATATAGCAACAGAACCTTTTTCTCCCTATTCTTTCCTTGGATGCCCTTTTTTCTAAAGGCCTGCTGCATCTTCCTTACATCAATTGAGTATCTTCTCCTCCTGACTCTGGCTACAGGTCAAACCTATTTTTCCCCACAATGTCTGAAGTGTTTGGCTTGTTCATCCTATTAACCATATTTCTCCTTCAACCTGTTACCAGCAACCACTCATCTTTCTTAACTTCCTCCAATCCACTATTTCTACGTCCTGCCTCTTTAGCATGAGCCTCCACAGGCTGAACCTCCTCAAGCAGAGCCACCACAGCATGAACCTCAAGAATGCTCTTTCACGTCTCTCCCTTATCATTTTGCCCATCTCCCTCATCCTTTTATCCCTAGGACAAAGTGGACAAAACCATGGTAAAGCCTCATTTATTTCCCATGTTTCCTCTTCCCTACATGTCCAATGTAATCACTTCTTAAACCTACAAAAACTCACCCCATTTGCCTAGTACCTGCGACAGGCGCTACACTTTCCAGTCATGATCCTTCTAAATGAACCTTAAATTTATCTGATAATGTAGTTTAATAAAGTTTATACTATGTTTTCGAAGTTTTTATGTAATTGCCTTTATCTGTGGTAAGTGACAGGTTATTTTTCCCTACCCTAACTTATTTTAATTTCATTTTGTTATGTTTCACATAATACATGAAACACCTCATTTTGACTAATTTCACTTTAGATTTAGTAAATCTTTAATTGTTACCGTAAGAGAATGGGTTTAGCTTGTATGATTTGGTGGAATTTGTTGATATTTAATAGCTGTATTTGTGTATGAGGATGAAAAATATTCTATTGATATTGAAATCAAATTACAATTATAGCAGTATTCTAAATAATAGAAACCATTAAAGCAGATACCTGCAGCAGGGTGTGAATCCAATTCTGCAATGTGATAGTAGAGTGGCTACATCCTATTGTTATAATGGAGTTCCTAATTACTTGGTATCAGTAATTAAACTAAGGGCAGCTCTATCATTACCGTGGCGCCAAAATCTGATGATTAATTCTTGCAGAACTCGACGAAATAAATCGAAAGTAAAGAATAAAATTTTTTGATATCTCGCTTGGTTTTCGAGATATAGCATGTTAAAAATCCGCCATAGGTATAGTTCCTTCTGCTTTTGATGTTTTTTCTTCTGGTCCAGGCCGTATTTCAACCTAACAACAATCACTAGGAAGAAAATAAAACACCTATAGTGCATTTCCACCATGTAGATATGGTGATTTTGGTGAAAAATTTTTTTTTTGGTCCAGGCCGGATCTCACCCTAACCTTATCACTTTTGAGATACAATATCTCGAGAACTACGCGAGATATAAAAAAACTTTATTCTTTATTTTCCATTTGCCTCATCGAGTTACGTAAGAATTCATCATCAAATTCGGCTATAGCGAAATTTTTCTTCTGGTCCAGGCCGTATTTCAACCTAACTACGTCAATTTTGAGATACGATATCTCGAGAACCAAGCGAGATATCAAAAAATTTTATTCTTTATTTTCGATTTGTTTTGTCGAGTTCTATAAGAATCAATCATCGTATTGTGGCGCCACGGTAATGATAGAATCCCCAAACAAAGGAAAAAGGAAACTGCTTTAGACCATATAAATTGCAAGGAATGGGAAAATGACTCATCACTCACCAAAGGTGAAGGCAGCAACAGGAGAAGAACATATATCACGAACACACAAATATACACATTATTTCGGTTATTAAACCTTATTCATGTTGGAGAAAATGAATCATGAGGCTTGGAGGTGTGCACATGCCGAAGGTTGCTACATGACTGGGTGGATTATCAATATAGCGGTGGGACTGAGATTTTGTATATAAATATGTAAATCACAGATGGTGGTAAAAATAATAATATACCAAAAAGGGGGGGGGGGAATTAAGTAAATATATATGGATGGATAAATTTAGAGAAAAAATTATAAATAAAAATAAAATATGGGAATTAATTAAATGACAATAATGCTACTACTGATACTACTATGAAAACTTTGGGACATGGTAAAATGCTTTGAACCTTTAACTGAGGGTATACTACCATGCAACATATGTAAAAATAATCAAAATTAGTGAAATTGATTATTACCTATTCTGGAAGTATCTTGTTAGTGTAGGATGTAAATCAACTACCTGTAAACACTTATTAGTTGGTGATGAGGCTAATATACAAGGTCAGTTCCGAAAGTAATGTGTCTCATCCTCTTTTTGATTATATGTAGTAGAGTGGTCAGACCGGTTTGGAAAAAGGGGAGGGGGTTAAGCTTTCCAACAGTTCTGCATTCAGTTGTCTTCAAGCCCAGGAGAGGTCAGAAGTGTCAGATTGTTCTCTCTATTGTAGTAGTCATGTCGTACTTATGATGGAGAAAACATTTGATCAAAGATACGAGATCAAGCTAAACAAGATGCCGCTGGAAACTTTTGAGATGCTTGAATAAGCCCTCGGTGATTGCTAGTCCAGATCGCAGTCAAACTGATGGCACAAAATGTTGAAAGAATGCTGGGAGCAGGTCGCTGACTAATCCACTCGTGTGCACCATATAATGAAATCTGACTGTCGAATGAGTGTTCAGTTAATGTCAGATTTATTGAACATATTGAAAATTACTGTTCACTGGATTGTATTGGAAGATTTGCTCATGCACAAGGTTTGCGCCAAACTTATCCAAAAACTTTTGACCGATGCACAAAAAACAGAATGGAGTGGAAGCGTGTCATGAACTCGACCAACTCTGTGCAGACCATCCTAATTTTTTGGACAGTGTTATCATCGGGATAAGACATGGATCTTTGAGTATGATTGGGTAACAGAGTCAGATCATGGAGTGGCACACTTCGGCATCTCTGCGCCCCAAGTAGGCTCACATGAGCAAATCACACATGAAAGTCATGTTCATGAGACGAGGAATAATGCACAGTGAGTTTGTACCTCCTGGACAGCACATAATCACCCAGTTCTACAAACAAGTGCTAAAAACACTGAACAACAGGGTCACTTACATCTGAAAGGAGATCAGTGCTTCATGGAAGCTTCACCACAAGGCACCGGTCCACACTGCCTTTGTTGTCGCGGGCTACCTGACCTGCATCGGTCCGGCAGTGCAGCCACAGCCACCCTGTAGTCCCGACCTTGCTCCAACATACTTCCGTGACTGAAAAGTATCATGAAAGGAACACATTTCAAGATGTACAATATCAAAGCAAGTATGATGAGAATTCAATAGGATTTCTCTGCAAAGGACTTCCTGGGAGCATACGAGGCATGGAAATTGTCCTTTCAAAACTGTATCAGCACAGAAGGGACATAATAAGAAGAATTTTAAGTTGCTGTACCTATCTGATTGATAAATTTGTTTTTAAAAAACTGTGGCACATACCTCGCAGAAGTATGTGAGATGCTATGTAATGCTCATGGGTGTCCAGCTGGATATTGTAAACACAACTCGACACATAGCTCTGCTCTCTTTATCAGGTTTCGCTTGGCTTCCAGTGGTTGTAACCCTGCTGTTGTTACTTTTATTAACCTGCCTAGCATCGTTCCTCCATTTACATCATTCTAAACAAAGAACCAGAGCACAGTCCAGTACGACGTCTTCACAGCCAGCTGTCAAAACATTGTTTTCATGACAGCATCCAGCTGAGCTCATTTGAAGATTATATTGCAGCAATAAACCAGGAAAGTCTGCACTTGCATATTATTTGAGATGTTATACGATACAGTTTATAACTGCTGAAAGTACCCTTTGGTGTATCTGAAATACATGGTAGTGGCTGGGTGTGTGTTGCTTTGAGGACAGAAACAAAAATTAGATATAGTAGAAATAACAAGGAGCATAAAACTGCCGTTACTCCATTAACATTTAAGGATGGAAGAAATGGCGTGCTAAGTGCAGTTGCAAAATGATTTAAGGCAAATCCATAAAAATTAAATTTTGATAAAAAAAACATTACAGTAGGTTTGTAAGTAATGAATTAGTAATAGTCCAGTAACAGGGTAATTATACCTGGCAGTACATCACATAGAAGTTTTTTTTCTTATCTTGTATGTATTGGTAAGAGTATGCAGAAAAAAAAAAAAAAAAAATCAACCTCCGATCCCTCGTCACAATTTTCTATGAGCAGCAAATGTACATTTTCAGTTTTTTGTCAATAACTCCTTCCTGATGAGACCTAGAAAAAATACTTTACTTCAAATTTGAAAGAGGATAAAATTTCCAACATCTTTTGTAGTACAAACTTTCTTCTAAACTCAAAACTAAATGAGCTGCATTTCTTTGAAATTCAGCAAAAATTCACACTTTTCCTAAGAGGTGGCCTTCCACCACCTTTACCAACCCTGTAACTGGGGAAAGCTTTTCCATCACAGGATTCACCACTTGTGTATCCTCCCACATTATATACCAACTCACTTGTAACCATTGCCCAGCCTCCTACATTGGACTCACAACAAATCTACTGGCCATCAGAATAAATGGACACTGACAATCAGTACACACCAAGAACCCTGACCATCCTGTATCTCATCATGCCACTATACATGGCACCAACAATTTTAACACCTGCTTCTCGGTTCATGCCTCTCAGATAAAAGCAGTATTTCAGAACTTAGAAGGTGGGAACTGGCCTATCAGTACCAACTGGGGACCAGACAATCTCCAGGTCTAAATTTAAGATAGCACCAATTTTCCTCCCACCCATCCCCCTCACTTCCACCTTCTCTCATAGAACCACCACTCACCAGAGCCTATCTTTATAGATTGTGACTTCTAATTTTGCTTATTTTTAGTTTTAACTTAAAATTTCTATTTTTTTTTTCATTTGTTTGCACTAAGTGGGCTTTTGGTACCATTAACTGAGGTATATTGCCGTTTCGCGATGGGTCCTTGTGTACTGTTTTGCTTTATACTTGCTTTTCATCATCGTTTTCCAGCCTGTCCTCTTCTACCCCCACCCTCACTTCCTGCCATGTTGTTTTTCCCCCACCATGAGCCACCGACATTGTGGCTCACGCAGTTGGCTGCCGGCAGCGCTTGCGTGCAGCCATCTCACTTCTACTGAGGAAAAGCCATGCTCGAAAATTCTATTCTTTGTGTGATCGTTTTATATATATATATATATTTTGTAACTGCTTTACGTCTCTTTTTAACATCGAGGTCTTTAGAGACGGGAAAGGGTGGGGTCAAGGAATGGGAAGGAATTCGGCCATGGCCTTTTGAAGGAAGCATCCCGGCATTTACCTGGAGTGATTTGGGGAAACCATGGAAAACCCAAATCTGGATGCCCGGACGGGGATTCGAACCGCCGTCCTCCCGAATGCGAGGCGAGAACGCTAACCGTTACACCTCCCCGCTCGGTATATATATATATAATTGATGTATTTCTGTATAACTTAGTATATACTATATTTGTACTGTACTTTTATTACTGATGGTCAATCCAATAATCACATGGCATTGGTGGCCGGGAGATCCTGAATAATTGTTTGTCTGCCAGGTCACAGTGTTTTCGATTCGCCACCAATTTTCCCCTTTGTGGCTATGTAACCTAACCAGGTAATCATACCAGGTATAGGGAAACTACAGCTTATTGTGGAATCTGAACTGCAGAAGCATTCTGGCTTACTTATATTACACAGCAAGCTGTGGTGGAGGTGATGGTTGTGTTAATGGTCTTTGAAAATCCCAGCTAAGACTGGGATTTTGATCTTCAGTCCAGCGCCTTAACCACTGAACTACCAGACCACTCTATTACTGTTGGTAATAGAGCAGAAATGAAAGCATAATGTTATGGCACAAAATTATTAAGTCATGATAAATTCATAATAAGTTAAAAATTGGTCATAAATCATTTTATTTTCTGCCTGGATTTGCCTCATCTAGAATTGTGTCTCCTTCATCCATTGCATCAGGAGTAGCTTCCTCGAGGTCGAAGAATTCTTCCTTCCTCTCCTTCATCTACTTCAGTCTTAGCAATCTTTTCACAAGACAGGTCAGAGCAGTTTTTGCAAGTAGCTGAATAGTGCAGTCCTAATTTGCAACAGCTGCATGTTGGAGTAGAAGCTTTCTTGCAGGAACATGATACATCCTTCAGAATAAACTCAGGTGTAGCATGTTTCATTATTGTAACTGTAATAAGACTGGATGAGACTTACCTTCATCCCCTTGGCAATGGGTATGTTTCTCGATCCAGCTATGCTTGCACTTGGTGGTACTCGTATATTGGGTAAAACGTTGCCCACCTAATGTTGGTGGCAACCATGCTAGGTTGACTGCATTTTTTTTTTTTTTTTTTTTGATAGATTTTGTAAACATTTCCACAACCAGTTTGTCCGTACCATTCCAAGATGAGCTGTTTCCCTACCTGTACTCCAGATATTAGTTTCCAGAGTCTAGGAGTTCAGAGAATTTAGCATGCATGTTACTTTCAGACTTGGTTGGTGTTGAATGTGCTGCAAAATTTTTCTTTCCCTTAGCTGAAAAATGCTGGTATTATATCACATCCTGTAAATGCATGGATGAAGGGGATATGTGTTGGTTCAAACTTGGAGGAAGTGATTGAGTACCATTAACCTGCTTCTTTGCTTTTCCTTGGTTTATGGAAGTACAACTTCTTGTAAGTGTTAACAAGGCCCATTACCAAAACGGGACAGTCGGATTTGGCTACTTGGGAAATGGCTGTGTCAACAAATAATCCCACTGCATCTTCTTTTGTCTTCTGAACTTGGATGCCTCCTTTTTCAGTTTTTGCATTAAAAACTCAGTTCTGCGTCACTGCAGCACTTGTTTTTTCTCTGAAAATAATGCCTGCTGAAGTATTTGATGTTTACAAATGACAAAACCTTTTAGATGGCTTTATTCCTATATGCACAGCATCATTTCGCTATCCATCAAATATAACTGTGACTGTGATACTTGATCTGTAGTGCATTCTCAGTTAGGGTTAATATTTTCCACAGATGCAACCAAACTTTTCACTATGATGTCTCATAACCTTAAGCAGGAAACAACAAAACTTTTTGTGTTGGATATTGCATCTTGAAGAGATGTAAATGCTTCATATAGAGACAATTTTGTTCCCTGGAAGTACATAGCGAATTCAAATGGAAAATAGTGTTTCAAAACATTCAAACGAAAAGAAATTGATTTATGACCAATTTTGTATTTATTATGACTTAATTTTGATTGTTTAAATAAACTTGTCCCATGAAATTATGCTGTAATTTTTGCAAAGCTGTTTATCAAAGTGGTACAAATATCATTATTAATAGAGCAGTCTGGTAGCTCAGTGGTTATGGTGTCTGACTGAAGATTGAAATCCCGGTCTCAGCTGAGATTTTCAAAGACCATTAACCCGACCTTCACTTCTGCCACAGCTTGCTGTGTAATGTGAAGTCTGCCATAATGCTTCCATGGTTCAGATTCCAAGTTAAGCTGTAGGTTCCCTATATCCGGTAAGATTACCTAGTTAGATTAAATAGCTACAAAGCGTCGCATTGCACAGCGAATTGAAAACACTGCCACCCGGCAGCCGAACAATCCTTTAGGATCTCCCAACCAACAAAGCCATATGATTATTGAATTGCCCATCAGTAATCAAAGTATATATATACTAGGTCATTCAAAAATACATGTATATCAATTATATATACAGGGGTTCCAGGTCATTTAGAGTGACAAAGCAGATGGAAAACTGCAGGTCTCTTAGTTTTGAGTTTAGAAAAAACTTAGTACTACAAAAGTTGTAGGAAATTTTATGCTACACAAGTTGTAGGAAATTTTGTCCTCTTTCAAACTGAAAATAAAGTATTTCTTGCTAGCACCCATCAGGACGGAGCTATTGTTGGAAAAACTGAAAAAGTACCAAAATTTTGACAGTTTTTGGCCACAAAAAATTGTGATGGTGTCAGAGTTCGTAAACTTGGTTTCTGCATATTCTTACCATTATATACTAGATAAGAATAAAAAATCTTCCATGTGATCTAATGTTTGAGAGACCCCCTTTTTACCACCCCATTACTGGTCTATAAGTGAAGTAGCAAAATGATTTAAGGCAAAATCATTAAAATGAAATTTTGATGAAAGACATTAGGCTTAAAACAAAAAATTGCACACACAAGATATAAATTACAAAAATATACAATCTTTGAAACATGGTGTATAAAATTCCTTGGCATTCAAATAGATGAGAGACTCATTTGGCAAGAAAATTTTCTACAACTACAGATCCAGAAAAAATGAAACAGCTGTACTGCTCTTACTTTCATTTAGTCATGTTGATTGGCATATTTTTTTTCAGTGAACTCTTCACAATGTAAAAAGATTTTTATAAGGCAGAAAAGGGCTATGTAAGGTAAATCAAGAACTTTTTGCAAACAACTCCTTAAAAATCAGTTTTAGATATTAATGTGTAATTTTGATTGTTTGTAACATCTAATACTTTTTCACTAGGATTATTATTGATCTTCTATATATTTTTAGTAATCATTACATGTTCCACATACCAAAAGACCTCGCTTGCAGCATGTCTTTTACGTTTGTTGGCATTTTTTAATTGGGCTACTTTACCAGGGCTCAGCAATAATTTCCATGCCTTGCATTTGTGACGACCAGTGGCACAATTTCTGATCTGCTCATTCATAATTTTTTATTTTCGTTGGTATTGTTTCTTCACAAAAGCAGTGGCTAATTTACTTCTATTCTTCTTTGTGGAAAGAAAGGATACATATTATCCTTCCCTATTCCCTCAAATTTATTTTTACTGTTCCTGTATGTAATGAATGGTCATACCTCATTCAGGCAACAGATTCTGTCATGGATTATACCATGAATCTTATAATTCTTTTTTTATCAGTGAGAATTTTTGTTCATCTTTATTTTCCCTTTCTTGACCTCAGTTTTTTTTTTTTAAGTTCACATTCTCTAATTTAGTTGGTTTGCTGCTCCATTATTATTTATGTACTGTGTGTGTTCATGCAAAAAATACCAAGTTTTTTTTCTTTTATTGTATTTGTTTATTAATGTGTTTCTTTTGCAGAAACTTGTAAGCAGCAACGTAGTTGTGTGCTCTGGCCTGCATTCAGATGTACTGGCTAAGTTAAGCGGCTGCAGTGCAGATCCTCGAATCATTCCATTTAGGGGTGAATATCTGCTTTTGAAGAAACATAAAACTCACCTGATTAGAGGAAACATTTATCCTGTAAGATATGAATTTTAAATATTTTTTTAAATTATTTGAATTTGGATATTTGCTTCATTTCCATAAAATATTTTTATTTGAAGGATCATTACAGAATTAATTTTACTCTTCTTCTTCTTCACAATCGTCTAGAAATTCTTAGAGCAGGTCAAGTTAGACTTCAATGAGCAATGTGCCTCCAGTTATTGTGGTCTTGATATTTTACTTGTCTCTTTACAAACAATAATATTTTCTTTTGTTTCTGAAGTTCCACTTATATTTGGTCTTCTCACTTCTTTCTATGCCATCCAACTGGGATTTTTCCCTGCAGCTTCCTATAAGGTGTGATGAAAAAGTAACAAGAATTTGAAATTGTACAGTCGAGGACAGAATTCACGAGACCCCTTGCCTTTTGATTATGCTTCATTGTAGACACGACTACCTCATTGAACAACATAACTGGTAGGTGTTATACAAAATTCAAGATATAATATACCTCCAATTACCAACACTTTACCCAAGACAAAAAAAAAAAATAAAAAATTACTGTGCGAAAGATACTCGCAACTACAAAGAGGTGATTTTCAGAGTAGTTAAAATAAATATGAATATACCCTTTCTGGTCATTATAATTACTAAAACAATGAAATCCATTGATTTTCAAAGAATTGTACTGTTTTACTCATAATGCTGAAAGCCGTCACATCTTTCTTTATAAACAGCAGAAACTCTCTATCAAAGACAGTTATATCTTTAAACGAGCAATTCTTGTATATATATATATATTTCGGATCTCGGAAACGGCTATGACGATTTGGATGAAATTTGATATTTAGATAATGTTTTGACTTTTAAGATTACCTAAATAGTTGTCTTCCGTACAAAAAAGCGAGTTTGCAAAATACAAACAATTTTTTCACTTGATATCTCGAAAACAGCACTAGCGCCATCTCGTAGACAATTCAGGTACCAGAAAGCCTACAAATAGATTCTCTCTGATTTCAAAGAATATTTAAGCGAACAGTTCTTGTATACTGGCTGAGGCGTGGAAATAGTAACATTGCAAGTTTAATTGTAAAACATTTAAAAAGGAAGATAATTAAAAATGTATGATTGGTTTTGTCAGAGGTGATAAACTTCTTTGAAAATAATATTACCGGTACCAGTTATAAACTAATCACCGTTTACTTTTTGACCGTAAAAAGTGGTTGTTAGTTTGTCATTAAATACTACCACGCGAGGTATGAGCATAGTTTTAGCGGAGTGAATTGATTTAGCACTAATGATGTTCTATCATTACCGTGACGTCACAATCTAATGATGAATTCTTATAGAACGCGACGAAACATATCGAAAATAAAGAATAAGTGTTCTTGATATCTCGCTTGGTTTACGAGATATAGCATGTCAAAAATCAGTTATAGGTATAGTTCCTTGTGCTTTTGGCGACGTTTCTTCTGGTCCATGCTGTATTTCAACCTAACAACAACCATTTGGAACAAAATAAAACATTAAAAGTACATTTCCACCGTATCGACATAGTGCTTTTGGTGGATTATTTTTCTGGTCCAGGTCGGATCTAATCCTAACCTCTTCACTTGAGGTATCAGAAAAATAAATTCTTTATTTTCGATTTTTCTCGACGAGTTTCATCTGAATTCATCGTCAAACTTGGCTGTGACGAAATTTATCTTTTGGTCCAGGTCGCATTTCAACCAACCACGTCAATTTTGCGATATGATATCTCGAGAACTAAGCGAGATATATAAATTTAAAAATATTTTGTACTTTAAATTTTTCTCGTCGAGGTACATAAGAATCCATCATCAAGGGTATTCGTAGAATGCCCTGAATTAACACAAATCTCGCAGCGTTAATCAATCCCTGACTGGCATTAAGATTTCTGTTTAACATAATAATAGCATTTTTCTTTGAAAGCAATTTATGAGGCGGTCTCGCAAATGGATCTAACGATTTGGATGAAATTTCATATGTAGATAACGTTTTGCTATTCAAGTTTTTAACACGATTAAAAAAAAAAAAAAAAATTGCAATTTTTGTATTTGGTTTCTCGAAAACGGCTCTAACTTCATTACGTAGAAGGTTCAGGTACCAGTAAGCCTAATGATGTTAGTGAAGTTTCTCTTTGGTTAACTGTGCACCTCAAAACGCCTAGGAAGTCTTCAAGCCTTTTACTTAAATCAAACTTTACTCGAAATATTGGATATTAAATAGAAATCGAAAGATGCCGAGCGAAGATCGGTCACCCAGGTACTGATTAAATTAAAATAAATTAAATATGATGAAAAACCACTGGCTAACATATGCATTGAAAAAGTTTTTTTTAGGACAGATAAGAGAGTTTGAATGGACTAACTCTCACATTTTAGCTCTGCAGAATTATAGAACCATGTATGACATATAGGCTTAAAATTTAAGAGTAAATAGAAAGGGCTTTTATGAAAGAATGCTAATGGTAACCTAATCTGTGAAATATAAATTACGAGGATTCAGAAAAATAACTTCTAAATTTTTTCCACCACAAAGACAGAATATATGTGCAAAAAGAACTAAGAGGAAAGATTGACACTTATATTCATGGTACCTTCTGCTATATCTCCTTAGTCAAGTCAACTGTTGAATGTAATAATATTAACACCAGTATTAATTGTGATAAAAAATTAAGAAAAGTAAATCCATCTCCAATTTGAGTTAGCATTTCAGCTTTTGAAACTCAAAGAATAGAAGTAGGGAATCTTTTACATCTACCAGCCTGGCATTCAGTATGACACGTATTCAAACCCTGCCGGCCATCAAATTTCAGTTTTCGATGGTTTCACTAAATTGCTCCGTGTAGATGACATTTAAGTTCCTTCAGAAGGTCTAGGCAGAATTCTTTCCTGATCCTAGTTCACAATACTGTCTGACATTAAAAACCTTGGTGTCAAAGGAGATGGCAAAAAAAAAAGTTTTACTGATTGCACCCTGGATCGAAACACTTAAAACATTCATGTAAAAGCAACAAACTCCACTATTTCATCATAAGAAAACTTCTTCAAATGCAAATAATTATCTTTGATGGTGTGTTTTGGAACTTTTCTTTTACGGTTATATGTTCCTAATGGCTTGATGACGTTGAAGTCATCAGAGACGGGAAACATCGGGGTGTGAGGAAAAGAGGATTTTTGCTGGCGCCTTTTAAAGAAACCTTCTTGGTTCTCACCAAGTGGTTTCGATCAATCGTGCATAACTGAAATGTGGCTCAAGGAATAGAAATTTAAAGCTCCCAAATGTAAGACATTATCACTCACCCACCATGTTTGGCCACTGGTTCGAGTCAAACAGAGGGCATGTTGTCTTTCACATCTATGATCAAAAATGATTTGTAAATATATCAACATAAAGGATGACCATCTAAAAATGCTGTAGCTTGCTGAATGGCTATTGCGTTGAAGGCCATAAAAAATAAAAACCATTTTTCAACCAAATACTTTCCTTTCATAATAATATACAGAGCTTGGTGTGTGAGCGTTGATGTACTGACCCTGCATTCTGGAGGATGTGAGTTCGAATCCCCGTCTGATCAACCAGGTTTGGTTTTTTCATGGTTTCCTGAAATCACTCCAGGAGATTGCTTGGGTGGTTTCTTCCAAATTGCCATGGTTCAACTCATTCCCATTCCTTACCCCTGAGTCCTCTCGAGTCTCCATAACGTCAACAAGGATCAAAACTGTAAGCAAAATGGCTAATACACCTAACAATAATTTCTTTTTATGAATGGAAGGAAGATATCGTGGGAATAAAGGTATCCAAATACGGTTAATGTAACAAAAGTTGATATTCCTAAATAATATTAATAATAAACATATTATAACAAATACAAGTTTGGCATGGTGTGTGAGTATGATCAAATGTGCTAGAGTATTTCTTTTTAGAAATTAAACCACGTGTGTAGATGCTGACATGCATTATGCCAAAAATGACCAAAAAGGCTTCATACGAAATATTTTTGCAGTTACAAGGCAATAGAAAGGGAAAGGCTGAATGTATTGTAACCCAACACTTTATTCATTCAAAAATGTCAGAAAATTACACTTTGTGCATTTCGATTTCAAAATGCTCTCTTGCAAATTTTCTTGAAAATGTTCTACTGCATGCTATTTGCATGTCAAAATGAATTAATTGATATTGTGCAACTTCTTTTTAAATGTACTTTAAGCATACTTTATGGGAAATAATTCTGTTTTAGATCCAAATAGTTTGGTCTGGACTATAGTGAAAGAATGTGTCCTTATGTGTGCTTATAATTGCACTCAGGATTTCAAAGACTTGAAGACTGTGCCATGCGAAAGCAGACCTTGGCAAAAATGAGTCATTCATACACGGTGCAATATGGTTTGACACTATCTGCAGAATCGCTACGACACATATTCCTTTGAACTCAGGAACCAGGCAACCAGTTTGATCCGAGGGTACGTGAAGAAATTCAGTGCTTGGAACTGGAGTATGGAAACGTTATTGTGACCTGTTCAAAATTGGGAAAGCTGATGAAAGAACTGTATAAAAAATTTGTTGCTCATTAAACCATATGTTATAAATGAAGAAGTTTTGTTGCTGGCTGATTCGTGGAGTATTTAAATTGGTACGGTGGTATATGATCTAGTCTTCTCAAATGGAAATGGATGTTACTTGCATAGTAAAAGTGAAACCACCCAAATGTATGCATTAATGTCAGCCATGTGATGTGTATTTCTATCGATAGGTAAAAGTACTAATGAAAAGACTTCAAAGCGTGCCTGAACTGTTACTAGATAATCTGAAATATCTTTTCGTGAAGCTGCTGTTAAGATACATTCAATTATTCACCACTTTTTGCCTGTATTTTATGGCATTGTAAAATACGCCTGATATGGTTCAAAATTAATGAAGAAAAGGCAGGAATTTTGCAAATGTTAATGAAATCTGCTTTCCTACATAAATAATAAATACTGTATGTGGCTGTGGATGGATATCCTCCATACAATGTTCCTGGTGTGCACGTAATTATTATTATTTTTTTTCAAATGTTTTTATGATTTACATCATCCAAACATTTGCGCATTTCTCAATGGAAAAAAGTAAAATAAATGATTTGGAGAATTTGTTTCAAAACAAATTTGTAATGTTACAAGATCAAATAGCAAAAAATCAAAATCGCAGGTTATGGAATTGAACTTAAGATCCACCACTTAAGAACACACCACCTTAACATGCACGGCTTAGTCGGGTCACACTAGACTGCACCAAGCCCGCACCATCATCACACAAACACTTTTCTTATTTTTTTCACTCACTTAATTGAAGTGAGTTCAAACTACGCCGCTTGTCAGCCAACACTCGGTCTAGTGTCAGCTGTCATTTGTTTGGTTTATTTTTTGACGGTGCAGGGCAGTGTTGGTGTGGTGTCGGGCTGGTCAATACGGAGAAGTGTATTGAAAAAGTTCAGAAATTTTCAGTCCTTTACGACTAAATTTTGTTTCAGCGTTACTGATTGCTTTAGAAAAGTGTCATTTTTCTTTAAGTCTCACTTTAGTTTCATCAAATGTTCATAAAATGTAGGTAGAGTCCTTGCATGTTTGCACTAACAATTCAGAGGTGAAGGTCGAATGGTCGATTTTAAGGCCTGTAAAAATTGCATCCACGATCCGAATTTTGAACCAGGGACCTTTTGTACCCAAATCACTCACCGCAAGCATCTGAATCTAGAAGTACTGAAAAATATGTATTCAATCATATAAAAGTACATTTGTGTTTTTGGATAATGAAAATAAATTATATAGAATAAACGTACGTTTGTTTTATTGTGTTTGAATATTAATTTTTCATTATATAGGTTTGTCTCTTGACTCAGATGGTTACGGCGTATGTGGGGGTACTGAAAGTCCCTGGTTCAAATCCCTATGTGTTAAATGAAAAGTGAGTGACGCTTGAAATTTCATTGTGATTACATAGAGATACACGAGAATCTTTCAATCCAGTACAGTGTGATGGTTATTTGTTAACTGCTTTGGGATACTATATTTTTGTATAAGAGATCAAACAGTTAGGAGATAACAGGAGCCGGGAGAAAAAAAAAAAAAGTATTTTAACGTACTTAATTACTTTCATAGATTATAATGTACGACTATGCAAAATAAAGTTCAATACTCTGTAATAAAGTATGGGTGGTTGCCGCAACTATGATCCCCAAATCAGTTTTAAGATAATTTTTAAAATTAATTCCTTGAAACAGCCAAGCGTATACATTAAAGGAGACTGAAGACCTAGCAGGAACCTGTCCGCACTCGGCCATGCTACGGACCATTCTGGATGCGAGGGGAGCATGCCGACACTCGGCCGATTGTTGGTGCGTTTATGGTTCGGGCTTGGTGCAGGCTAGTGTGGCCCCACCTTTAGCTGACGTTATTAACAAATGGTCTTATGTAAAAGTATAAGTCATTTAGACACTATTTTTATACTTTTTAATCCCCAATTTCTCATATACGGAGGCCCACCAGGTAGAACTACTTTAGGGTAAGAAACCAGAGGTGACATACTATTTACCAGACTTGTTCGTTCTGCGATAATGGTTTCCACACTGAAGACCTTTCTTACTAACTAATGTAAAATATTAAATACATTTAGGCAGTGGTGGTAGAAGAAAGGAGAGTATAGAAAGAAGGAAAAGCTGAAGCAATAAATGGATATTATATAAAATTGAGGGCAGGTGGTTGCCTGGTGATCAGTTAGTACTAGTAGGCCCACTCCTACCTTCTGAATTCAGAGGAGCTGTTACTTTTTGGGAGGACTCTGATAGTGTGGACCATGAAGCAAGAATTAAAATTATTGATGTGGTAATATGACATGGACAATTAGCATTCATTCTCATTTGTACGGGATTGGTTGTCAAACCTATGTAGGAAGCTGAACAGTGGTTGCATGTTAACATGGTGTATTAAATAGCAGGTTTTACATGTGGCATTTCTTATAATTGTAAGGCTTTCCTCAGTGAGGTGGTTGGTGAAGGTGGTGGAAGCATGGTTTATGTTGCAGTGGGGTCTGTTGCATGGGAAATAGCCTTGTATCTGTCTGGTGCGATAAGAAAGACCTTATTTTTGAACTAGGAGTTAGCTGAGGTTAGGAGGTCTGCTGAAGCTTTTTCTGTTAGGGACAGGGAGGATATTGGGGAGAATGTTTTTAGTATTCATATTGTCCAGTCTCATCTAAGTTAATTGGTGGTTTATTTCCCTACCATAATTTGTTATAATTTTACAATTAATTGTGAATGCACATTTACTATAACAACAGGACCAGGTAGTGTTACAAGAAAAATATTAAATAGTTCTACCTTGACATATAGAAGGACACTGCTATTATGAGAAAAGAAATATATTTTTATTCTTTTTTTTTGGTGTTGTTCAGTCTTTCGACTGGTTTGATGCAATCCTCCATCCTTTCCTATCCTGTACTAACCTCTTCATTTCTACATATCCCTTACAATCCACGTCCTCAATTATCTGCTTCATATATTCTGATCTCTGTCTTCCTCTACAGTTCTTACCTTCGACTGTTCCCTCCACAAGCAAATTAACCAATCCAGCATGTCTCAAAATATGACCTACCAGCCTGTCTCTTCTTTCTGTAAGCTTCTTCCATAAACTTCTTTTCTCACCCATCATTTCCAAAACTCTTTCATTTCTTACTTTGTCTGTCCACTTAATTTTCAGCATTCTTCTGTAGCACCACATTTCAAATGCTTCAAGTTTCATTCTTTCCGGTATTACTGAAGTCCATGTTTCGCTACCGTAAAGTGCTGTGCTCCACACATAGAGTTTTAAAAAGTTCTTTCTAATTCCTAGATCAATATCTGAAACTAAAAGGTTTCTCTTTTTCATGAAGGCTCTTTTTGCTAGTGCTATTCTGCTTTTAACATCATTTCTGCTTCGGCCATCGGTTGTAATTTTGATTCCCAAGTAACAGAACTCCCTCACTTCTCCTATTGCATCCGATCCTATTTTTATATTTAATCTGCTAGTATTCGTTCATTTCTACTACATTTCATCACTTTTGTCTTACTTTGATTTATATTTAGTCCAAAATCTCCCTTCAGTATTTTGTTCATGCCATTCAATAACTTCTCAATATCCTCAGCCCTCTCTGCTAACAAGACAATGTCATCAGCAAATCGTAGCATACTGATTTTTTCTCCCTGAAAACTTATGTCACATGGAAATTTTTCTTTGACTTTCTTCATTGCTTCTTCTACATACAAGTTGAATATTAACGGGGATAGACTACAACCTTGTCTCACACCCTTTTTAACTGATGCATTGTCTCTCGTGATTCTCTATTTCTATTACAGCCACTTGATTCATATATAGTTTATAGAGTATTCTTCTATTTCGGTACTTTAGACCTGACTTCTTTTAAATTTTGAATCATCTTGTCCCACTTAACATTATTGAAAAGCTTTTTTCTAAATCAACAAATGCCATAAAAGTATCTTTGTTTTTCTTGATCCGCCCTTCAAGAATTAATCTTAGAGACAAAATTGCTTCACTTGTACCGCAATTTTTCCTAAACCCAAACTGATCTTCACCTACTATCTCTTCTACTACCCTTTCCATCCTTCTATATATTATTCTGGTCAGTAATTTTGAAGCATGTGATGTTAGACTAATGGTGCGATAATTCTCACATTTGTCAGCTTGTGCTTTCTTTGGAAGTGTAAAGATGATATTTTTATTAAAATCAGTTGGAATTTCTCCTGTTTCATAACTTTTTGATATCAGCTGAATAATCTTTTGATTCCTTCCTCTCCTAGGGATTTAAGAAGTTCTGCAGGGATCTCATCAATTCCAACTGCCTTATTTGCTTTCAAGTCATTCAGAGCTTTATTAAATTCTGTCCTCAAAACAGGATCTCCTAAGTCATCAATGTCGACATCACCTTCCTTTTCTATTACACTGTTGTTCAAGTCGTCCGCCACATACAGTTTCTCAATGTATTCCTTCCATCGGTTAGCTCTGTCTTCTGAGCTTAAAAGAGGTTTCCCATCGGCAGCTTTAATGTTCATACCTCTTTTCTTCATTTCTATAAAATTCTGTTTGATCTTTCTATATGCAACATCTACTTTTCCTACGACCATTTCCTTTTCTACTTCTTCACACTTTTCTTGTAGCCATTTTTCTTTTGCTACTTTGCATTTCCTATTGATTTGATTTCTAAATTGCCTGTACTGCTCTCTTCCTGCTTCATCCTGAGCATTTTTGTACCTTCTCCTCTGATCCATCAGTTCCAAAATTTCTTCTGTGATCCAAGGTTTTCGGGCAGCTTGTTCCCTAAAGCCTAATGTTTCTTTGCCAGCTTTCATTATTTCGGTCTTTAATGCATTCCATTCGTCCTCGGTTGAGCTCCTTTCACAGTTACTTCTTAGACCTAAGTCTACCATTTCTGCAAATTTTTCTCTCGTGCTAGATTGTTTCAGTTTATTCACTTCCAGTCTGTTCTGCTTATACTGCTTCCTTATTCGCTTAAATTTCAGCCTGCACTTCATTATTATCAAATTATGGTCCGAGTCTATGTCTGCTCCTGGATACGCTTTACAGTCTAGTACTTGATTCCTGAATCTCTGTTTGACCATGATATATAATCTAGCTGATATCTGCCTGTATCCCCTGGACGTTTCCAGGTGCATATTCTTCTTGCATGGTTCTGAAACAGGGTGTTTGCCACTACTAGCTTATATCTTTCACAAAATTCTAGCAACCTGCTTCCTCGCTCATTTCTTTCTCCTAGACCAAAACTTCCTACAGTATTCCCCTCTTTTCCTTCTCCCACTATTGCATTCCAGTCACCCATGATTATTAGATTTTCCTCCCCCTTCACATATTGGATTAATTCTTTCAATTTCAGTGTATATTTTTTCTATTTCTTCGTCATCTTCCTGTGACGTTGGCATATATACTTGTACTAATGTGGTAGGGACGGGCTTTGTTTCTAACCTCATCAAAATAATCCTGTCACTAAACTGTTCATAATAACTCACCCGTTTCCCTACTTTCTTGTTCATTACAAATCTACACCAGTAACTCCATTGACAGCTTGTGTGCTAATTATCCTGTGTTTCCCAGACCAGAAATCCTGTGCATCCTTCCATTTAATCTCACTAATCCAAACAACATCTAACTTAAGTTGTTCCATCTCCCTTTTGAAGTTTTCTAACCTGCCTGCCCAATTCATACTTCTAACATTCCACGCTCCGACTCGTAGAATGTTTCTATCCATTCTGATGACTCCTCCGTGAGCAGTCCCCACCCGGAGATCTGATTGGGGGACTATTTTACCTCCGGAATATTTTACCCAGGAAGAAGCCATCATGATATATGTAATTTGAGAGGATTACATGTCCTCGGGATACCCTTAGGGTCTTTAATACAGTGGTTTCCCATTGCCTTCTGCATCCCGATGCCGTTGATCATTTCTGATTCATCCGCTTTTAGAAATCGTTTAAACTAAAGAACAAAGTATGAGAATTTATGTTGGCAAAAATATGTCACCCACATTTTACAAACAGATTGGCTGTCGGACCTGCCTTTTTACCATTGAAAAACTTCACTTTTTATGTTATGTTCATATTTTGCATCTCAGTTAAAACTCTTAAAATATACAATTGTTCTATAAAATCATTTTCTTTCTCTTTTCAGGTTCCAGATCCCAGGTACCCATTCTTGGGAGTCCATTTTACACCAAGAATGGATGGCAGTGTCTGGCTTGGTCCAAATGCTATTCTTGCTTTTAAAAGAGAAGGATACAAGTAAGTTGTGTTTTTTTTAATGGTAGTCCTTTTTCATTAATTAACCAATTTAATGTTTCACTTGAGTTAATCACAAAGTAGTGGTAAAAGTGCTGTGAAGTAACAAACAATTTTTTTGTGCTATAGTTTAATGCAAAGGTTCTCAACCTTAGGGGCAGTAGTAAATTTTAAGAGAAGGCATGGCACGTTGAGGAATGAAACATACATAAGCCTACTAAACATATAAACATGTGAGTAAAAGAACACATAATAAAATTGTGATATTTGTACACTAATGTGTTTAATAGAAACCTTATAAAACACATTTCAATTTTTCCCCCTTTTTTTCCTTTTAGACTTAAATGACTTTTTTCATATTTAAATATAATATTATGGAATGGGGTAGTCTAGAGGTGGTTAAGTTACATGCCCTGAAAGGTTGAGAACACCTGGTTTCATTAATCACATAAAAATACTAACTAAACAGAATTTAAAACTTTACCTTAAACATTTTGAAGAAGCCACTGTGAACATCCATCACATTTCAGTGACAAATGGTTATCTCTATCTTCAAATGGTACTCTTCAGATTAAAGGAACCTTGCTGGATAGTTTTTGGTGACATATTAATGTAATGTTTCATGGTAATACTTATGGATAGAAAGTTCTTAGGAATCTAGCTCTGTCAGTATTAACACAAATGACATTTAGATTATTGTCTCAGTACCGTCTTCCTCAGGTGTCAAAGTATTTAACACTATGCACCTTAGTTCCTCCATTTGATACTGTTCAACTGTTGTGCAACAATACCACATCAGGTACCAACAGTTATCAAGCGGTAACCACCTGTGGTTGTTAAAATTATATAACTTGAGCCAGATTTCAGTGGCTTATTTAAAAAGGGTTCCAAAAGGCTTTAATTTCTTTTAGCTCAAATCTTACCTTGAATCCCAATCTGTGTTCTGTTACAGCCAGTTTTTTGCATGTCTGACAATATTTTGAAAAATCAGCCATAGCAGAACATTTTCTGATACCAGGCTACTATGTAAAATTTTGAGCTACAGAAATTGTAACCCTTGCAAAAAGCTTTCATTATAGCATTATTTAAGAAGCTATTGAAATTGGGCTGGTGAAAAATAATTTAACAAGCTTACTAATACCTGAAATCAAATGTTGATTTAGGTCTTGGTCTTCACTTCCATTCCTCTTTATACTCCTAGCTCTTTGCCTAACATCTATCAAGTTCTCATCATCACTCAGTGTCTTACACATACACCCACCACTAATGACCACAATGTCAAAATTATTTGTACGCACCACTCTCTTTATCCACATTTAACATATCAGTTATTGAGTGCATTTTAGAGGTGACCAAAGTGACTCACTAATAAGAGCAGCACTCATTTGATCACATGGTGAATTTAACTAGTTCTTTTGAATAGTTCACTAGCTTACTTTAAATAAAAAGAATGGTTATTTCAGTCTGAGAGTATATCTCTTTGTTTTATTTACATTTACATTGATTTTGTACATTGATCTCACAAGCGATTAGTTTTATTTATTTTTCTCTTTATCCTGAGATATTTTTGCCCCCTTCAGTATTACCAGATTATTTTCATGCAGAAAAGGCCATTTCAATGAAATATTTTTTGGGTTGCTAGGAATTTTTAAGAGGGTAGTTTGATAATAATAAAGCATGACTTATTTCACATTAATTTATTTATAGTTACAAACACAAAGTACTACCACTTTCAAAAATCTTTTTGCCTTAAATGGAGTGCAAGTTATTGTTCACAATAATTTTTGAGGCTTTCCCGTTCAGCAGCTTACTTCCTTTACTGTGCAATTTTGCCCAGATTTGGAAGACCGGTTCACTTGCGAACGACACATCTTTAATGCAAAACAATGAAAAATATTTAAAAAAAAAGACAGCGTCGTGATTGCGATTAAACATGTGGAGTGGTCATTTAAATACATCTTAGCCGTAATTTAAATTAAAAATGTAACAGAACATATAGCACAATACAACTTACCAGAGAGAGAGAGAGAAGCAGATCGGTAGGCTAGTCAGATTTGAACGAACTCACTCACCACTGGCACTGCAGTGCTGAGTGCTGCAACAGAGAACATCTCACCCGCCACCAGAAAGAAAAGAATTCATTGCAAATGAACGAACTAGTTCTGGATCTGTAGAGCTGAGAGTGGAGCGGATAAACACTGACCAGTGTGGTGGATTAGAACAGAGAAAGAATATGGGTGGATGGGACACCAGTCGGGCAACAAGGGTGGACATGACAAAGCCTAAACTTATTGTTGGCACTCACTCAATTGAAGTTAGTTCAACTAACTAGACGCATACCGTTCGACACCCTGGCCAAATAAATGGCTCAGAGGCTCCATGAAGATCTAGTGTTCACTTTTAGGAGCGACAGTTCTTTCAGAACTGTTCAAAGAACTGGTTCACTCCACGAACAACATATCTAGTGCATTCTGCTGTCATTTTCAATAAAACTGAAGCTGATATATGCATCTCCTGCAACTCCTGTATGCCAAGATCTGATATTTATATGGAAAGGAAAAATAAAGTTTCCACCATTCATGTGACTGTGTTGACCGTGCTTCCTTGCCACAGTTCAGCCACATCTTTCTAGTTTCTTGAGAAAGCACACATCCTGAAATATTGCATTTTTGGTGGAGTTGTTTTATTGTTTCAGCATCCCTCCTGCCATAAGCTTTAGTGAGTGTTTTCCATTTATGTGTTAGGTCAAAGAAGGAAAATGCTCATTGAGCAAAAAAAAAAAAAAAAAAGTCCACAATGTGTTGTTGTTTCTTTTTATTTAATTTTTTGCATTTTGATACTTACAAAAACAGCCAGAACGCATTGTGACTAACCTGAAAAGGCTATAACAATAAATTTGTGTCGTGGCTCTCATGATATTTGACTACTGAATGTTAGTTGATGCAACCACGACACGACGGACATGTTGTAACTACACTTGTTAATGTTCATAATAATCAGGTGGTAAGAAAATCAACAATGTTTTCATCTTTAATCATTAAACTGATATAAGTTGATGATAAATTATTATTAAAACAAAGAAAGTTGGTAACTAAATTATCAAGAATGTTGCAGAGTTATTTATTTTTATGATAAGTAGTACCGTACATTTTACCAAGCATGGTAGCTAAGTGGTTAAGTTCGGCCCTTGCATTCGGGGGATGAAGTTTGAACCCCCAGCCTGCCATCCTGATGTAGGTTCTGCATGGTTTCCCCAGATCACTCCAGGTGAATGCCGGCGTGGGTCCTTTAGAAAGGCAATGGCGGAATTGCTTACCATTACTTGTCCCAGTCCTTTCCTGCCTCTAATGAGCTCAACATTGAAGAAATACAAAGCTATATAAAAAAAGTGACATTTTGAGTTACATTTAAGAAACATTTGCATTTTTTAATATAGCCTCTCCCAAACCCTTACACCTGTGACATTGTCCTGTTAGCGGAACAGAATGCTTATGCTGAGAAGTCACAGGACGCCGTGAATAAAATACAGGAGGAAGATTTTGGACTAAATACAAACCTAAGCAATTTAGTACAAATGTTAGCAGTAATAGTGGATTAAATATAAAAGAAGGTAGATATTAAAAGCTGAATAGCACTAGCGAAAAGAGTTTTCATGAAAAAGAGGATTCTTTTAGTTTCAAATATTGACCTAAGAGTAAAAAAGAACTTTTTAGAACTTTATGTATGAAGCACAGCACTTCATGATAGTGAAGCTTGAACTTGAGGAATTCCAGGTAGAAAGAAAATTGAAGCATTTGAAATGTGATGCTGAAAATTAAGTGGACAGATAAAGCACAAAATAAATGTGTTTCGGAAATGATGGGCAAGAAAAGAACCTTGTGGAAGAGTCTTACAGAAAAAAAAAGAGAAAGAATGGTGTGTCACATTTTAAGACATGTGGGATTCATTAATTTTTAGTGGTGGGAACAGTTGAAAGAAAGAAGTGTAGATGTAGACAAAGATTAGAATTTATTAAGCAGGTAATTAAACGTGTAGGTTGTAAGGGGTGTGTTGAGATGAAGAAGTTAGCACAAGATATAAAGGGATGCAGTATTGCATCAAACTAGTCGACAAACTGATGGCAGCAAAAAAAAAAAAACCATACAATTCCACATTATTTTAGAAAAAGCTGAAGATTTAAATTTAATAAAAAGTTGTGTTATTTGTGAAAATGAAAATTGAGGAGCTTACAAGTGTTCACGTTTAATGAATATGTTCATGCTATCTGTGGAGAAAGCAACGAGAATTAGGGATTTGGTGCACATGTTAATTGTAAGCTGTGTTTAAGACAGAAGAGGAAGTGCCAAATTCAATCAAGAGAAACTGGAACATTTTACTACCCAACTCAAAATTTCCTGCTGTTGAAACTGGTTTTAATGTTTTAGTTAGGATACTCAAAGTTGATAAGAGGACATGTAACTCCCAGATATGTTTTAACTGTTATGAGCATTAATCCATCAGGTCTCCATCAGTTAGGGAACAAGGAAGGTCTTCTCAATTGACTTTATGCTTGCATTGAATTTACAATTTCAGAGGGCAACTTTATTAACATTCAGGACATACCCTCCATTACTTTAACACCTTGCTTAGCATCCATGTCATCACCTGGAAGGCTTTAGAATGTGCCACTGTAAGAAATAGTGTATTGATGAAAAAAAAAATGCAAATGTTGCTCATGAAACAGGAAATGTAACATAAAACGTCACCATAAAAGTTCTTGATAATTTTGTTACCAACTTTCTTTGTTTCAGTAATATAATTGTCCGCTTATATTAGCTAATGATTAAAGATTAATTATTTATTAACATACAGAAGGTTTAGTTACAGCCTATCTGTCATGTTGTGGTTGCATCAGCTAACGTTCTGAATACGTTGTGGCTTTTCTTAATAGCCACAACGTGTAGTGGTCAAATATCATGAGAGCCACGACACAAATTTCATGTTATGGCCTTTTTGAGTTAGCCACAATGTGTTCTAGCTGTTTTTGTAAGTACCCCATTGAAAATAACGTGTTGTGGCCATTTCAAAGAAACCATAATGCATTGTGGTTTTTTTTTTTTTTTTTATCCACTCGTGATCGTTTTCGTTCCTTGAGCCTAACATATGCAAAAAGTCAGGAAGATTTTCCCATGTTTTCAGTCTATGAACCTGATTTTGTGGATCTGCTTAATTTTGTGCGGGATCTGCCAGACTGTCTAATGATGCGGAATCCTGCTTTGCTGGATTGCAATCCCTAGTTGTGACATTTCTATCCTCATTTCTGCCTATTATACCACTCCTTCCTTTACTCTGATTCTCACTTCCTATTTCTTAAGAATTCTTCTATGCAGCAAGTTTCATTGCAGGGTTAACTGTTTCATTGTCCTTGTGCTGAATAAGTACCTTGAAGGAATCATCTTTCAGATATGTGACCAGGGTGTGTCCCTGGAATCTCTGGTGCTGTGATCTAGATGCAGAACAGAAAGCTATACCACCATCAGTGTGACTTAGAGGGAAATACACCAGTGGGAGTAAGATAGTCTTCATTCTACCAATATATGTGATGAAATGCCAAATATTTCTATTTTATTTACTTGATTTTTGTCTTTCTCTTTTGTTTAAAATCAAAGCATTTTGATCTTCTGATCCCTCATCGGATGACTGTATGTCTTTAACTCGTAACTATAATGTCAGATTTTCCATATAATTGAAAGAATTTCCATTTTTGCCTGAAGTAGTGATCATTATTTTGTATTATGGCGCCAGTCGTCTTGTTGCATTTGGTATATTTTCACATTCAAGTTTCGCTCAATTTATTGGACAATGAAACTGGTTTCTATTTAATCTACACCTGAACTCTGATCATTTGCACTGAGCACCAACAGAGCAATGAGACAATCAATGCAATGTATGTTTCTATAAATGGAGCATCTACTTATGTTCCTCCCATTAACAGGAGAACTACATAAAAGATCTCTTTTGTGCAGAGTACCATTCACTTGAAGATGCTAACAGAAACATGGATCATTGATTTGTTGTGACTGTTCATCAAGCTTACTGGGATTGAATCTCAAGAATGTTTCATTTAATAGCTAAATTGTTTTTGAATGAAGGAGAGAATTGAAGCTGCACAGAAAATCACTTTGGAAAGGTTAAGGTAATGAAGTATTCCACAAATGTATTGTAGAGTTTCTTAATACTTACTTTCACTGTATTCCACTTCATGTTTTATTGCTTCAAATTCATTTAACAATAACATATTATATCTTATTAAAAAAAAAAAGATTCCACTAGTTCCATTGTGCCAATTCAACAAGGCAAATAAGCACAAATTCATATGATGGCCTCTGCATACTGGTCATCATGATTATGGTTTCAAGGCTTGTTCCATTGTCATTCATGAAAATGCTGGGATCATAGCTATTGTCCATTTCAGAACAGGAAGTTACACAAATATGGTATTACAAAGCTTACATGGCTGATATACATGTGGCAATATATATTCCCTTAGATTGTATCACCCTTGATGGTCATAAACATGTTGAAAGCTTTGTAAAGCTCAGTTCTTTTTTTAAAAAAATTAAAATTATCTCTCTGTCAAGTCAAGCTTTCACATACAGTACAAAAAACAATTTAAAATTTCTATCATGAAAAATTAATAATCTGCTGCCTTCAGCAATCCTGTGGAGATTATATTTCAGTGACATGCTGGGAAAGCCATCGTTCACACATTTAAAATTAAATTTGTTTCCTATTTTTACTTACAAGAATTAATTAAAATTAATATTTATACTTAAACCAAGTGTATAATATATTGTTATTTTACAATAGACCCTTCTCCTTTCCAGTACAATACCACCACCTTCACAGTAACTTACGTATTCTTAGAGATAAAAAAAAAAAAAATCTTTTGATTACAAACATTTTTGAACTTTTGGAGTGTGGTTAATTTCTTTCAATTTAATTGCAACTAATCAGTATCACCAATGTGGCTTGGGGAAGTACAATGGGCCTATGTTCAGATCCCAAGCCTGGCGTACCAGCTTTCCTGATTATGGTTTTTTAGCCAGTTTTCCACAATCACCTAGAGGAATGATGGGATAGTCTCCAATTCTGTCTCATAAACTACAAAGTTCACAAACAAAAATACACTTTTCACACAGGTTACATGTTTCATAGACAGGTGGCAACACAGCTGATCCCTCTAGGCACACCTAGTGAGCAAGTAGCAGTTTGAACTTTGCACGGCCTCTGGAAGAGGACATGCTGGTCTACCATTTTTGTCATAAAATTCTTTTAGTGTGAAATCAACACCTCCTACTTTTGCCCTTTTTTAACTTTTCATTTTAAATTCTTTCATTGTTTCTAGTAAAGGAGGTGGGTTGGTAAGGGTAATTTTTCACCCATCATACGCTCAAAGAAAAAAAGTTTGTGATTCCGTTAATTTTTCAGTGTCTTAGTATACTTGCAGATATGTATTTTTTTCAAATATAAGATTTACATAGTAATTAAAATAGTAAGTCACAGAAACTATTGCCCGAAAATGTAGTGTTTATGCTTTTTTCCTCATTTTTTAAATCTTTGAATTTTTTTATTATTATTATTAAGAAACATTCCTTGAACCATATCAATTCTGATTTGTAATGATAGTACACTTTATCTTTTATATGAGTTCTGTTGCATTTTGTGTAAGAAACTAGCTTATGCTTGGGGTAGAGCATAAACACTGGATCTTAACTCTGACCTTGTGTAACCTTGGATGTAACAGTTTTGGCTTAGATGGAATTACACTGTTGCCACATAGATTTTAACCCAAAAACTATGGAAAGGAAAAGTTCAGTAAATAGTTCATTGCCATTTAAATAACTATATTATTCAATTTCACAAAACCAAAAACTATACAGGCAATCAGACGACTTTTCCAAAGAAATGTTTACAAGTTAGATTAACTGTTCGAGCCAGACCACACCCCAATAGTTCACAGTTCAAACTTTTAGTAGTAGAAATTAAATGAAAGTGCATCACACGCTCCCATTGTTCCACAATTTAGTAAATTCAAACAATCCCGAGGCTCCACATTGCGAAATACTATTTTAACGCAACATTCTGATGAAACTGAACAATTTAAGTTGTATGCTAATGAGCCTACAGGTTTTCATAGCTTAACTGACCACTACTACGCTAGTTTGCTTCTTGTCTCGTGCCCTGCTACTTGAAGACTGACTCGCTCGCTGTGGGTACTAACCAGGAAAGTTTTGGTACTCACGGAGTGTGGGAAAACCTAGCGGCTGCACTTCCCATGAGAATCTCTCTGATAACTGATCAGTTTCTCATCTCACATCTGAAGGTTTCATCATCTAATTTGACCTCGACTATAAAAATAATTCTATCGCCTTGAAACTTTACAAATCGCTAGAGCTTTAAATAAATGTTAACTTTCGTTATTATGAAAAATCTACTAACTTTAATAATTAAGCCGAAAATAAATAATTTAGATATTAACTTTCGCAATCACACTCCAGGTGAATGCCGAAAACTGTTGAAATTGATATGCAGTTACAAAATTTACAGATAGCTTATATTTGGTTCAGTGTGTGCTTCTACCTATTAGAGAAAGAGAGAGAGTAGCAGTTGCACGTAAAGTACTATTTATTCTGTGGTGGGGATGCAATCAGAGCATGTCCCAATGTGTTTTGCCTCTCTCAAAAAGTATAATTATATAGTGCAATATCAATATGTATTCTGAAACTATTGTTGTGACTATTTATTGAAACTTATTAATAAAAAGTTGGCAGTTATTGAGGATTGCCAACAGAAGTAAAAACTTAAAACTATGAAAATCATAGGAGCAACATGTCATACTTATAGCTACAGCATGTTGGTGGCTGGAACTCATAAGATTTTATCCATCCAAAAAGCATTCAACGCACATGAGATATGTGTAACACATCATAGCATGTCGGTGATGCGAACTCATATAAAACTAAGGAAGGATAGGATGACCCCATACTTACCACAGATGAAGGCAGCTAGAAATAATGAACATAAAAGAGACAAACGCAAGAAACATAATGTTTCGGCTCTATCAAAAGTGCTTAATGTCACTAACCATTGATCACTACTTAATCCATCCTTCATAGTAAATTTGGAACTCATTTTATGCAATAGCTGGGTTGTGAACTTAATCTTCCAACCTGTAAAGCAACAGTATTAATTTTTTTATGCAAAAATTATTTTCTTTTTCAGATGGACAGACTACGATTGGCAGGAATTAAAGGAAGTGTTGGTCTACCCAGGATTTCTAAAGTTAGCTATGAAGTATATGATATATGGTAGTCAGGAAATGTTAAAATCAGCCTTTATTAGCTTGCAGTTAAAAGAATTGGAAAAGTTTATTCCAGATATTTCCCCTGCTGACGTTGAAAGGTACTGTATGAACCATGTGCATTATACTAACGTTATAATAGGAAAGTCTTTGCAGTTAACAATATGTGAGCTGTTGATTACTTTTAATAAAATTGTTATTTTGTGAGACAGAGTTAATTCCTCAGTAGATTGAACAGAAAATCTAACATATTGTAGCCAATTTTTTTGCTGTCACCATTCTCTTGACTGATTTTCCATCTTTTCCTATCTTGTGCTAACCTCTTCATTCAACATACCCCTTGTTACCTACCTCCTCAATTACTTGCTTCATATGTTCTAATCTCTGTCTACCTCTACAGTTATTAATTTTGACTATTCCTTACACTATCAAACTGTCTAGTCATGTATGTTTTACAATGTAACCTGCCACCCTAGCACATTATTCTGTAACACTCCTCCACAAACTTATTACCTCACCCATCATTTCCATTTCAAATGTTTCTATTTTCTTTTTTTTGTATTCCTGAAGTCCATATTTTGCTGCCATAAAATGTTACACTCCACACATAGAGTTTTAAAAAGTTCTTTCAGAGTCCTAGATCAATATTTGAAACTAAAAGATTTCTCTTTGTCAAGAAGGCTCTCTTGTCCAGCGCTATTCTGCTTTTAGCATCATTCCTACTCTGGCCATGAGTTGTACTTTTACTTTCTATGTAAAAGAACTAACTCACTTCTCCTATTCCATCTGATCCTGTTTTTATATGTAATTTGCTATTATTGTTACCATTCCTGCTACATTTCATCATTTTTGTCGTCCTTTGGTTTATATTTAGTCCAAAATGTTCCATCAGTAGTGCTTCTCATTTTGATTATAAATTATTATTCTACCTCATTATTTTAGACCTGAATTCTTTAAAGTTTTGAACATCTTTTTCCCATCTCACATTTTCAAAAGCTTTTTCTAAATTAACAAATGTCATAAAAGTATCTTTGATTTGCTTGGCTTGCACTTCAGTTATCAATCTTAAAGCCAAGCTGCTTCTCTTGTACCTTGGTTGTTCCTAAACCTATCTTCACCTACTATCCTTTCTATTCTTCTGTATATTGTTCTGATCAGTAATTTTGAAGCATGTGATATTGGACTTATAGTGCGATGCTTTTCACATTTGTCAGCTTGTACTTTCCTCAGACACATAAATATGATTTATTAAAATCAGTTGTAACATCTCCTTTTTTATATCTTTTGTTGTATCAGTTTAAATGATCTTTGGATTCCTTTTCCTTCTTAGGATTTCAGAAGTTGTGCAGGAATCTCATCAATTCCAAACATCTTATTGAAGCTCCATTAAATTATATCCCTACAATGAGATCTCCTAAATCATCAGTGTTGACTTCATCTTCTTTTCCATTACACTTGTCCAAATCATCACCAGTTTCACTACATATTCCATTCATTGTTAGCTCTACCTTCTGAGCTCAATATCAATGTATTTAATGTTTATACATCTTTACTTCACACAACGATTTCCTTTTTCTACTTCTTTGCACTTTTCTTGCAGCCACTTTTCTGTTACTTTCTTGTGTTTCATATTTATTTGATTTCTAAAATATCTGTACTACTCTCTTCCTGTTTCAACCTAAGCATTATTGTGCCTTTCACTCTGATACATTAACCCCAAAATTTCATCTGTGGTCCAAGGTTTTCAGGTGGCTTCTTTCCTAATGCCTAATGTTTCTTTACCTGCTTCGATTACTCTACAGTGCATTCCATTTGTCATTAGTAGAATTCCTTTCTGAGTTATTTGTACACATCTACCATATCTGCAAATTTTTCTCTTGTGTGGCATTGTTTCAGTTTTTACATTTCCACTCTTCTCTGTTTTTATTGCTTCTTTATTCTCTTGAATTTCATCCTGCAATTCATAACTATCAAATTAAGACCATAGTATATTTCAGCTCCTCAGTACATCTGAATCTCTATTTGATAATGGTATAATCTAACTGATTTCTGCCTGTATCCCCTGGTGTACCAAATGTCCTTCATGCATGATTCTTAAATAATGTATTCGAGATGATAAGTTTATATTTTTCACAAAATTCTAACAACCTTCTTCCTTGTTCATTTCTTTCTCCTAGACCACGACTTCCTACTGTATTTCCCTCTTTTGTTTCTCCCCCTATTGCTTTCTGATCACCAAGGATTATTAGATTTTCCTACCCTTTAACATATTTTCTATATTTCTTCTCCTGTGATGTTGGTATGGTTGGTCCCAGCTTATTTTCTAACCATAATAAGCCTGTCACTAAACTTAACTCACCCATTTCCTTACTCTCTTTCATCATTATAGATCCCACACCCGTGACTCTGCCGACTGTTTTTTGTGATTATTCTGTTTTTCCCAGACCAGAAATCTTGTGCATCATTCCACTTAAACTTGCTAACCTCAATGACATCTTAAGTTGTTGTATCTTCACTTTTAAGCTTTCTAATCTACCTATCCTTCTAGCATTCCATGCTCTGACTTGTAAAATGTTTCTACCTATTCTGATTATTCTTCCATGAGCAGTCCCCGTCCAAAGATCTGACTAGAGGACTATTTTACATCTAAAATAATCTTCCCAGGAAGAATTTACCATTCTATACGTAATTTAAGAGGATTACATGACCTTGGGATATGCTTTGGGTCTTTAATTCACTGGCTTCTTGATGCCTTCTGCATCCCCGTGCCATTGATCATTTCCTGTTCATCCATCTTTTGGGGCAGTTTCCAACTTCAAGGGTAAAAATGTGCTGTAAGCAAGCAGTGATTGACTCTTTATACTGGGAATCATTCAGTCACCAGCACCTCATCCTTGCAAACAGAGTGCATCACAGGAAGGAGTTGTTAGACATTGACATTTGGTTGGAAGAAGCTAATTAATCTTTCCCAAACCCTTAAATTCCTTAAAAAAAATGATGGTCTTCTCTGTTGAAGTGTGCTGAAAACCAATAGATATTAATAATTTTTTGTTGTCATTGTTTTGGATTGGAAACTGGGCATTTCTCAAGAACTCCTGAAATGTCTGAGGATATAGCAAAATAAGTATAAACATTTAGTTTGGCATTAAGTTTCCCAATTCCTGGAATTTTTCTGTGTATTCTGTCTTTATTGAAAGAGGGTGTAAGGAAATAAGGGACAAATAATTGTGAATGTTACATCATTAGATTGTATACAAACAATTATTATTATTTTCAGGGGACCAGCTGGAGTCCGAGCTCAGGCAATGGATGCTTCTGGCAAGCTGATTGATGACTTTGTTTTCCACACTGGCAGCACTGAAGGCATTGGGAGCCGTATCTTACATTGTCGGAATGCACCTTCACCAGGAGCAACATCATCTCTGGCAATTGCCAAAATGATAGCCGACAAATCCAAAGAAGTTTTTGGATTATAAATATAGTATTTTTGGTCATTATAGTTTTACTAGGAAAGATATTGTAAAAATGTTGTATTTACATCTTGGGAGCACATGTAATATTTTTATATTTATGTATGTGTTTTTTCTTCATATTATTTATAATAGAATGATTGCTGCCTTGTATTTAAGATTGCTCAGTGTTGGAAGTGTATATATTCTTTTTATGTGCATGTATTAACATAGTTATGTATTTATTATAGATATAACTGATCATGGTGCAAAAAATTATAATATCTACGGCAAAATAGTGGTAAATGCAGTGGTATGGAACAGCATTTTCATTGTGAAGGAAAAGAAATTATTACATTTCATAGATAAGTGCTTGGATAAAATGTTTGCTTTTGTGTAAGTTCTCAGTACATCATTTCACATATGGTTTATGCAAAAACAGTTGCACAATGTTGTGTGTTGTTCACCAAAATTTTATTTATTTCCAATAGATTTCCATGAGCATTGCTATTACCAAGTCCAGTAACTCGTTAGAAACACCAGGAAAAGTGAAATTTGTCTCAGATCAGTTGATACGTGTTATAACCAAAAATATACAAACCAGGAATGCAACATGCAATGTCTAACTTCATTTGTTGAGCCAGTTTATTGAAATTCAAATAAGGAAACAAAGTGTGCCATTCAGAAGGAGTTATGGTTGGGCTGCAGTATTGTCAGCCATTAGGTTTCTCTAGGATTTTCTAAATGTGTAAATGATGCCTTAATATCATCATGATTAAGTTTTGAAACGTTCTGTTATAACAATATATTTTATAATCCCAATTCTTATAGTCAAGGGCCATAAGGCAACAGATTAGAATATGAAAGGGTTTTCTCCCTCAAGGCTGTACCAAGAGTTCTGCAGGAGGTGTAGCACAATGAATGTTGATGTTTAGGCAGCCAGTTCCCATACTGGTATGATTACGAAAGCTTCTGCAGTCACTGTATGTATTATCTTGGTTCTCCGGGTGGAGCCGCGTAGATTTATTAAAATCTAATGTTTCTGCCATTGTACTGTGGCCTTCTTCAGAAGAAGGCCACAGCATGATGGAAGAAACATTAGGTTTTAATAAATCGACGCAGCTCCACCCGGAGAACCAAGATAATACATAACCCACACTAGTATGTTTGTGTCTAAGTGACCAAGGAATGCTAACCCATACTGGTAGGTTTGCGTCAAGTGACCAAGGACTGCTGTGGGTCAGTTCCTAGCTACAAATTTCAGATCAAGAAGAGGTTTTAAACTGAAGGCAGGAGAGCTTTGTGGGATTTTGCTTTGCTATGTGATAGGTTTGCTGTTTCTGACCTTTTCATAGTGACATCACTTATGGAACATTTTGTGACCTGTTACTATGAAGGAAATAAAATTAGCTATGAAATTTTTTATGTGATTTTGGATTTAAATTATCTTCTCTTCCTGTTTTCTCCTTCTTTAATTTCATTTAAGCTGATAAGTTAATATTTCTTCAGTGTTATTGCGCATTGGTCACTAGTGTGGATTTTTCCATCTGTATAGTTAGTGTATGTCAAAATAATGTACAGTAGTCTAAAAATTGTTTTAATGAGTAATCAAAATTTATCCTAGCAAATTCTTTGAGATGATATTCATTTATGTAAGTATTTTATGGTCTCAAATTATATAAGTTAGTTTCAAATCTTTATGTAAATACTGTGCAAGGTTGGTTTATGTCATCTTATGTTTTGTATTTGGCACTGAAGTGTTAATTATACATTTCATCTTGTAATATATTTTAAAATATTTTTATATCTTACTTTTTAAAATATGTTTGATATATTCGTTCCAAACTGTAAGTTTTTTTATTAACTGTTCCTGAATCTTCATTACTGGATTTTTTTATAATTGTGTATAATTTGTTTTACATTTTTCATCTTTGGTTCATGTCATGATGTCTTGAAATTTTTTTGTCATAATTTTTTGGTTATAATAATCTTCATCTATTGTTGATATGCAATTTAGCATTGTTAAAGTGTGATGGTAAAATGAATGTTATAAGTGGCAAACCAAGAACAAACATAGCTTTTATTATAGAATTGTGATCAAGAAAATTGAACTGTACTGAATATAGCTATGTGATATTTGATCTAGAGATAAAGAAATTTATCCAGGAAGGAGTCTCTAAAAGCATATTAGTTGCCTTAAGAGAAATAAATGAATAACCACCATAAATCTGGCTGTCCGAGTTCTTGAATACATCTTCCATATAGTTGATTTGATTCAATAGATAAGATTAGGCAGTTAACATTTGGGACTGGTGTTAAGGAAGATATGATTTCAATCCTTAGTCTGGTCATGCAGAAGTCGGCTATTCACATTTTTTTCAAAACTCTTCAGTTTAATTCCAGGATGGTTTCCTGAAAAGGCAACAACCAAATATCTTCTCATTCTTTGCCTTCAATTCTGTCATAGATCATACATCATGAATATTCTTGTCAGTGCACAGTTTTTCCTCTCCTAGAGTGGACAGTGCAGATTTTATATAAATAAGTGAAATTGGGCCAAGGCTAGATTTTAAAATGTAATTTTCACATAGAGTAACTGGGTACATGATCTCACAGTAAGTTTTTAATGCAGATAATAAAACTGGATCAGAATATTGGCTTTTAAATTCTGTGTAGGTGGGAGAGGAAGATGGGGGAATCAATGTTTCATAACAAAGTTAATTTTTTTATAATTCTATTTTAAATGAATAGAATCGGTTTTTTTTTTTTCAAATGCATTTATTATTATTATTTCATTTGAATTGGGGGATTGGGAATATAGATTTGGTAGCTGAACAGAACTGATTGTTGGGCATGATGACATAGGTTGTTTAGGTTTTATCTTACTTTTTCTGTGCAGAAACTTATTATATACACCATGGTATATAAATAAATTGGTAATTCAGGAGTTTTCACGAAAGGGAAACTACTCAACTATTGTTTAATGAGCTGCAAATTGTACCAATAATTCTGTAGGATTCTTACTGAATCCTGAATCAGTGATGGAATGAATCCAGTGGCCAAAATTGTTGTGCCAAGACCAGACAGATTGAGTGAGAGAGAACGTTAATGAAATTCATCTTTTTCTTAATGGTCTCTCTCTGTGATTTATGGTTTTTTTTTTTTAGCTTGCTTTGAAGTAATCACTTGTTCACTATAGTGATGCATTTTGAAGAGATCTGAATTGTAGCTCCAGTTTATATATGAATTTCTTTTTTCACATTGGCAAAAAGAATGTAATTTTGACCTTTTTTGTGCAAATTATTATTTATTTATAATGATTTTAACATTTAATGCCATTTGTTTAAAATGTTGGTACTATTATATATTAAAGATGTTCCTGTGGAAATTAATAATTGCTAACTTCAAACAGATTTGATTATATTTTCTTCTGTCATAACTACGAGACAGACAAGTGAACTGTTATATACCTTCAACTTTACTTTATCTTGTTACCAGACATCAAGCAGTAATTATAGTGAAACAATGTCAGCCCAAATAATAAAATACAAAAAAAAAACTATTTGTAAAGAGGCCAGGCAACCATATCCTATAGTACAATGCTTTGTGTGACATACAAATGTAAAATCTTTATTATGCCATCAGTTCAATTAAGTGCATATCATCAGCTTGGTTGAGATCAACTCTCAACAAAGAAAACAAAACAAAGAATCTGTGCTGATTAAAGTTTGTTATATCAACCGGTAACAGTTTGTGCCTGGTTTGATAGCAAACAAAGAGAACTTCTTCCCATCACACTGCTAGAAGCAGTTGGTTGCATGTACGGTTTAATGTGTAAGAGATTGTTTGACATGAACTGGCAGTCCCCATGTATCTTATCCTTCAGGAACCTGGCATGATCCTATTTTGTGTCCACATAAAAGTCCATTCTGACCTTAATGCATTCTAATTAGGAAATTAAATTTAATACCTTATTTTCCATGATTCCACATGCTGTTAACACATTCCTTTTGCAACAAGATTGAAGGAAATGGGTGATGTCATGAATCTTCTATTCAAGACAATCTGTTGAAGAAGTGTTCCTAATTGCCTGAACTGAGGTAAAGAGATTGCAACAAGTTGTTGGCTTGGACCTACTAGAAATGTACACTGTTCCAACTCGACGTTCTTTTTCATTGTCAGTTAGAGCCCAAGGAACAAACTTGGCAGCACCCCTTTTCATTCCTAAATCTTCAGTTCAAATTCGCTGAACCAAGCTCCAAGATAACTGACTAATCTCCGACAGTTGATCAATTGTTTGTCGACGATCTAAGAGCACAAGCTCTCGAATTTTTTCAACATTTTTGTCGATTTGGACAGTTGATGGAAGTACAGAGTGAAGTTTGTCATCAATAGACATGTCGCCATTTTTAAATCAAGCGAACCACTCATAGACTTCAGTTCTTCCCTTAGTGTCATCTTTGTAAGTTGTTTTCAACATTAAAACAGTTTCAGCAGCATTTTTACTGAGTAGTTGTTCACTTGTTGTAAATCAAAGGAAGAGCTTCACCACATAGGTATAATTGACCAGATAAAAATATTTTAATACATTCTGAGGATATTATGACGGACCTAAGAAAGCTAAAAAGGCATAAAGGGGCCGGCATAGATAATTTCACTACAGATGTATTAAAGACAGTGGGTTACGGTAGTGTACCTTACCTTGTAAAATAATCTAGATTGGATCTGAGGACTGAAGAAGTGCAATGGTAATACCAATCCACAAAACAGGGTCTACAAATAGGGTTGAAAATTACAGGCCGATTAGTTTATCAGTGGCAGGTATACACGGGAAGACATTGTTATGCAACCACATCAGAAACGTCTGTGAGTAAAGAAACTGGTTTCCAAATGGCAACATGGGTTTAGGCAAAAATAGTGGGCTATGTACTTGATATTTCGGATGAAATTGACAAGGGAGGCCAAGTTAATAGTGTAGCACTTTAACACTACATTTTTATAAGGCTTGTTACATATGGTGTTAAATCAGGCAAGAATGATTGGAATGGATGAAAAAACAAGTTGGTGCAAAAATTATTTAAAGATAGAAAGCAAAGAGTTAGAATAGGAAATGACGTGGAATTGAAAATGGGAGTGCTTCAGGGTAGTGTATTGGGACCATTGCTATTAATTATTGTAATCAATAACTGTGTTGATGCTTTATAGTCAGCAGTTGTTTTCAGATGATATAATGTTATTTAATAGGATCAAATTGGGCTACAGGGATAGCTGCAGAGATGTGCAAGATACCTCGAAAAAAGTATTTGAATACAAGATACATTTAAATAATGTATCTTAGATATCAGATACAAGATACTTTTGGAAAAGGTATTTGAAATACAAGATACAAAATACATATTTTTCAGATACTTTTTTAAGATAAAATACTTTTTTACAAAATGTATTACTTTTATTTAGAAACATATTTTACTACAATGTACAACTGTTGCTTAAGGTTTTAAATGAGACTTAAGTATAATAAGTTTTTCAAACATCTCATCACTCATTTTTTCTTCGGTGGGGTCTCATTATTATCTCCCCGAAAGAGAAGAATCGTTCCACAGGGGCAGAACTTGGCAAACAAGTGTTATATTTTAAAAATATTTTCTTGATTGTTGGATAAGTATTTAAACTTTTTAGGCAGATGTCCTTATTATTAAGGTATTGAAGTGTTTCTAAGTCAGCGGTGCTGCCAGTAGATTCTTTACTGTCGCCACTTGTGGCACTACCAACAGAGGAATCAGAGTCATCAGAAAACATGTAATAAGATTCGTCTTTTGTCTTCTTTTTTATATCCTCTCCACTACTCTTTGAAGCCTCTGATTTTTTATTTTCAGATCGATTAATTTTCCGTGTTTCAATCAGGATAAGCTCTTTTACATGCTCTTTAAACATTTTTGGCACCCACTTCATTTTAAAAAACAGATGGGACACTGAAGCTAATATTGCATCATTTGTTGCAGACTCAAATTGCAAAAACTTTTTGAAACGTTTATTTAGATTTTCTTCAATAACATCTAACAAAGTGCCACAATATCTTAGATTTTCCATTTTAAGGCATTTAACCATATGCCGGATTCTCATTAGTTCGGGTAGTAGACAACCATAGTAGGTATCTTTATCACCTTGCAGACTTTGAATAGCTTCTGCTATAGGTTTTGAACAATTTACATATTCCCATAAAAATTGAAGTTCATAGTCCTTAAAAGCTGATAATTTAAGGCTTTTCATGGTTTCATTGAGACGCTCCTGCACTGATAAAAGGTCTTTTATGGAATTATAATAAGAGTTCCATCGGGTTGCGCATGGAGAAGTTGGTGATTTCCCCGTCAATTCCAAATATGTTTCAAATTCCTTTGGCGATCTAGAACATAAATTCCAGAGTGCCTGACACTTCGCTAAAGCTGCATCATGCACTTTTTTATAAAAATTGTTTTTTCAGTCTTGCTTGTTCAAAATCTGTACTAGCGACCAAATGCAAAGTGTGCGTAGCGCATCTTTCATGTCCTGGTAGCAGACAGTTATCACTTTCCGGTTCTGAAGAAGAATCTGGAAATGGTTTGTGTTAGCAGATCATCATCTTCATTATCTTCATCTTGTGGTTTTGTTTCAAGATATTCTTTATGTGAAATGTTTCAGGATTTGTGGCTGAAATATCTGAATCTGATTTTCCAAATACTTCGAAGGCCTTTACCATATTTGATCCATTAATCTGTTACCGTTTTAAACAACTTTGGATAGTTTTAAATCAAACTCTGAGTGTATATCAGCTATCATTTCGGCAACTGTATCATATGTGTGAGACCCCTTGAATCTTCTGCATGCAATGGCGGCACTTTTCCTCTCAAGAGTCTCGCTTTCAATCCAATGGGACTGTAACCCCCAAATAGCTTCTTTAGAAGAAGACCATATATCTGCTATGGTACACAAACTCCACAGTCCTCAGAGTCATCTTAATTTTTTCTTTCCATTCAATTGTATTCATCACTAATTAGCACCAGGTTTTATACTACTGTTTATTACTCCAAGTTGTATTTTATTTTCAGAACCAATTAAATAACAAGTTGTTATATTCTAAACAGAACACAACGTACTAAATTTGGTAATTAAGCAACCTAAACAATCGGAACTCAGGCAACAGATTCAATTACATGCCATATTTAAGAAATTAGAATTGTTAAATAACTTATACCACAATGTTACCCTACACTAGAATTTTTAATAAAAGCTTTCGGCTATTTGTAAAGCAATACTGTATTTTGTGATAAAGAAAAGAGACTAGCTTACAACAATGGCACGAAGTTGAAACTTATTTTTACAGGTAAATATAAATACTTCTTCTCGCTAACAATAATCCTAAGAATTTAGTTTAAAATTTATAGATTTAAAAAAAAAATAGTTTATGAAACATAGGTAATAATATAAATACTCGGAGTTGCGTGAGCAACCTTCACACACGCAACCAACGATCACGTAGTCGCTGTCAAGTGAAATCTAATCCGGTATATACCTACTTAAATAAAATTAAAATGATTCGTTTATTTATTTACTTACATTTCGATGCCGTTGTCCTCAATTATGATTCACTAAAAATTCGATTTCGACATACCATACACGATTTGGCTCGGTAAAATATGGCGCGGACCAAAGACAACATACAATAGACAGCCAGGTGATCGTTTCATGGTTCGTTTATGGTTTTCACAGTTCACAGGTATGAAGGATGCAATCTATAACCTTGTCTTTTGATATACGTTAATGAATTCTTACGAATGTATTCCGTTGTTTTTATGATGCCGTAACGTAAAAAATGCGGAAATAGTATTTAGTATTTCAAGATACAAAGAAAAAGTATCTAAATACAAGATACAAGATAAAGATTAAGAAAAGTATCTTAGATACAAGATAAAAATACGTATTTTGTATCTGTATTTCAGATACTTTTATCTAGATAAGTCACATCTCTGATAGCTGGACGGTATACCTAGCCAGGTAGCTCAAACTGGAATGAAGACAAATGCAAAAAGTGTCATCTTATCAATTTCACAGATTAAAAAAATCTATTCTTAAAACTCTGTGAAGGGGAAGAATTTGCTTGCAGACAATCTGGATGTTAATACTTTGAAATAATTTTTATGGTAAACTCAACTTTGTTCAGAATCCTTATTTTAATAAAGTAGCAGTTATACTAGACTGATGAAGGAATAGGGTTACAAAACATAGTCTAGAATATGGTGGGGTAATGTGGGATCCATATTTTTGGTACCAAATATTTGAATTGGAGGGGGTGTAAAGGAAAGCAACTATATTTCTGATTGGAATTACCGCAAAACATAATCAGTAATTAATATGATAACAGAGTTTGATTCATTCGAAGACAAGAGGGGAGCGAAACTAAATGCTGAGAGTGTAGGCCTACAGGTGTATATTGGCAATACCACAAGTTTGTTGATATTGGTGAAAGAAACATGAGTGGTGAATGGAAGGGAAAAGATGCCCCCAAGCTGGTTCTGGATTACAGAAATAAGGGAATGGGATAATTTTCGTTCGTAAGAAATGGAGTCAGGGACTGGAATAAATTACTTTATAAAGTACTTAATAAATTAATAAAACAACTTAAAGAATTAAAAATTTGTAAAGTGCAAAACAGCATTTAAAGAATTTAAAATAAATAAAAAAAGTAGATATGTAGGGAAATTTTCTGTGCTGCATCACAATTCATTTAAACTCCCCTACCATCCCTCCAGCAGGCGCTCGCAATCGTTTGGGACTTGGCCACACAGAGGGCAAGCAAAGCTGTCAGCATGGGCAAACAGTAGAGTGGAAAATATATGAAAATAAAAATTCCACCTTTAATATGTTGTCAAAATTTAGTCAGGACCCTCACAGACTAGTGCTTAAATAAGTTAAATGAGTCTTTAATTTTTTTTAAAGTTTAAATAGAAAATACATTTCCTTATTTTTGCTCCACGTTGAAACTAATCCTGACTACGCCTTCGCTGTTAGTCTGATATTAATTCTAATATAGCCTATTATTATGTTACTTACTTATTACGGAAGAAACACATTTTTTACTTCGATTTCCCGTTGAGATGTTGGCTGTCAGTCAGTTGATGATCGGGTGGTTTCTGCGATCACCACTAGGGCTCTCGACCCATGGAGGATTCCTTCCTCCATGGCTCCACCTTGTAGAGTTTGTATTGTCTCCGGTAGCTACTGAACTGAAAATATGGCCTTCGACAGTCACCGATTGTAGCGCTGAATTCTGATCATTGCGCTTATTTTGGAAGCTTCACCTGGAAACAAACAAGATTCATTCATAGTACTCTGTTACTATCAGTAACATGCCAAGTGACTAAAATGTCGAACAGTAATTTTAGCACAAACATTATATTTTAGATTTTTCACTCTATTTGTTACAGTAATTTGATTATAGGTTTCCCATTATTTGGTAACTAAATGCAACGTCGGTCATACAGAATGATCCACAGAATACAGGTAATACGCTTTTTCAAGAGAGCCAAATAACTCCAGGTGAAGTCAGGAATAATTTATCGAAAATATCTTGGCGAATTTCATTCATTGTAGTTCTGTTCCATCATTACTTGACAAACCGCATATATATATAAAATAATTTTATCAAATAATAAGGAAGGCTTTCTTGGTGAGTCCGTGGCGTAAAATCTTCTAGGGCTTTCCACCGGATAGCGGGTCAGTAAAAATACAAAGCGACGTTTCGGAGCCTGCTCTGACTCCATCTTCGCTTGAAGATGGAGGCAGGGGCAGGCTCCGAAACGTCGCTGTGTATTTTTACTGACGCGCTATCCCGGTGGAAAGCCCTAGAAGACTATACAATTTTATACTTCTTCCTCGAATGTCCATAACAGTTTTCAAGCGACCGAATTATATTCTTCGGAGACTTATAACTGATTGCTTACCGGTTGCTGGCCGAGTCCAACGGCGCTCTTGGCATTGGCATTTCCTCCAATACGGTGGGACAGTTATACCGCTGTCAGTCGGTCACCAGAGCCTCGTTAGTAACAACAGAGTTCACATCGTGAAGGTGAGGTTGGTGTTTGGGTAGGAGAGGTTGTAGAATGCACTTCACTACCCCATGAACTCCACAAAGAAAATATAAAATAAAAGGACAATAAAATAATAGAACAATAAACAAAATTGGATTAAAAAAATGGAACAATAAATAATAAAAAATAAATATTTCTTGGGAGTGATCATCTCTAATGATACGGCGATACCAAACTGGTATACGACCAGCTATCAAAACAGACGATTCCCCATAGTTCATCCCCTACTCCTCGTCCAAATCGACAGCCTGCACTTCCACCCCCTCATCAGAGTCGCATGAAGACGGTTCAGCGCTGCTACCAGTGGGCCTGCAACAGTAAGAAAAACACAGTCAGCTGATGATGTCCTGCTCCTTAGTCGCTACAGGTACACTAAAACTATCTTAAGTTAGTCAAACATTAACAAGGAGCGACAACGTTGCTGAGGACTTCAGTACTTCGCATCAAAAACAACTTATTTGTGGCAGCAAATCATAAAAATATAATAATTTAATTTAGGTAGATGTATTTTACAGGACATCAACTGGGTGTATGCAATAAGCTGTTTCTATTGCTGTAGTAAAAGTCAAAACAATACCCAACATGTTCAAGATGAGACATATAAGATACTATTCTTTACGCAAAATTTATTACGTGCCTCTACTTTAAGTATTTCTTCTCACTCCTCACTGTTTAGCAACTAAATTCATTAGCTAGGTATATCGGGATTCGGGTAGATTTCTAAATGATCACTATTCTGCTGTCGCGAATAGGTAAGACCACCCATTTATTTTTACTATTATTTCTAATATTGGATCACCTACCACCCCCCCCCCCCCCCTGACTCCACCCACCGTCACAGTCAGCCCCTGCATATCCATCAAACCCATGGAGGAAAGAAATATATGGAGACGACGCAAGAGACCGTCACCACGCATTGAAGTGACCGCCGTGCGGATGAGGAGTGGGGGGGCTAGGCCGTACCCATACAGACACGGGGTATATGTAAAAAAACCTCAAGGGGACTCTACGATAAACGTAACGCCGCAATCTGGTGATGGATTATTATGTAACTAGATGAGACTTAAAAAATGAAGAATAAAATTTTTGATATTCTGCTGAGTTTTCGAGATATTCTGTCTCAAATGTGAAATACTTTGGTTGGAATTCAGAAGAAAAATTTGGTCAAAGACAAATTTGATGATGGATTCTTATTTAAAAAGACGAGACAAATTGAAAATAAAGAATAAAATTTTTTCGATATCTTGCTTAGTTTTCGGGATATACTGGGATTGGGTTGATATGCGGCCTGGACCAAAAATTAATTCTGCCAAAGCCACAATGAATTACATCGTGGACATCCAGAATGGATATTTCAGTTTTTTTACTACCACTTGTGGTTAGGCTGAAATGCGGCCTAGACCAGAATAAAAATAGTTAACTTGTTACCATACATCGTAAGCTTAATTGGGAATAGCTGGAAGTAGTTTCCATCGCGATACACGTTTTGTCACTAACTTGGTTCTCATGAATTACTAACAGTAATAAATAAATTCTTTGTCCCTTATGGAACAACAAAACCATTCTGGTACAGACTGCATTTAGACCTAACCACAATCTCCATTAAATTGCCGTTACAGAATCAAACTATGTAGACATACCCACACACGCGTATTTGAATCGCAAACTGTATTTGCGTTAACATCGTTTGCTTCATCAAGATTCCTAGATTGCATAGCATAATTTAACACATTTAATTTCATCATACAGTATAAACTACAACGTGACGAAGGAAAGCGCAATACTAAATTAACTGAACCGCGATGTAAAACACACCCCCTTTAAATCTCATTTTCAACACTCTTTAAAAAGTAATGCTAGTCTATTATGTGCAAAATAGCAAGGTATGCTGATTTTCTACACTGCACCAACAAAATTTGAGAACAAAATCATCCCATTGAGTGCTATGACTAAATATTTATAGACAGGCATCAAAGTTTGAAATTCCTACTGCCCACTTCAACAACGATTATTAGAATTCAACTTACTTATAAAATAATATTCCAGGTTCTTTCCTCTCTTGCCTATATGTGCAACCGTATGCAACGCAAGATGGCATTATAAAACACTTATACATATTACAAAATGAAATAATCACAGCATCTAACACAATGTGAACTTCGCATTTGTTTGGGATCGCAATATCGCCGCTGCCGCCACTGCGCATGCGCGAGAGTTTAGAGCCGGCTTCACAGATTTAACGTCACTACTCCTCCATATATTTCCTTCCTCCATGATCAAACCTTCTTCCGATTCACATTTCCCTCAGGAAACTCAGTGGTTCTATTGAGAAGACACCAACACATTGTGGATTTTTGTTCCACAGTTTTTGGAAAACCTCTCTGCTTCAAAGTAATCTTGTTTCCAATGCTTTGTTCCTCTCTTGTACATCTGGAATATTCAATACTGCACGTATTCTGATCATCCTCTTCCTTCCTCTAAACTTCGAATATGTATTCAGTTTTTCCTCGTATATCTCATCCTCCGCGAAGATCCTCATAATTTCCTTTCTATTTCCCCCTAACACCAGCTCTAATAACACAGCCTTGACCTAGACCAAGAATTAGTCCCTGTGTTCATTAGGCTTTTACATTGAGTGCTAACACTAACATCTGGTTTAGCTTCTTCTTTCTTCGTATAACCCTTTTAGAGAGTACAATAAATCAACTAAGTTTATGCCTAATTATCTTCAATCTTCTTTGTGTCGACACTTTACTCATCTTCTGTCGTAAATTCCTTCTTTTCCTGTATCCATTTTCTTCCACTGATTGTTTTCTTCTTCTTTCCTGGAAATCTGTTTTTGAGTTTCCACTCTAAAACGTATTCTGTTATTTTGTGAGTCTTTTTTTATTACATCATTTTGTATAAAACTGATATTAACAAGTATATGTCCCATTCTCTTCACCTTCATTATAACAGGTCTTCCTCAGTTGATTCATTTACTTGTTTGGTATTAATCCTTAATCAACGCCGCTTTTGTGATTTCTTATTCCCTCATCAGAAGTCTCTATGTTTATTGCCCTGTGGTTGCTGGGGGATCTACTGACCCACACACTATCCCAACCTCAGATCTATTTTGTTTCTGTTTGACCCACGCTGCTTGTGGTATGCGCAGTAGTTTCAGCCCCAACGCTTTTCGCAATAGCTACCTTAATCGACTCACTGCAGCTAACAGAAGTAAAACATTAATACGCTGTGTATATTTCCTGTAAAAATAGTTAAAATACAGGTAGAAAATGCACAAAGAACAAACAATATTCGTGTATACAGAATATGGAACAATCGCTTTTAGTTGACTGAAATTAAACGGCTGGCATAAACATTTTCCTGAGTTCGTAAAACTCATTTCTTTCGATTTTCCTTTCATTTCTTTGTCACAGTTATTTTACAGTAAATGAAGAATTATATTACTTATAAGATAAGATATAAGTGTAAATATAACTTTTCATCTATCGTATGGTGCGTCATTATTATTAATTATTATGTAATAAATATTAGACTGAAATATTTATCGATGGATGTGAGAAGTGAAATACTTACTCATCGCGCCTGCGCCAGTACCACCACCTGAAACAATGGAGAAACAAATATGGTCAGTGACGTTGTTAATTCCTTAAATACAATAATTTTCTTATACTATTTACAGTACTAAATTGTTTGATTGTGAACTTAAGTATTATTATTGTCATACTCTCGTTACCACTTTCTATTGAGCTTATGTCCCGATGGCAATTTCGCTATTTACCTGCGTCTGTATTATGTGAATTTTTAAAATAACTTCTTTTATTGTTTGAGATATATTTATCACAAATCCTATCAATATTGTTCCCCACTTCCTAAATCCCTACGAACTATTGCCTGAAATAAAGTGCTTCCATGGAATTTTGATAATTTTTGTTCTACATTCATTCAGGCCTCATCATTAATATACGACTTGCAGTCTGTCATTCTGATGAACCACTTCCTGTCTTCCAATGACACCAAACACAGTTCCCCAGTTACGCAATGAATTTTACAGCTTTAGCTTCCTTTTGCGTCCCTTCAAACTGTTGTATCCAACACCCATGGTGAGGATATGTTCCAATACCACCATTTACTCTTGCACATTGCTCATTAAAATCTCTAATATATTTAGGACTTTGGAACCTCTCATTACCAGATCTTAAATGAGGACTGTCCCACTGAACGATTCATCAAATGATATGCCACATAGAAATTGTTTCCAAATAACTTCCTATCTGCACGCAATCATATTAATACTAGCAGATTCCTAAAAGTTTATGCTATCTGCTAACTACCAAAATTCTGACAGTAAGCCAGCAGAACAATCTAGTTAAATAATGAATACCTCTCGTAGCAGTATATTGTCTCATACTCTACTTGTAATCTGTACCTACGGTAGTACCACATTTCTTACTCTGATCCTTAGTTTCCCACCTCTACAGAATTTACTCACCGGCTTGAAAATCCTTGTTTTTTCCTCACCAGTGGATTTAACCTTATTAGTCAGTATCAAGAGAATAAGGGAATTACTCTGTAAATCATGAAATCACTTATCCAGATTAGAGAATTATTTTGCTTTTACACAACCACAAAAAAGTTACTTTCAGTATTTCTACTTGAAGGCTACACCACCAAAACAAACACGAAGCAGCAAAAGATTCTTAGAGATGCTTACGCAGTGGCGGCTGCCGCGGCAACAACAAGGCCCAGGAGACACACCACCTGACCCTAGAAATACAAACACTGTAAACTGGCAATATAAAGAAATGTAACCTACACTAAGCAATATCCACTACACAAAGCAAGGATATTCTTTGTTTAGTTTTACATATTTATTATGTTCGTTATAAATAAATACTCACGTTCAAATTCGAGAAAATGATCTCAACCTCATGTTTCTGAGTGATGTTTCGTCGAACTATTTATCGGTTAAGTCACGTAACAAACACTCATTACAGAATACGAGATGGCGTTAAGAAATAACAACGTGTCACAACTGATCATTAGACGTTCATCATCAAACACAACAGTTTCCGGATGTGTTTTATACACAAGCATCTACATTTCGTTCTTTCTTCCAGCCAGCTCTCAGTAACCACCTTGGTCCAGTCCTCTACTCTCTTTAGTACACCTTCTCCGGGGCTCTCAACCAACTATCCATTGGTCTTCTTTTGGTCTGTTTATTTTGCATCTTCATTTCGTGAATTATTCTCGGTATTCTCTGCTCCTCCATTCTCTTATCATGCCCACAACATCTTATTCTGGCCTTCTCTATCATTTCTTGCTGGGGTTCCTCTTATACTGTGAACTTAATCCTGTCCATTCTTATAACCTATTCTACTTCTTACAAATTTTGTTTGGATGTTACTGATGTCCAATGTTCAGTCTTCGACACGATACATGAGAATAGTTTGCAGATATATTACTCAATTACTTCTCTGTGGCACATCCTTATTTCATATCAAACGTATGATGATTCTTAAAACTGTTTCTGTCTACTACTCTCTTTCACTTAACTCGCCAACGTTCCTTCCGTTTCCTCTACAACACTTCCAGGTATTTGAAACCATTCCCTTCTTCAGCTGTTATCTTGCCATCACATTTCACAGACACTGATAACTGAAATTTAATAAACGTTTATTATGTGTTATTTTAATATACGTTATTTAAATAAATAAACCACTTTGTAATTAAGACTTGGTGATAGAGCTTCAACCAGACACACATTCCACCTTTGCCGAGCTTCACGTGAACAAAACAAAGTTTCGCCATATGAGATGCTCGGTTAAGCGCACGTGAAATTTCCTGGCCGGACCCTCAATTAACAACTGATTTACCAAAATGTCCATTCAAATAAATGAAACTTATGGCTTCTTGGAGCTCATATCTCACAGAATACAGAACTAAATGAAAATGCACCAGAGTACAATGCTGGTGCAGGCAAAAGTGTTTCGGAGCACACTCTGCTGTCAGATCTGCCACAGATCACCGCTTATGCCACTTTACAGAGCGGGCAAGACTCCGACCTCCACGTTCTGTTATGAGGCGTGAACGTCCACCACCTTGTCAACCAGTCGTGGTTTCACCGTCATTCAACCACTCTGCATAAATGTTTACCACAGTAGCAGTCAAACAGCCGACCAGCCTCACCGTTTCCTAGATGCTCGTTGCCAGAACCACACCAAGAAACCACTGGACCGCAATTTAAGGGAATTGTTTGACCTGTGTGTAGACTTCTGGTGACAAACAACTCCGGAAACCTAACAAGGACTTTTCGAATCCATGCCACGCCGAATCGCTGCTGTATTTCTCTCCAAAGATTGACCAACACACTAATAAGCAGGTGGTCATAATGTTTTAGCTGATCAGTGTAATTTTCCTCCTTCCCATAATCAAATCTGCTATTAAGAATCTCACATTAACTACTATTACTTATTTCGCTATTCACATCTCCACCTTACTTCAAATATCGCTTGACCAATAAAAACTGCTTTAACAATGCATTAAAAAAATGACCCTTTAAAATATCTTGATCGATACCAGAATTAAATATAGTGAATGCTGACGAACTCTTTAATTTCAAATTATAATAGGCTTTAAGATGTATTGAAAATACATACAGAAATGTTAGGAGTTAGTGACTAATCATATCAAATAGCTACGCATTCTTTGTAATGAATTGACTGGTAACTACAGTGAGAACAGAACCGAATTATTTATTGCTCTTGAACTATAGCGGAAATAATTAATCTATATTACACTTTCTTGAGAGAGAAGTTACAAAATGTTTGGAATCGTTACGGAATATTTAAAACTTATTTACACATACGAAATATATCAGGAATTTAAAAAAATCAAGAATGTGTTTAACAGAGCTATGAAAAATATAATTCTATGCTTAATAATAAACGAAGCAGCTAATATATGTTGGAAAAGACTGTATGAATGAAATCTACAAACTAAAAAACATAAGTCAATTCGTTAGTGTGTGTAAAGTAACGAATGAGAATCTTGTTCGTGTCCCCACGCTACTTTGTTACCCTCATAGCTCTGCCTACCGCCTTCTCCTTCGAAAAGACAAGAAAATGCGAACAGTCCGCAGGCGCCTGTTTGCTGCTCGATCGTGAGAAGGAGAATGAGCGTTACCTGAGATACCGGCACACTGCTCCACAAGCCTCACTGTTTCCGTAGAGGCTGAATTGTTTGTCAGGGATTGTTTTCTTTCATTGACAACGAAGACCTTAGATACTGGCGAGGAATAGAAAACAGATGAACCTCGCTCTTACTGATAAAACCATCACGATATTTGGCTCGAGAGATTTCGTAAAACCATGGAAAAGACGAAATCCAGGACAATCGGAGGGGGTCGAACTAGCGCCTTAAGATTCTCGCTCACCCGTCAGACTCGGTTCAGTTCATTTGCCGTCGTACCATACGACTCCCACCCTGTTAACACGTGTTTTCGAACTGTGATTGGAAGAAAGACGCTACTCCGATTGCTTCCACACATGAAGACCATTTCATGAATCCTTTACAGACAGATTTCCCAGCAATTAATGTCAGCTTCACTTTCAGATCAAGTGTAATACCCTCGAGAAGACCTTACGTTGCGATTTAATCTTGTGGAACTGCCGAAAATTATATTGAACGTAAGATATTTATTCACTCTTAACGATATGCAGTAACGTAGACAACTGAGAAGAAGAAAAATTAAAATAAAAACAATGTCTATTAAATAAAACAAGGGAAAACCAGTGAATCATCAATGTGCTAAGAGAGCTCAATATCAATAATCCAGACGTATATGCATGTTAAAAATATGTGTTTAACTGAAGCGATCAGATTCTACTGATTCTTCTGAGGAGGCGAACTGTAAACAAAAAGAACTTCTTTGTTCCCATTTCTATCATATCATATAAACATTATTTCTACAAGGAGTTTCTTTGTGAGGAATGATATGTGCCCCTTCATACTTAAACAAAATCGATAACTGAGGTATCATCTTAAAGATTATGTTGTCTACTTTGGTAACATCATTAACTGCCAATAAAGGAATTTATCGAGATTTAACCCGTAAATGGTAAAATTAGTAACAATCAAGGTCACGGGTATGCGATAGTTAAGAGTTTAGCTACTAGGCTTCGTTGCAATCGATATGGAGTGATCACATTACCGCTTTATAGCAGCACCATATATAACAGAGATATTGATAAACTGTGTGTGTTTTCTAGAACAAGGAGCTTTCCGGTTGTTTTTGTTTCTGTTCGGAAAACATTTTAACAAAGGTTTGCTTATAATAATACTGTCACTTCAAATTTTTGTATAAGGAGGTTTTGTAAGGTAAATATTTTGTAATTTAAATTTCTAATGTAAATATTTTATAATTTTATTTACATGTAAATTACATTTTGTTTTGTGTTGTAAATTGGCATGAGTGTGTGTCATACACATGTTTAACGTGTCCAAAGGTGTTTCCCAGTTGTTTCGTAAGAAGTTGTATGTGTTTTGCTACGTGGCTATTTCGTTGACAAGTAAGAAATTACGAGCCAGTTATTCTTCCATCATGCTACAAACCACCAGTCCACTATTCATTGTATATCATTCGCGAAGTTGCACATTGGCCACCTAATATCTACATGATAACGACGACTTCTCTTTCAAACTAATGCCTGTATAGTAATAAATATTTTTTTTTTTTATGAATCTTGTTTCATGGATCCCTGCTGAGGAAGGACCACTAGGATGTGAAAGTCATCGTTAATACACATACGAGACAATATGAGTCATAATCATAATGAAAACAACCATATGTTACAAAGACAAATAAAGAAAATAAAATAAACATTAATTTTTACAACTTAGTTTTGCAAAAGATCATATTGAATACAATTAATTATTTTCTTCTATTTCTTGAATGGAGTAGAAGGAGTTTCCAATAAGATAATTTCTCACTTTGTCTTTAAGTATATCTGCAAACTGTTTTATACTCTTGGGAAATTTATTAAACAGATGTATCCCAGAGTAATTAACTCCTCTTTGTACTAATGATAGAGATGTTTGTGTTTTGTGCAAGTTATTTCTGTTTCTTGTATCGAAATTGTGTGCCTGTGAATTAGATGTAAACAGGTTAAAATGTTCTATGACAAAGCACACGAGAGATGTATATACTGAGAAGTCATTCAAAGAATATTGAGTTTTTTAAAAAGTTGTCTGCAAGAAGTTCTTCATTTTACCCTACACAGGATCGTAATAGCTCTTTTCGGTGCTATGAAAACTTTTTTTTACTTTGCGAAGAGTTTCCCAAAAAAATTATGCCATATGACATCACTGAATGGAAATATGAGGAGTACACCTCTTTCGTTAATTCTAGAGCTGCTTTTAAAGAAAGTGTTCCTATTCAGTCGTGAAGTGATATGTTCGTGCCAACTGAGTTTCTTATCTATTTCAAAACCAAGGAATCTAAGATGGTGTTATTTTTATAGCTTACTTGTAAATCTTGCTGTGCATAATTTTCTGTTTTAAATCTAATATAATGTGTTTTTTCAAAATTTAATTTTAATGAATTTAGCTTAAACCAATTTGCTACTTCACTAAGTACTTCATTTACATTAAATTCTAGATTACTGTTTGGTGTTTTTCTCACACTCAGGTTAGTGTCATCTGCGAATAAAATACTTGAAACTATCTTGACGGAGCATGATATATCAGTTATGCAAAAAATTAAAATTATTCTTAAGTCTTTTGTGTCAAGACAAATCTATAAAATCTGAGTATTATACAATTGTCAACTTTGTAACTTGCTTTTAAGTTTCTAGCTTTAACGCAAGTCGAGGGCGACTCAAGAACGATGTCTAAAGGAAAACTAGATTGGTATAAACAGTCCTAATAGAAAAAGAAATTTTCTAAGAATATCCGGCGGAACACAAACAACTCTTCAAAACTATGTGTGTGGAGTACAGTCATACAATATATATGGAAGTGGGAAATTCAAGGGTGGCGGAAATAAGGAACATATATACGTTGGAAGTGGGGTGCTTTAGGAGAATGCTTGAAATGAAATGCGAGGATAGAGTAAGAGCTGAACTTGTGCGTAAAATAGCTCCCTGGAAACACTATGCAGCGATGTTACATGAAAGATGAGTATGAGGTCACCTTTCATAGACGAACAACAATGAAAAAATTAGATTCGTTCGCTTTAAACCCATGTGAGAACAATCTCGGGAATGTACAACAGTATATATAAAGATGAATCTATGTATGTTTGTTTGTTTGTTCTTCATACAAATCCACAGTTTTCATCCGATCTCAATGAAACTTTGGACACTTATCCTTTGAAACAAGGAGAAAAATACTGTCTACATTTGTTTGAAAAATTTTCTGTATAAATAATTCATGTTGTCTTACAATTTCGAAAAATTACTGAATGGTGATAGACAGACACATGGATTGTGTAGGTCTCTGTACTGCCTCTTCATATAGAGGTCTGGTAGCTCAGTGGTTAAAGCGCTTGCTTACTGGTGTTTGGATCGTGGTTTCCGGTTCAAATTTCCGTGGATGCAAAGATTTTTAAAAACTGTTTTTGATCGTAAGAGTCACATCTGGAACGTTTGTTATTCGGATTGAATGTTAAACTGTAGATATCACAAATTTAAGAGTTCAATGCGAAGCAAATCGTAGGTAGTCTTGCAATGCTGTAGGTGTACACTTTTATACGTTATATTGATCCCTCAGGGGTTGTTACTTTTGCAGTCAGTGTGCGTGTGATCTGCACTAATAATACCAGTAGTGATGGAAATTGACGAGAAAATACTTTGTATCTGTAGGAAGGGCACAGGACAATTTTTTCGTTATAAATAAAAATTGTAGTCACGAAATTTTGAGAACTTATCGAATGGTGACAAAGAGATGGATGTGTGTGTTAGTCTGTAATGTTACATCGGTTGCTCAAGCTGTGCTTCTTGCACATTATGTTAGTGTATGATTTGTTAATAAATTTTGTTTAGAGACAAAACGTATTATTTAGTATAGATGTCGATTTGTTCTGTACTTTTATTGTGCTTAAATGTTTCTGGCAGTTTATTTTGCTTTCCATTTTTATATGTATTGCGGCCGTAAACTGGCCTAAGATATAGCTCTAGCAGAGCACGAGCAGCTAAAGTTATTAGAACCCATGAATCGGATGCTCATGCTGGAGAAAGTAGAAAAGAACAAGCTGAAATAATGCTGCCCTTATTTAACCTCCTCCCCCACTTCTCGCACCTTCATTGGTTCTTCTGTTTTTAAATATGTTGGAAATTGATTCTCTTCATGAGATAGTTCGACGGTATAATGATATAGTGATTGATTTCCTGTCATATTATGCCGACTCGATATAGTTTGGACCAATCCTACATTACCAACAGCTTTATATATTAAATTCTGGCAACGAAATTCTTAACCCACGCGTACGAAGTCGCGGGTATCAGCTAGTATATATATATATATATGTTGCTGGAGGCAACATCACTCCACTATCTGTCATTGTGAATTGTGCGACTGAGTCTAATAAACCGGATCCTTGTATCAGCTGTGTTTTCGTAGTTACTCTCCACTGTCCGAGGGATATCCACAGCCTGCCTCCGCTAATGAGCCATCTATCTCGAGCGGGAACGTCATTCGACCCACCCGATTCCTGATCTTTCCCGAATGGATTCGACATATATATATATATATATGTATAATTATTAGCAAGCCAGTAGAGGAGTGATCATCAACTTGCTTTCAATGTTAAAACGAGCCTCGGAATGAATCTAGTTCGCCGGACGAGACAGCCTACATGTTTTGCCACTGACAAAAATGATGGTACACAACCCGATGTTAGGCAATGGAAGGATGTGGGAAAGCCTAAAATGAGGAATGCCAAATATGAGAATAGGTACATTAAATGTAATGTCATTAACTGGAAAGTGTGAAGAGTGGAAAGGAGACAACTGGATGTGACCGAGCGGGGCGGTGTAACGGTTAGCGTTCTCGCCTCGCATTCGGGAGGACGGCGGTTCGAATCCCCGTCCGGGCATCCAGATTCGGGTTTTCCATGGTTTCCCCAAATCACTCCAGGCAAATGCCGGGATGCTTCCTTCAAAAGGCCATGGCCGAATTCCTTCCCATTCCTAGCCCCCATCCTTGCCCCCCATCCTTTCCCGTCTCTAAAGACCTCGATGTTAAAAAGAGACGTAAAGCAGTTAAAAAAAACTGGATGTGATAGGTTTAACTGAAACAAAGAGGACAAGAACATGGAAAAAAATTTTGAGGCACGGATACACCCTGTACTGGAGTTGAAAATGGAAATAGTCGCAAAATGGTGTTGGTATTATATTGAGCAATAAAATTGGAGATATTGCAGATGTTAAATATATTAATGATAGAATCATCAAAGTAGAGATAAATTGGAATGGTTTAGTAATAAAGTAACACTTCTGCAGGTATATGCACCCCAAACGGGATGTACATCTGAGGAAAAGCAGAGATTTTTGGAGCAGCTTGAAAACCAGCTTGATAAGGAGAACATCTTAATAACAGGGGATTTGAAGGCCAGGTAGGGTGGAATACGGTTGGTGTGGAAAAGGTGATAGTACCATTTGGATATGGTAACAGAAACGCAAAGGGGGAAGACCTGATAGATCTGTGCTGTCGGAATAACCTACAAATACAGAACACCTGGTTTAAGAAGAGGGACAGTCAAAAAGTAACCAGATGCAGTAGGGATGGAAAGTACAAAACGATGATTGACCTGGTTCTCGTAACGACGGAGGAGACGGGAAGGCGAGTTAAGGATGTCAAAGTCATTCCAACGAGCGTTTATTCAGTGACCATAGATTAGTTGAATCTGTGATAACAGGAATTAAATTGTGCAATAGAAAGGCTGAGAAAAAAATCTAAAACTAAGGTATGGGAACTGGAGAAAACTCAGAAGCAGAAAGAGCATCAAAGAAGAATCAGCGGAAAAGTTGCCAAAAATGAGACCAGGTGTGGGCAGGAAGGGTGGAAGGAATTCAAGAACACTCTTGTTCAAGAGGCAAAGGAAGTATGTGGTATGACAGGTGATGAGGTTCGGGGTAAAGAAACTGCTTGGTGGAATATTGAAGTCAAGACAGCTATTCAACTGAGGAATAAGGCAAAGATATTATTACACTTGGAAAAGCAGAAGGTTGACACCCAGACAGATGCGGAAAAGATTAGATCACTGGGGTAGGTATGTAGAGAACACAAACTAATGTTCAAACGAATAATTGAGAATGATAAAAAAAAGAAGTGGGAGGAATTTTCCCTGAAACTTGAAAAAGATGCTAAAGGAAATAAAAAGCTGTTATATAAAGCAATTAAAATTAGGAGAGGACAGCAAGAATCAGTGAAAGCATTAGAGAATAACAAGGGAGTAGTGATAAGGAATATAAGAAAGATCAGGGAAAAAATGGGACAGTGTTTTGATTAACTGTTAAATGGTGATGCAGTAAGTACATATTCCAGACAATATATAAATATCTCAAGAAACAAAATGAAAAGTAAATAAAAAGAGGTGGTAAAAGTTTCAAAATTGCCGCTTGTACGTGATGTAACAGCGTGATTCTCTAAACTGATTCTCGCTAATGACCCCGCTGTCGACGCGCCCTAAAGCAACAACATAAACTGATTCTCGGAGCGCTAGCGTCACGGCTAGCGTATTACTTCGCCAAAGTTTATGCTAGCCGTGAACAGTCTCTCTCTCTCTCTCTCTCTATATATATATATATATATATTGTCTCTGATTCATCTGGCGGTTCGGGATGTAGTCACGTCTTTCCCCCTGCCATATGTCTCGCCTCCTATATGACTAAGGGTATTAACCTAAATATTGTGAATTTCAATGATAGCTTCACAGGTGTTCAGCCGGATAGTGTTGTACTAAACACAACGTTTCGACAGCTTGTTCAGCTGTCATCATCAGATGCGGATAGCTTCTGATGTTATAAGCTGGAAATCAGTGCCTAGACTGGCTTAGTAGAAGTCGTTAACTTGACAAATAGCTAATATTTGTCAAATTAAGGCGGTATCGAAACGTTGTATTTATATAACACTATCCGGCTGAACACCTGTGAACCTTACATTGAATCAGTACGCCGTGAAAGTCACCACTCGCATATTGTGAAGTAGCTTGAGTTTTATGTGTTCTTTACGTGTTCATCTCGCCCTCTTGCCTTTATCTGTGGGGATGGTTTATTTTTGCATATTTAATTTAATTGTGATGGAGCACACGCTCCGGTGGTAATTCCTTTAGTCATCAAGTTACCTCTATTTTATTTTATTTTTTAATTATCTTGTTTAATTTGAGTGTTCAATTCATCCCCCATCTACTTTTCCAACTTGCAAATTTTAAATTCCTTCAGCGCTTTTGGTAAATTATTCATCACTTCACTTTTGTAATTTGTTCCAATCCCTGACACCCTTACCTACAAGATAAAATTTTCCACTCCCTAATGCATAAAATCGAGTGTCAGCTTATGGTAGTGGTCATCTTTTTCTTTTCCTTTCCAATTTCTCTCCCTAATTCTTCGACCAGTATCCTTCCAAGCTCCATTCCTAACATATGCCATGTATTGCACATTCCCAGCAATCTCTTCACCCTCTTCCTATCCTCCAATGGCTCTAAATCCAGCTTCTTTAGCATACTGACTGGATCCTGCAATGATTACCACAAACAAATCTAGCTGTTCATCTTTGCACACTCTCCAACTCCTGTATTTGATACCCAAAATATGGGTCCCAACTTACACCACCATATTCAACCAACTGTCTGACCTGGAACTCTAATCCCTAACTTCTCTGGTACATCCTCTCATCACCGTCTTCAGTAAATGTAGATAGGTAGATATGTTCGCATGAATCCTATCAGGGCCGCATTTAAGCATAAGCTACGTAGGCTGTAGGGAAGTCCCCAATGATGCCTGCCTAGACCAGTAGTAGAGCGAGGAAAAAGGTCACCAAAAATTTGTTACACCACTGCATATGGGCCTGCACCACATGTATAGCCTAGGAGACCACAAAGCCTAAATGTGGCCCTGGGACCCATGTGAAAACAGTCTCGGGGATGTGGAACAGTACATACACTTGTTATTAATATAAATAATATTACCAGCCATTGATAACAAGTTAGATACTTAACAATCCATTAGTATAATCAATATCCGCTCTAATTTGCAAATAGAATTCCATGTAAAAAGGTGCGTTCCCACGGCGCGCAACTCGTCGCGTGGTTGTGGACTCATTTCATCTTTGCTGTATATGATAGCATCGACGGCGCGCCTCGACCCACCGCCAGGCAGTAAAAGATGAAAGGTGTGTACTGCCACACCACGCGCCGTGGGAGTGCGGCTTTAGTTACTACCAGAGGCGTCCCTTGGGCGGTGCGAGCGGTGCGGCCGCACAGGGCGCCGCCATAGTGGCGGCGCAGCAGTACATCGTGTGCATGAAAGATAAAACCCCTGCACCTTATTACAACTTAACCCTAACCGCCGAAATAAATTCTATAACCCAGCTATCTGTTCACATATTATCACACTAATCATCCAGAAGATTTTATGACCATAAGAGCTTCAACTTTATGCTATAAGTCACGAAATTAGTCCTGTGAAGGTCACGGAGTATCCGAACAGTGTTGCAAATCAGCAAAAAAATCAACTTTCAGTAATGAGTGCGAAAAAATTTCTAAAACATAATACTTAACATGCGGAACAAGGTGATGTGCTTTATAATTCCAAATATTTGTGTGACTTTTTTTAAAAATAGTAATGTGTTTCCATGAAAATTAGAAATCAAAATAATTTTTCACTTCAACCGACAGAAAAAGCAATAAAAATAATAAGAAATAACTAAAAAAAAATATGCGCCTTCCTGAAAGTTAACAGACTCATACCGAATACATTCTATTCATTAAATAGGGAAGCATGTGAATAAAAAAAAAATGTTACACGAAGCGCTTAGTTGTTTCGGCTGTGTAATGTAAAATGTTGTCGCTGACTAACTTACCTTTTATTTGTTTACGTAAAAGCTTCCAGCGAGAAAGTTTCTAAGACAATACTGAAATTAACTCTGGTAGCAGGCAAGGCCTCTTCAGACAACCCCTTTTGGATTGTTTCACAGTTTATATTTGCGCGAATGATTGCGCGCAGCGCTACCCTAGTGCCGACTGGTCGGTCGGTTCGTTTACGACTGAGAAACATATTTCCTGTCCTCCACAGAAAAGCTATTTTCAGCTTCTGTAAGAATTATTATTGTCATTGTACACAATGGACCATACATGACAAATTTCGCGAGAAATCTTCAAAAGCAAAGACAAAACGAAAATTAATTTATCAAATGTAAGGGACCGATTATACATAGAAATGACTGCCACAAATACCTCCATGTCAGTGTTTTTAATTTATCGAAGTTTTTTTTTTATGCGGATTAGTTATTGGTAATATTCCTTAAAAATACTTTAAAATATCTGCTACAATGATTTTAATTAGGTTTCCAATGCCCAGGAGGCCTGCAGGTTCGCGAATATTACTTCTGTCTGTTAATACACTAATTGCATGATTATGTTCCTGAACATCAGCACCATTAACATTACTCGAATAGGCCTTAAACGAAGGAAATAAAGCGACCGCGTGTAAAGATACGCATGGACGACCGGCAAAAGCTAATCTGGCAATGTCGCCGGCCCAACAAAGGGACAGAGGGTTGGTACGGTCAGGGGAGGCAGTGGAGACTACGTAACCTTGGCAGGTCTAATTTCATGACGCCGACTATAGTCGTATGTCATCACAGAGTCACAGTTCGTCCTATCATTGGTGCTCTCCAGTGCAGCGCTGGGCCTTTCAAACCTGTTTCATCTGCTTCGTGCTTTTTGGGCTGTGGTCTTGGCGTTCATTCACATGCGGTTGCATGTGCATGGGGTAAGATTCAACCAATTTATCTATTCCCTATGTAGACCTTAGGTGATTGAGTTAACGTTGGTATCGTAAAAATTCACAAATCGCAATGTGTAAAAATTATTGTGAGACACGTAGGTTGCGCCTCGGCATGGTTAATATGCAGTTCAGCTGTAAGCTTACTGGATAATAACACGGATTTCTAGACGTTCACTTCAATGTTTTATAAACCATAATATAAAAGTTTCCAAACCACTAAAATCTCTTTAATAAATCAGTTTTACCGCTTAAACACTAATATCGTACTTCGTTTCCAAAATATTACAAGTTCTGACCATACATTCTACAGTTCGACTACAATGCACCAACATACTCTAAAAAAAAAAAAAAAAAAAAAAAAAAAAAAAAAAAAAAAAAAAAATAAATAAATATCTATCTAATTTGCCTAAATATGAACCGAAATAAATGAATGACCTGCTAAAAATGTTACTAAAATCTTGTACTACACTTTTGAAATACTTTTTTTGTTATTTAAGGTTCTCTCACATAGCTTTTACTCAAATCGTAATGCATTTATGGTAAACCGAGCCGGGGTACTGACGACAGCAATCAAGGTCTCTTTTAGCGCACTGGCTGCAAGCGGCAATGTTTCATTATCCTACTCCAAATATAGTACTTTAGATTTCTTATACAATTACTTAAACCTCACCAGCTGTATAAATGCTTCTAAATAATTTCTCTTAATTTATCTTAATTTATAAGCTTGAAAAATCACTTCACAAATGTGCGAATCTTTAACAATTTATATTTAGACTTGTCGTACCGAACTACTTTAATCCGCCATACCATGAACGTACTCCATGGCTATCTTTATATTGCTGAAATGTGAAATAAAAATACGAAGATATTTTAAATCCCAAAAATGATTTAATATGACCCATAAACACTCCAGAATACGTAGAAATTTATGATTTCACATTTTGAAACCAGTTTTAAATTATTTTTCAATGAATAAAGCTCTATATCAACTAATTACTGTCACGTCATAAAATATCCAAGAAAAAATGAGAGTAGTATGAAATGGAGAAACATATAAACGAAGATAGCTTGTTTACTTTAAGTCTGCAAATAAAGCATTTTGTTTCTGCTGCTATTTTTGGAAAAGAAGGATTTGACGACTGGAGGCACTTATCAGTGCGTCTCAGTACACAATAAATTTCTCCAAATCACTGGCACACAATGTATATTGGATAGAAGCGTTGATTCTGTTGAAGAATTTCAATGAAATAGTCAAGCATTTGCAAAAACATATTGAAGAAGAGAAATCACGTTGGGTCGCTACCCTCTGACGAATGATTTACAGAGTATTTTTTTTTTTTAGCAGACAATAATTTGTCTTCCGGAGAAAGATCTGAATCTGAAACACTATACACCCTTAAGAATGGTAACTTCATGGGGAAGGTGCAATAACTAATAAAACTTAGTGTGACGATGAAATTGCTTATAAGGAGACTAATATCCATTATTTTGGCAAACATATTCAAAACTAGTTAATAGACTTACATGGAAGTGAAGTTCCCGATTAATTTGGACTATGCTAATGTCATCTAAATTATTCTTTATCTTACCGTATTGGACTCCCTATTTCAGTCACGTGAAATAATTATCTTTAACGCTTCAGTTTATTGACAGTAATTAAGATGAAGTCCAAATGCGTGAGTGTTTCGTTGCTTAGAAGCAGGTAGTAACTCTTCGGGCGCTAGACACACTGGCATCTTTTTTGATGATATTGTACAAAAGTTCGATTTTGACATGAACGATTGTTGAGACCAATTATATGACAATGGATTCAATATAGTATGAGTAAACGAAAGTGTCTAAAGAAAAATTCTGAACCAATATTCATGACCATTTTTAATACATGTGGCTATCGTAGTTTAAATTTGGTAATAGCAAATGCTACCAAAACATCAATTACATCATTTCCTTGTTTTGATTTCTTCAGAGAATGTTTTTTTCTATTATCTTGATCATAAAAGAAATCGGAAGTGCTGTCGAAGCAAGTAGAAGAACTTTTGCTGAAGAAAGTTTTCTAAATTCATTGGGAGAGTAGTTTTTCTAGCTTCGCTGCAGTTTGTTATCACTACTCTTCAGTTCGTGACTCGCTTCTGAATCATCATGATGAAACGAATGAGTCATCTGCAGCAACAAAGGCCTTGTCCTGAGCCAGATCACGGAGCAGTATGAGTTCATAATTACAATGGTGGTTTGGTATGATAAATTGATAAAAAAAATTGTAAACAGGGCTATGCAATCTGAATCTCTGGATTTAACAAACTCTTCTCAATTGCTGAAAAACTGCTCGGGATTAGCTCTGCTAACAGCAAGAGAAATTGCTTCTCGGAATGGGAAAGCTCCTATTCTTAAGCAGAGGATCCTGAAAGAAGAAAATATTTTCTAAGTACGAAACTGTAGATAAAACAGTAACAGAATCTGAAGGATTAATTGTAATGAACGTGATTTATCCTATAATCTATACAATTGAGAACTCATGGCCCACTCAATTTACTCAACCGTCCAAATTTCATGATCCTTTCTATAAAATATTAAAACCAATTCTCGAAATGTCTGAACTTGTAAAAGCCTGAGCAGATTTGGAAATAAGTTTAACTGATGGAGAAAAATGTGACTTATCTGGTTATGAATTAGTTGAGGAAGTTTCAAGCCTGAAACCATTGTTGAATGAATTTGAATCAACAGAAGCAATAAAAGCTCTTCAACTTAAGAAACAAAATAGTTGGCAGAATATATATCTGAACGTGTGAACAACACTTCGAACTTTGATTACCATACCCATAACTGTAGCTAAAGGGGAAAGAAGTTTTGGTAAATTAATACTAATGTACAGTCGACTATGTCTCAAGATAGTCTGTCAGATCCTGCAATTTTATGTATAGAAAATATTATTGCCTGAGACGTGAATCATTATGATTTAAGTTTAGTAAAGAAATTTGCAAGCGCAAAAGCGAGGAAGGCAGCAAACTAGGCCTTAAGGAATGATTTTATTTCCTCATTTGTTTTAGATTAATTTGCTAAAAACTGTTTACGTTTGACTAATATGTTATGTGGATGTTGTGTGCACTACAGTAGCTTAAATAAACCTTTTCAAATTTGTAGTGTTCCTTTTCACTGTTGTTTATTCTCACTATTATACTCGACTAATCTTTCTCAGGTCTGAGTTGTAATTAATATATTAAGACTATCTTCTGCCCGCGGCTTTGCTTGCGAGGAATTCGTAACATATTCTTATACTTATTTGTACTCGACACCCACGGAAACTACTTGGTTGATCAGGATAATAGTTGGTAGTTTGTGTTTTATTCCAAATTTTATCTAAGTCGTTCGGCCGATTCGATGTGAAGGATAACAAACATCCAAACAAACAAACTTTTTCAGTTATAATATTAGAAGAATGTAAAAAAATATGTTAACTTTAGTCTCTATCGTTGGCTTATTCACGAATAAGCTATTGCATATTAATGACACATTCCGAATTAAGGTCTTGTTGATTGGGAAAGTATGATTCTGATGAACAGTTACTGCCTTCATATGTAGAATCATTTTTATAATCATGATAGTCTGTATCATTTTCACTTTGAGTTAGGTTAGAATCAGAGTTACTAATTAAGGTCTTATCTGCATATACGAGTACTGGTACGGGGAGTCGAGCAACCGCCGCCGTGAGCAGCAGACATCGACTTTCTTGTGTGGTTAATCTAAAGTGTGCTAGATAGACTTTGTTTTAATCTTAAATTTTCTGTGTAGGCAGTGAGTCAGCAGTCGAGCAACCGCCGCCGTGAGCAGCAGACGTCGACTTTCTTGTGTGGTTAATCTAAAGTGTTCTAGATAGACTCTGTTTTAATCTTTGAATTTTCTGTGTAGGCAGTGAGTCAGCAGTCGAGCAACCGTAGCAGCAGTAGCCAACTTTTGTGTGTGATTTGAATTGTGCTAGTTTTTGTCGTTATCTTTGTATATTGCCTGTTTATGTAGTGTGCCAGTCAGTTGAGCCTCCGCAGCCGTAGCCAACTTTTGTGTGTGATTTAAATTGTGCTAGTTTTTGTCAATATCTTTGTATATTTCCTGTTTAGGTAGTGTGCCAGTCAGTTGAGCCTCCGCAGCCGTAGCAGCAGTAGCTACGATCCTTAGCAGCCGTTAGTAGCGGTCGCCGATTTTTGTGTATTCATTTGTAGTTCGGTTTTTGTCTGTTTCAGGTGACATGGCTTGTGCAAAGTGTTCTGGTAGGCGTCTGGTTCTCGAGGAGATTCTTAGTACTATGGCGTCTCTTCAAGCGCAGGTGTGGAGCATCCTAGACGAGGAGCGGCAGTGCGTCGAAGAAATTCCGCTGCCAACTGTAGTGGAACCGGCAAGTTTGGATTTTCAGGTTCCAGTTGCAGAAAACGTCTGGCATCGTGTGGATCGGAGAAAGGCGTCGAAATTCCCAAGTAGCCGAAGGGAAAATGATACCTTGCCCCTAAGTAACGCGTTTTCTGTGTTGCAGGAAGTTGTAGATTCAAGCGCGAATGGCCCAGAAGAGCAGCAGGGAAGATTTACCCGCAGACCCCGAGCCTTGCCAGGAAAAGGTATACTGGTCATTGGCAGCTCCAACGTGCGACGGCTGGAGAAACCGCTACGGGAATTAGCCACGAAGTACGGTGCAGATCCTCATACTAACGTTCATTCCGTTTCTCTTTCAGGAGCAACCGTACCACGTGTCATGGAGGCCATTCCAAAAGCGATTAGGGAATCGAACTGCCGTCAGTTAAGAGTAGCTGCGCACGTCGGCACTAGTGACTCGTGTCGTGTTTCTGTTCCAGATATAGTTAAATCCATGGACAAGTTGGGCCGAAAGGCGTATGAAGCCGCCCGGGAAAATTCAGTTTCATTACAGTTCTCAATTTGCAGTGTGGTGCCGCGTGTCGATTGTGGGGAGGGTGTGTGGTGGAAGATCTTTAATTTAAATAGTAATTTGCAGGAGCTGTTTCGCAAAAACAACTGGGGCTTCGTCGACCTTCGTCCGATGATAGCTGCCAGCTGGGACGCATTTGACAGGTCGGGCGTCCACTACACACCTAGAATGGCGTCCAAGGTTGCTGCTAAAATTTGGAACCGCCTTGATATGAATTATTTTTTAGGAACAGCGTGAGGCCCGAGGATCCTTCATTTCACCGAAGAGGATGTGCTGATAACATAGAAGCTGGTCCCGGTAGTAATGGCGCGAATAATTTTAATATTACAGCTCCAATTACTTCACCCGTTTACCGTCAGAGTGCGAGTATGAAAAATGTTATTTTAGACTCCACAAATAACAATACGAAGCAGCTAAGGATAATGGTACTAAATTGTCGGAGTATTAGAGGGAAAGTAGCGGATTTTCACGCCTCAGTTGCGACTAATGATGTCGATATAATACTTGGAACCGAGAGCTGGTTGACGCCTGAAGTTGAATCTAGCGAAGTATTTGGCCCTCATTTCAATGTTTTTCGGAAGGACAGAACTGTCTCAATGGGCGGGGGTGTGTTCGTGGCCGTAAGTAAAAACGTTAATTGCTCTGTCGTAACTGAAACGGAAAATTTTTGCGAGTTAATATGGGTCAAGGTAAAAATTGGCAAAAATTTAAAGTTCATACTCGGGTCATTTTATCGACCTCCGGATTCTGATTTAGCTAACGCAGAATACTTCAGGGAGTCGCTTAATAACATTTACAAAAAATTTCAAGGACATATATTGATCGTGGGTGGTGACTTTAACCTACCGTCGGTTAGGTGGGACACATACACGTTCAGGTTGGGTGGAAGAGATAGGTTAATAACCGAAACGTTCCTAGAATCATTTGCAGAAAGATCTCTTGAACAGATGGTCGAAGAGCCAACACGGTGCGACAAAGATTCCTCGTCCATTCTGGATCTTTTTCTAATTAGCAATCCTGATATTGTAGATAAAGTTTGTATAGAAGACGGTATAAGTGATCACAAGGCGGTTGTGGTAACGTTAAACTCCAGTCTGAGTCTGAAGCATGACAAAGAGAAACTCGTGTTTTGCTTCGATAAGGCAAACGATGCGGGTATGGTTGACCACTTTGCGAAGAATTTTGAAACGTACACGCTAAATACAAATGTTGAGGAACTTTGGTTTAATTTAAAAGAACTAATATGGACCGGTTTAAACAAGTTTGTTCCTAAGAAGTGTATTAAGGTCAGTAATAACTTCCCTTGGTTCAATAGGGAAGTGAAACGTTTGCTCAGGAGGCAAAGGCGTCTACATGCCGCGGTGAAAAAATCGGGGGACTCATCTAATCGCGCTAAATTAGTCCAGTTGCGTTCGGAAGTGCGTAAGGCAATGCGCGATGCGTTTAAAGAATTCCAAGCCAGGAATTTATCCGAAGATCTGATTACTAATCCAAAAAAGTTCTGGTCGTATATCAAAGTAATAAGAGGCTCTCGTAAGGTTATGCCGTCGCTGATTAAAGAAAATGGTGAATTATCAGAAACAAGCGTAGAGAAAGCAGAAATTTTGAATGATATATTTAAAAAGGCTTTCACGATAGAAAACTCAGAGGAGATACCGATATTTAACAATCGTACCGACAAAATTATGAATGATCTCGTTCTTGATGTCGAGGGAATAACTAAACTGCTTATGAATGTAAAAACCAATAAGGCTCCCGGACCAGACGGTATTCCTACAAGATTCTACTCAAGATACGCAAAGGAAATTGCACCGTATTTGATGAAATTGTATACCGTCTCTCTCGATCAAGGAAAAATACCAGCCGAATGGAAGACCGCTATCGTAACTCCAGTGTTTAAAAATGGGAATGTTAATGATCCTCAGAATTATAGGCCGATCTCGTTAACTTCAATATTTTGCAGGATTTTAGAACATATCATCTATTCGAATGTAATGCGGTTCTTGGATGAAGGTGAGCTTTTAAATCCAAATCAACATGGATTCAGAAAAGGCCGATGCTGCGAAACACAACTTGCACTTCTAATTCACAGACTTGTGCCGAATTATAGATGAGCAATCCCAGGTTGATTTGGTTCTATTAGACTTTAAAAAAGCTTTCGACACTGTGCCTCACACTAGGTTACTTAGGAAACTTCGCGGTTACGGTATATCTAGACAAATATGCGACTGGGTTGCAGACTTCCTGAAGGGCAGAACACAGTGTGTAGTTCTCGACGGTGAGCGTTCAGTCACTTACTGACGTGGGGTCTGGAGTTCCCCAGGGAAGCGTGTTAGGGCCTCTGTTGTTTCTCATATACATCAATGATCTATGCGACATAATAGGGGGGATGAAAAGATTATTTGCCGATGATGCTATAATTTATCGCGAAATAAAAACCCAGGACGACTGCGCTTTGTTACAAGACGATATTATGAAAATAATTGCATGGTGTAAAGATTGGCAGTTGGAGTTAAACGCTAAAAAGTGCCAAGTCATGCGTGTAAGTAAAAAGATGACACCATTTAACTATGAATATACGATTAATGACACTGTCCTTAGAACGGTAGATTCCGCTAAATACCTAGGGGTAACAATTCGTAATAATTTGTCGTGGAATGAGCATATCGAGAATGTAATGGGAAAAGCAAATCGTATGCTCCGATTTCTAGGTCGTAATTTAAATCAATGCACTCAGGAAGTTAAATCGATTGTATACAAGTTACTAGTACGTCCTCACTTAGAGTATTGTTGTTCCGTATGGGGTCCCCATCAAAAGGGGTTAATGGAGGCTTTAGAGAAGGTCCAAAGAAGAGCCGCCCGATTCGTGACAGGTATATATAGTTGGAGGGAAAGCGTAAGTGCGATGTTGAAGGAGTTAGGTTGGGAAGACCTGGAACACCGAAGGCGTTGCTCTCGACGGAAGTTAATTGAAAAATTCACGACAGATGTATTCCGGAATGACAGTCAGCAAATATTGCTACCAGCAACATTCATATCTCGAAATGACCGTGAAAATAAGATAAGAGAAATCAGGGCCAGAACCGATTCATTTCTGTACTCATTTTTCCCACGAGCGATTAGGGAATGGAATAGAAAGGATTTACCGGGCGAGTAAACTTAAAATCCGACAGGAGTAGCTTTCGATAAAGCACTCCAGCCATCCTGATCTGGGTTTTCCATGGTTTTCCCAGATCACTCCACGCGAATGCGGGGATGGTTCCTCACAATAGCCCATGGGCGCCTCCTGCCATATCCCTTATAACCCTTCCAAACCATAACCCTTTTCGATAGGTGCTATGCACCCTCCGCCACACACTTTTAGTGAATCGCGGAGTAATAATAATAATAATAATAATAAAAATCTTCATTGTGTAAGACAGGTCTCTTTGCAGATGGCAAATTCGCATTCTTAACTGTATGTTTTCATTTAGATGTGATTTAATACTTGTTAAACAAAAATAAAAATCAGTTAAATGATACTTCTGTCTGTCCCTCAAATTAATGCGAATTGCAAATGGCATATGGTGTGTACCATTTTTCCACCCAGTGAACAATTAGAGTCTAGCTCTTATTAGAATAAACACGCACAGTCATGTCTTTTGGTGCTTCGGCATGGTATTACATATAATTTCCTTAAATAAAATTGCTTCATATAAAGTAAAGGTTTCTGTGACAGGTCAAATAAAATGCTAAAATAAAATTTAAAAAGATAGGTGTCTCAAAAACACTGTGCCTGATGGAAAAATTCTGATTACATATCTGAATTCAGTTCGAAAAAATGCACTAGATGAACTAAACAGATTTCTTGTAAAGAAAACCCTCCTTATCGACCAGTATTATTACTGTGGTTTTTCTAAGGCTAAGAAACGATTACGCCACAATTTATTAATGTGTCGGGGCCTACCCATCAACTTTTGCTTTGCCAAAATATTAAGGCGAAAGTGTTTTCAATTTAATTAGTTGAAAGAAGGTTATGATTTAAGATTAAAACAAAGGCAGAAAACGTGTTTCTTTTAGTTGCAATTAATTTTAATTGTCCGGGGTTACCGGAACTTCCGCTGCATGCAAAGTTATAAAATATTAGTCATTAAACTATGATTAAATCTATTTTCACCATTATATAAAAAAGAGGCATTACTTCACAATTTTTGTGCCATGGGTTTTGTATCCATATATGTGTGATTTGTTTATACCGTGCTCTTTGCGTCACAGTCGACGAAAACGTTTATCGGATGCCACACAGCTGGAATCATTCCGTGGCTAATGTGAGACCATAGATGGAGGCAATTGCCAGTCACAGCTGTTGCAACGTAAACACTCTCAGAAAGGAAATGACCGGGAGGTGATATTCAAGGGCGAGCCATACGGAACGCCAAGTTTTGAACCGCTGTCTGTCATTAAAATTCTGAGTGGCGTCGTAGTTCATTTTTCATTGGATTTAGAGTTTGAAGATGTGTTTTATTTGAGTTCCTTCCTGCACCGAATATTCAGTTTTTAAAAAAGTATTTCGCGTAAGGTATCTTTTAAAATATCTTTTTTTTAATTGCATAATCGTAGATAGATAATGAAGCAGTAGGAAAAATGGCTTGAAGTCCGGAGAAATCTGAAACTGGGAAAGAAAAGGACCGGAGTAAGGGAAGTAGGAAGCTTTTTTAGGGATCCGTAGCCAAAATGAAATTTTATGTTGTATGTTAAGAATAGTAAGAACAAAAATAGTGTGTAATTACAAATTTCTGAATTATAATAGTTGGCTAATTATAATAATTGATACAACTGCGATGGGGCGCATGCTCCGGTGGCAATCTCCCTACACATCAGACTTTCTCCTTTCCTCTTCCCAACTACATTTGTCCCCTACTAATCTGAACTTTAAATTCTTTCAGTGTTTTTGGTAAAACATTCATTATTTCTCTTGGTATGACCCTTGGCTGTGAAAGAAAATTTTCCCACACCCTCATGCCAGAAATCAAGAGCATTGTTCTTCTTCATCTTTATCCTTCCACGCAACTCTCTTAATTCTCCCATCAATATCTTTCCATGCCTCATCACCAATATACGCCCCGCACATTCCCATGACTCTCTTCACCCTTCTTCTGTCTTTCAATTAATCCCACTCCAGCTTCTTTATCATATTGGTTACCGATTGTGTTCTGCAGTTATTTCCGAAGACAAATCTAGCAGCCTTTCTCTGCACCCTTTCCAACTCCTGTATTTAATACCCAAATCGTGAGTGCCATAATACACCACCATATTCCAGCAGTGGTCCGACCAAATTCCGACAACCGCCAACCAAAGTTTTGTACCCCCAATTCTCTTACCTCTCCCTCGTCACTCTTTCCAACAGATGAAGGATTTTAAACCCTTTTCCTATTACCTGTACAATGTGTTCTGCCCAGCTAAGTTTGTTATCAAATGTTATGCCAAGGTATTTACATTTCGAGTCTTCAATAAGCAATTCCTTCCCCTCTTTGTAATCGTAATCAACCTTTACCTATATATCTATGTACTACTAAGCTGGCTCTTCTTTGCATTTACGATATTCCATCCTGACTCACCGAGCTATATTCCTATCTAGATCACCCTGCAGCTGTTTACATTCTTCTACCGTTTTGATCCTATTATACTCGTGTAACATTATGTCATCTGCAAACAATTTTACAATTAGGGGGGCGGGGGAACTCATATTTTTTTCGAGGAAGTAGGGTGGAGGACTGAAACATGACGATTTCTTAGAAAACAAAACTCAAACCTATTGAGGAAACTATTTTTATCATTGATTAACACAGTAACCCAAGGACCAACTATGCAGTTAATCAAGATCGTAACTCAATTACAGTTTTTTATGTAAATATTAATCGTCTCGGATTCTCAGAAAATTTTCAATAACTTTATTTGTCAATATCTCACGGTGTACTTTCACGAAAGTTCGATTCACATTCATCAGGCATAATCCAGTCAATCTTTCCTCTCACAAAGTGCTGCCGAGCCAGTTCTTCACTCGTCGAAGCGTACTGAAGGCAACTTGATTTTTCTTCTAGGGAAAAGGGGGGGGGAGGCAGCAGCCCTCCCCTGACCCTCGCTTGATACGCCTATAATGTGCCATATTGGTCCCGCTACATTTTTATAGAACAGCATACAAATATGTAATTTTTGTCTATGTCTCTCTGGTTTTAACCGTCGTAAAGGTGTTATTAAAATTTTCCTGTAGGCAGCAAAATCAATCAGACAACAGCTTTAGTTTTGACGCTGGAAACACATCCTAAAAGCCTTGTGTCTATTAATGTATGTAAATATCCTCCAGATATATTAGTTTTGCCCGTACCCATTGCCAAATGGTCGTCGAGGCGGTATGAAATGATCTCTAACTTCGTTTCGGCTGCAAACATTATACCTGCTGTTTTCTGTGATACCAAGTTTTAAGGATTTACAAGTTACTGCCCGTAACTTCGCTCAGTTATGAGATGAAATCAGGTCTTCACACGGACAGTTTGACCCACGCCTAGTAAAGAAAGTCGCAAATACAAATGGAAATCCAATGGGTTCACGAGGCTCAGAAATGAGCTACAAATCTGACGATGAAAATTAGTTTTATTTCCTAATAATACGATGTCGCTGGCAATCATTTCGACTGAGAGAAATGACTAATTTGTGCAGATTTTCGAAGTCACATCTAAAAGAAACGTATACTATTTTATTCTTACGAAGTACAGTGTTCGAAACACTGTCAAAACCCGACCCGAACAGGAAAACAGGAAAACAAACAGACACGTTTTTCTTTGTTTCTCAACTTTCCGATGCCACATCAAGATAAAATATACCTCATTTTAGTCCTGGGAATCTGCGCTGCATCATGTTTAAAAATTTTTCTTCTCGCAGTTGAAGCACTTACAGCAAACTACTTAAATTAATCTTGTGTGCTTAGATACTGATATTAGTTTTATAGGTTTATGTTGATTCTATTTTCAATTTATCCCTGGTTGATGATTGTTGAGTTGATAGATGGTGGTGACTCACGTTTCTGTACAATAGCTTCGGTTTTAGGATTATTTTAATACTAATCACTGATTTACAAATTAGAGGATTTGTTATATTGGTTTCGTGTTTTCTTCAGTTGTTTGTAGGGATGTTGAAATCTATAAAACTACCTGATTTTCTATATATCGATATTTTTATAAATATCAGCATCGGATTTCAATATATCTAAGAAAAAGTATTGATATATCGAGCCTTTTTAGGAAAACAATGTCACAAAGACAAATCGTGGCTGTTTACTGTTAAAAAATTGTGAGATATTCTTCTGAACCAAGTCTTCACTTTCAAAAACGTAACGATTTCTCAGGGCGTTGCGGATATGTTGTTACTCGGCCATTCTACATGTCAGCATGTTATAATCTTATATATAAAAACAAAGTTTGTCTGTTTGTCCTCTATGCGCTCCTAAACCGTTCATCCGATTATGGGGAAACTTTGGTGAGTTGTCGAGTGCTCGTCTGGGATGGTTCCTAAAAAATAAAATTTCCAAATACCACCTCCTTTTCCCCATAACACCCCACAATTTTTTAAAAAAACCTACAGATTTTATCCGATTTGTACGGAAATTTGCACACATATACTTAAACATAAAAACACTGCCTACATTTGGTTTCCAAAAACACACCCCCTAAATTTTTACACAAACACACCCTTTTTTTTTCAGATTTCGATGGAACTTTGCGCGCATATATTAATAAAAAATAGAAAAATACTGTAGACATTAGTTTTACAAAAACCCAATCCCTCTCACCCTTTCTACCCCAAAACCACCCCCTCTTCCCCCTTGCACCCCATAATTTAAAAAACCCACAGATTTTATCTGATTTTGATGAAAATTGGCACACACATACTTTAAGACAAACAGGAAAATACTGCCTACATTTGATTTCAAAAAGCACAACCCCTCTTCCCGATAACACCCCATAATTTAAACAACCCAACAAATTTTATCCGATCTCTACGGAAATTTGCACATGTGTACTGTAAAACAAACAGAAAAATAAAAAATATAAAAATACTATAGACATTAGTTTTACCAAAACCCAATCCCTCTCCCCTTTACCACCTCAAAACCACCCCCTCTTTGCTCCTACACCCCGTAAATTAAGAAAACATACAGATTTTATCCAATTTTGATGGAAATTTATACACATATACTTTAAAACAAATTGAAAAATATTGCCTACGTATGGTTTCCAAAAACGCCATCCCTTATCCCCTTCACATCCCCCTAATTTAAAAAAGAATCCACAGATTTTTATCCTATTTATATGGAAATTTGCACACGTATACTTTAAAACAAAAAGAAAAATACTGTCTACATATGTATTCCATAAAGGCAAGCCCTTCTTCCCCTTTACATCCCCTTAATTTTTTGCCAATGTATCATGTATAAAGGTACAGTTTTTACCCGATTTTGAAGGAACTTTAACACACATATACTTTAAAACAAGCAGAAAAACACTATGTAAATTTGGTTAGCCTAATCCCACCCCTCTTCCCTTTTACCCCCTTCCTTCTTAATTTCCAATGATATCAAAACCCCTATACTTTTATCCGATTATTATTAAACTCTGTTGAATTGTAGAGAGAACATCTGTGATGGTTCCTGACAAAAAAAATTAAAAAAACAACCCCCTCCACCCCTTAATTTAAAAAAAACCCATAGAATTAATCAGATTTCCACCAAAATTTGCACACGTATACTTGAAACAAACAGAAGAATACTGCCTACAATGGTATCCAAAAATGCAATCCCCTTTTCCCCTTTAAACCCCCTTAATTTTTGCCAATATACCTTATATAAAGGTACAGTGTTTCCCGATTTTTAAGGAACTTTGCACACATATACTTTAAAATAAACTGAAAAATACTGTCTACATTTGGTTTGCCTAAGCCAAGTCTGGCAATAGCGAAGCATTGCCAGGTCAGCTAGTCTTATATATAAAAATCAATGTACATTTGTCTGTATGTTTGTCATCTATGCGCTCCTAAACCGTACATTCGATTGCTGTGAAACTTTGGTGAGTTGCAGAGTTCGCATTTCAGAAGGTTCCTGAGAAGTAACCACTTTACAACCCTTAATTTAAACAAATCCACAGATTTTATCCGATTTCCACCAAAATTTGCACACGTACACTTTAAAACAAATTGAAAAATATTGCCTACATATGGTTTCTAGAAACGCAACCCCGTATCCCCTTCACATCCCCCTAATTTAAACAAACCAACGGATTTTATCAGATTTCGATGGAAATTTGTATACGCATGCTTTAAAACAAACTTAAAAATACTGCCTACACATGATTTCCTAAAATGCAACCCCTCATTCCCTTAATTTTTTTCAATATACCTTATATAAAAGTACAGTTTTTCCCTATTTTGAAGATACTTTTCACATGCATACTTTATAACAAACAGAAAAATACTGTCTAAATTAATTTTATCCAGGTCCACCCCTCTCCCTTTTACCCACCTCCCCATTCAGTTCCTAATAATATTTATTGAAATCCACAATTTCTATCCGATTACAGTGAATCTTTGTTGAGTGTGCCTCGGAGAAGGTTCCTAAGAATAAAATTTCCAAAAAACTACCCCCCTCAATCCTTTTACAACACTTAATTTAATTTAAACAAACCCACAGATTTAATCCAATTTCGACCAAAATTTGCCACATATACATTAAAACAAATTGAAAAATATTGCCTACATATGGTTTCTAAAAACGCAACCTCTCATCCCTTCACATCCTCTTATTTTAAACAAACCCACAGATTTGCACACGTATACATTAAAACAAACAGAAAAATTCTGCCTACATATGGTTTCCAATAATGCAACCCCTCTTCCCCTTTACGTCCTCTTAATTTTTTTTACCAATATACCTTATATAACGGTACAGTTTTTACCCGCTTTTGAAGGAACTTTGCACAATTATACTTTATAACAAACAGAAAAATACTGTCTAAATTTATTTGGCCTAAGTCCACCCCTCTCCCTTTTCCCCCTCCCATCTCAGTTTCCAATGATGTTTATTGAAACCCATAATTTTTATCCAATTACAGTGAAACATTGTTGAGTTGTCGAGTACGCGTCGGCAAAGGTTCCTAGGACATAAAATCTCCAAAAAATTCACCCCCTCTATCCCTTTACAACCCTTAATTTAAACAAACCCACAGGATTAATCCCAAAATTTCCACACATATATATTAAAACAAATTGAAAAATACTGCCTACATATTTTTTCCAAAAATGCAACCCCTCTTCTCCCTTACACCCCCTTAAGTTTTGCGAATGTACCTTATATAAGAGTACAGTTTTTACCAGATTTTTAAGGAGCTCTACACACGTAAACTTTAAAGCAAACAGAAAAATACTGTATAAATATGGTTTGCCTAGCCCCACCCCTCTCCCCTTTTACCCCTTTCCCTCTTAATTTCCAATGATATTTATTGAAATCCACAATTTTTATCCGATTACGATGAAACTTTGGTGAGTTGTTAAATGCGCGTCTGCGAAGTTTCCCCACAAAATATTCCAAAAAACTACCCCCTCTTCTCCTTTACATCCCCTTAATTTTTGTAAATGTTCTTTATACATAGTTACAGTTTCTATCTGATTTTGAAGGAAGTTTGCACAGATATACTTTAAAACGTACAGAAAAATACTGGTTAAATTTGGTTTGACAAAGCCCAACCCATTCCCCCTTTAGCAAATACCCTCTTAATTTTCAGTGTTCTTTATAAAAACCCACAGTTTTTATCCGATTTCGATGGAACTTTTCATATGTATACTTAAAATACGCAGAAAAATACTATCTACATTTTGTTTTAAAGGCAACTACCCTCCCCCTTCACCCCAACACCAGGTTTTTGGTAATGTTTTTATATAATATCGATGAAACTTTGGACATGTATACTTTAAAACAAACAGAAAAATAGTCTACATTTACTTTCAAGAATCGCAACCTTTACTCCACCCTTTTATTAATTTGCATTGTTCCTTACACAAATTCACAGTTTTTATTCGATTTGAATCGAAATTGCAAATGTATACATCAAAGCAAAGAGAAAAATAGTCCACATTTGGTTTACAAGAGACAACCCAATTTCTCCTATCACCGTAACTAATCAAAATTTACACTTGAAATCATACAGTTTTTTTGCCAATATCTCGATGAATGGAGGCGAAATTAGCCAAAGTAGATAGCGATATTCTTAGAGTGTACAACATCTTCTGTTAACCAACACTGGGCCGATTGCAATAGAACAATTGCTGACCGAGATATTCCAACTTGAATTTTGAAAATTATTTCATAATTTTTGTGACAACACAAAAATCTACAGTTTTTGTTCGATATTGAAGGAATTTTGCACTTATATGCCTTAAAATAAGTGAAAATGATGTTTACATTTTGTTTACAAAACTCCATTTGCTCTTCCATTTCATCCCTCTTAAGATGGATTTACACATGCATCTTTTCCGTGTTTAGCATTTATCTCCAAAACTAACCGAAATTTTTTTTATATATATGCCGAATGGAATCACCAAAAACATAGTACATCCAAGACTATTGCAATGAACTTGAAATTGAATGAAACAGTACTTAAAATTTATCTGTAAATATCTAACTTGAACTAAATACAAACTTTCAAATATATTCATTTAATCTATATGTGAAGTCAAGTATAGCAATAGTGAAGCATTGCCGGGTCAGCTAGTTTTTACTAAAACTGAACGCAAGGTGTGCATAATTTACTATAAGATTTATAAAAGCCGAAAGAGGCTCGAGGGAAATCTTGGCGTTTGTGAATTTGTAATTCTGATAAAGCGACACAATAGAGGCACTTATTTAAGTAGAAGTTTTACTATTAAAGAATCTTAAAATGCATAATTGCTGAGTCACTTTCTTACAGGAATTGTTTTACGTGGGATTTCATTTCTTTTTGTAAGTTAACAGCTTATTCTGAGTCATCTTACTTTATTTGGATCTAATTTTTGCAACTTAGCAAACATTTGTTATCTGCACCTCCAAAAATTCCTGCTATCGGAATACTTTCACCGATAACATGCTCGCTCATTTTAAACAATGGGCGCTCGCCCCATTCGTTTTGGACGAGCGATGCCTTGCCTGTATTGTGCCATCATCTGAATAGGCGGTATACTAATAACTTCCAGATTAAATACAGGAACAAAGTAAAATTTTATGTGTTACTTAAGCTTCCAGACCTTTGTACATAAGAGATATTTAAGGCGAATAGCCTCATCCAGAGAAATGTAACTAACGTACTAATATACAGCAAGACGTTTCACCTTTTGGATTCGACTTTTGTTATGATTTGGGAGTGAAACTATGTATATGTCCTAAATTACCTGTTTTTAAGGCTACTGGAAGTTGTGTAGAATTATGATGACGGAGTGTTGTAGTCGTAAAGAGTTTGAATTCCACTAAGTAATGAGATGAATGAAGTAAAGCTTAACACATTTATTACGATTACTATACTCCATTTATAATTAAAATTTGTGACGTGAAGATATTAAGATAGAAAGTCATTTCATTTTCGGGATAAATAAAATGTAAACACAAAAAAATGTTCACAAATTTTATACTTTTCTTATGATCTGATCTGTGTTCCAAGTTTCACTTTTCTACGGTTACTGAAAGCCCTTTAGAGTTTTGCTGTTCGTCAGACAGTGAGAGAGAAAATCAGTGAACTTTACATACATGTAATTGCCAAAGTAAGAACATGAACGAAACAAAATTTAATCTATTTGAAAAGTTTGCTGATATCTATGTAGGCCTACATTAGAAATTTTGGCATGTAGCATCATCCAGACCGAAAATATGAAAGTACAAAAATGGCCGGAATCGCTACGCGGAAGGATTGCCAGTGCCTAGACTTACCGAGAGCACTGACGTGCACGCAAATACTGCGTCCAGAAAATAGTTACACAGTTTTTTAAAACTAAATTTATTTATTAAGCAAAAAATTGAAACATTTGGGATTTGGCTACTGTGCTTATAGAAATTATATAAAAAAAAACAAAGTTGTGTGTACCAATATTAGCAGCTGTTTCTAAACATACTCGTTGTTTTGTAGGTTTTGCTGGAAAACTACTGCGAGTATTAGGCACTGGAAGCTTGCAACTCGATCAGAAGTTACAGATGTGGCGGAAGATGCCAAATATTTTAAAGCAATTTCTGATGTCAGAGGATCTCAAATGAAACTCACTATTGTATGTGATATTAGAATAAAGGTTTTTCAACTCTAAGAAAGTTATTGTCCAGACGATAAAGAAGATTCTAGATGGTTGCTTTGGCATCAACAAACTACATTCTAAAGGCACTACTTTCGATAAACCGCTTTGTAAAGACAATCCAAAAGCAGTAGATGATGGTTTGCTTTGTTCAATTGCTTAGTAATACATTACAATTAGTTCTTAATGCTAATACTTTTGCTACGATTGAAGATCAATTTTAAAATCCTGAGCGTGTCCGGACAAGAATTCGAACGAGTGGTAGCAGCTTGAATGAGCATTGATATTGTTTTATTTATTTATTCATTTATTCTTGCTTGTTGCTTGCATCGTAATTGATCAAAAGTACTAATTGAGTGCTTAAAATATGGTGAGATTTTTTTATTTGATCAGTTAAGTTTTAAATGTTTGTACTGTTTCTTAAAATTCTATATATGATTAAGTTTATTGCAAGTACAACTAGTGTTGCAAAAAGACGAATTTTTTTCTGACTTGAAAAAAAAATCATAAAAAAACTATGACAGAAACACTTTTTTTCTGGGAACACGTTTTTTTGTAAGGCAAATTTGTAAGGCATTAATCGTTTAATCTGACTGTTTTAGACTTTATACTAAGTACTTATCTTAATTTTTAAATCTACTATATTTTTTTGGTTCAATAGAAAAGAGAATTACGAAAATATTGGCAACATTGACTGAAGTTTTCTTTTACGAACAGGGACTTCCCGAAGACGCTAGGTTCAGCGAGAAGGAATCCTCATTCCCCGTTGTTTGGATTGATACTCGCTATTTGAATTAGTGCTGCCAGCCCTACGAATTTATATGTAGGCCTACGTATCTTTTCAAAAAATTAAGAATTTTAAATTTATCTACGTTTTTTGCCTCTTTTTATTACTTATTGTGCTTTCCTTATATTCGTATACTTGTTAAACTCCCAGCGTATAGTGATACTGAGTCATTACGCATTAAATTGTCAGTAATTATGAATCGTTTCCTTGCAACCGTTGGCGTTAACCAACTATTGAAAAAGAAATAAAGCTCCTATTTTGTATGATAATAGATTTAAATTCAAACTTACAAGATCGTAATACAGAATTATCGGTGCAGTCTTTATGCACAATGTGTACTTTGCTCACAATTTAAAATTGCAGTCTCAAAATCTTTTGTGTACAATACAAGAACAAGCAGAAAAAAAATGTAACTATTTCTGAAGTTATGGATCTAGAGCAGACAGAAGAAGAAATAGAGAATTCCTACACCGACCGAACTAGTGTTGGTAGTGCTGATACTAGTGAATGTGGTACTAACATAAAGGATGAATAAAATTATGTTACCTACATAGATACATTTATGAATCATTATGTAAGACATTCTAAGATTCAATAAGATATAAAACACACATGTAAAATGTAAGTTCCGTAAATAAAACTATAATTTATCAAATATATTGTATTCTGAGAAAAAAAAATTAGAAAAAAAACCAAGGGAGCTAGGTTTTTTTTAATGTTATTTTTCACAAAGCTGAAAAAAAAACGTTTTTTTTCAATTTGCAACACCAGTGATCGTTTTCTTTTCCCCCACTACTAACTTGACATTATCTTCCACTAAAACGAAAAATGATAATTTATTTTTAAAAATATCGAATCCGATATCCAGATTTCAATATCAAAATATCGATGTATCGATATCACTCATAAATATCGATAATTCTTCAAGAGCGGAGAATGGCGAAATGTACTGTTGTTTATGGTCCATAAAGTTGTAAATGCGTATTTTAGAATAGGACAGTTGCTAGTTAAAGTTTTTGTTATCCTTCTGATACAATGCACTTTTTACTTTAAAAGACAGACTGCAGATGAATTTCACCTTGTACTGAACTTGAGCTACCTTTCTAGAAGAAATCTCAAACGTCCATTCATTTCCTGGTCAGGAGTCTGTTTGATATTGGCAGTGGTTATGCTACATAGCAAACCTGTGCCAACACCTATGTATCATACCGTCGCGGCGTCGCATAATACTTCTTCCTGTTCTTCTCGGGTGTCTGTTATGAAGAAAGGATTATTTCTGACATCAGAGCGGCAAGAGAATACACCCATGTTTTTTGCTATATGGCCACAAACAGGAATTCGGCCATGGCCTTTTGAAGGAGGTTTCGCGAGATTCGCTGGAGTGATTTGGAGAAACAATGGAAAATCCAAATCTGGATGCCCGGACGGGGATTCGAATCTGCGTCCTCCAGAATATTGGGCCAGAGCTTTAATCGCTCATCCACGGTTTGCGTCCGTATGCCGAATGTGTAACTATGTTCGGCGCGTGATAAGAGTAATTGATGGCTGCGGAAAACCACGAACAAATCGCAGTCAGAACGGTCGGTACGCAAAGCCCGCGCTCGGTCCCGTTGAACCTCCACGATTCTGCACACTGAACCTTACTGGCAGGTCGCTGTAGATTGTTAAAACAAAACAAAAATAAACTCTCTGTTGCTTTACGGAATAGTCTTTAGTATTGTTGGACCTATTAATTTCTGTGGTCCTTACGACCCTTCCCTTCAAACTTGCAGAAGGTCAGATGGTTGATTGTCAGAAGTCTCAAAGTCATATGTCAACCGAATTTCATACTAGGACGCGGTGCCACCAACATAGAAAAGAAACTACATATACAGCCTGCGAAAGCGTTCGACTGCACTTTTAAACCCAAGTACTCCTGCCTCTCTGAGCTTATTAGCCAACTAGAGTAAAGCCCATTATGCGTTGGTGGCTAGTGAAAAATTACTGCTAACTACTTACTAATAACCACATCATTATTTGTGATAAAAAGTTACCTTTCTGTATAGCAAAATCCCGCTTTACCCCTTGTTTTTTCGCTGCTTCTTCTTCCGTAGCAGTTAATGGCAAGGAACAAAATACATATTGACTCAAACTCGCACCAAGAAACACTAGTCTCCTCCTCGCGTTGTTGTTGTTAGTTATTTTTTATCTCTGCCCTCAGTTTTTACTACTTGCAATTAATTCCACAACGAAAATGATGTTATATTTGTCATATAAAATTTATAAGGAAACTATAATTTCAAAACGATGATTTATTTTATCGATATACTGTATTTCGTGTTTGCTCACGTTTCCTGTAAACTTCTTCTGACTATTTTTTATAAACTTCCCTGTTTCTTACCTACTATCAAAAAATTATTAGGTTTGTTGCTTCTGGATTTAGTAACTGCTACAGAGAACTTATCATTACATGAGTTTATGGATTTAACTGTCATAAAGAAATAAACTGCAACTTGTAGGCTTAAACAGGCGTCGTATTATATTTACTAATTTTTTTACACAACGGACAATTGCCTTTTAACCGGCATTGCAATTCTTTTTGACATTATAATTGAAAATAAAATCCAGTTACTTATTTTCGTACAAACGTTCTCTTAGTTTTAGAATGCTTTCCTGTTTGTTATCGTCTGTCAAAAAGTTTTTATGTTATATTGTCACTTGTTTCCTGTAATTGATACAGATAATACAGCGTAAACATTGCATGCCCTTCCCAATGCATGAATTTCTCACTTTAGTCGTCGTAAATGAACAAAAAGCAACATACAAATTTAAACAAATGTCGCACTGCAATTTTTTTCATCTCTGCGTCGCATTATAATTTTTCGTATTTTTGTTCTGTTAATTCTGGAACAAATAATTGCCTTTTGGACAGCATCGCAGTTATACTTTCTTTTAACAATTTAAGGGCAAATAAAATCGAAATCGATCGTTTATTCGAAATTTATTCTTTTTAGCAATATAGGCGCAAATAAAACCAAATGCAGTTATTTATTTGAAATTTCCGGTTAGTCAAGCAACGCTGTGATGGCAGTCAGTGAAACTAACACCTCGGGCACTATCGAGAGTAGGCGAAGATTGCCGATCTATTGAGGTGCGCAGTCTCCAGGCTCAGCGCATTTTGTTAGAGAGGATGACATTACACGGTATTTTACACCTGTGTTACGGACTACTGAAGGCCTTTGAAGACAGGTTCCCTCTGATGATCTGAGTTTTTGACGAGCTTGCGTACGGGTAGAGAGAATTATTCCGCCAGAGATCATAGCGACTGGCCACAGAATTCATTTGGCGACCTACAGTGTTTGATTCTTCGTCACTGATTAATTCACTGCGTGGCCTGTCAGGGAAGCGGGTGGTGAGGTCTACGAGTGAATTTTTGATCGTACGTCGGAGTCAGTTGCTTAGCATACTACCGGGTCACTGGGATCAGGCGTCATGTAATTTTCCGCGACAAGAGGAACATTACAGCAGGCAGCTCTACCGTGTACTCTGGTTCAAGGAATCGCTTTTCAACCATGAAACCCGAGTAATTCAAGTGTCAGTTACTACGTAACTAAAAAGAAAGAATCTAGTTAAACGGCGTACCGGCCAATATATAGGAGCGAATTACTGTGAATCTGTTAATAAGTTAGTTGTTCGCCAGGTGTCTAGAATATAACACATGAAATGCTTTATACTTCATTTCCTACACTACCGGTTAGCTTTCTATCTTTTAAGACTTCCTTCATCTGTGGACGTTTGAAAATGACTATTTTAAAACTTAGATAAGCTCAATTTCGCAAATGTGTACTTAGATGAACGCATACTTCACTGATAACTACTGAGGGGACTTCGCACATTATTTATTAACAGCAGCAAGACTGAATTGAAATAGTTCTTTATGGTTTCGAACGGTAAGGCAGTGTTTTAAGCGGTTATGTATTAGTCTTTTTTACTTATCCGCGATCAGCCAGACATACACAAATTTACGGCTCTCCGGTATAAAAAATAACGGTTCCAATCCTTCTAATTAATTTTCATATACTTCGAAGTGTTCTGAGAGGTTTTATATACGTAATAACTGTCTTTGGTTCTTATTTCTGTCTTTAAGTCCTCCATCATTCGGTATTCCATATGCCGTCAGATAATGAAGTAATACTTCGATTTTTGACTACAGCTGAGCATTGAATGATCGTAAGTTCTTCCCGTCAACTGACTGCTGTGATAGAAGGTAAGGAATAGAAATCAAAAGCATAGTTTAAAATAAAAATAAGTGCGATGGCCGGGAATCGAACCCGGATCAACTGCTTGGAAGGCCACTATGATGACCATTACACCACCATCGCACGGCAGTATTGCAGTTCATTTTGCAAGAGCCAATGACCCGGCGTCGGATGTACAAAAAGTTTTGTTCATTATGTTAATGTGGTACCTGCGTGCACTTGTGCTTCTCGCTGTAGTTTCTACGACCATAAAAAGAACAGTAAACCACTCATATAACTAAAACCACCGAAACTCCGGAAAAAGTGACACACGTTTGGAATAAGACCACGTACAACCCTCGCAGTGGTGGACACCGAGCAAAAACGACAAAGCTAACAACATGTTTTGTGATCAGGTCTGCAAAATATGAAAGCAGCTCTTCTATCTAAAACAAGTAAGCAAATTAACAATGCCTGACCGAGCAACAGCACTACTTCCAGTCGAATTATGGAACTATCTCGTGTGGAGGTAATTGTGAAAGTCTAATCTTTTTATAAAAGCTTCATGTAGGGTGTCATGTTCCCTTGTCATCCAATCACTTTGCCCATGTGAAGGCCTAATGGATTGGTTTTTCTTATATCAATAAAAGATTCCGACTGCAGAGACGTATTTAAATTTTCACTAATTAATTGATTAATTCGTAAAAATTAGAACCTGTAACTGTTAAATATTGTATCTTCAGCGGTAACGGAAATGTATGCAAAGTTTAAAGTCAATTGGACACTGGATCGATCGTTAGGATTTTCAACATATCTAGCAGATAAGTGCCCAGTGACGCCATGGGTTACCCATGGCGTCACGAACCTCAGTTGTTCGTTCGTTCGTTCGTAAAATAGGGCATCGTATTAACTTGCGATTGTCGTCCCTTCAAAAAACATGAATCTGTCACACAGGGTAGGAGAGAGACACTGCCACAAGAAATTGTATTTGTCGCCCGGGATAAATGTTCCGGTTTGTCCCTCGTAAAGGCAGTATTGCTGTGTAATATTAACAGAAAATACGTCGTTAGACGTGTTCAAAAAGAATGGAAGGCAGGATTCTCATCTGGTGGCAAGAAAATCAGCAACTTTTAACACTTTGCAGGCATAACAAATGGGCAGAATGAATTCTCTATGTGGCGAGATATAACACAGATGTGGATTTCATATAGCTCTCATATTTTCTTAAATATGTATGGATATCCACTGTACTATATCTGAAACAGTGATTACTGACACATTGCGGCTTAAAAACAATTCTGCAAAGAACCGTGCCAAGAATCTTGATATCAAACGGTCTATGGTTAAACACTCTTACCAGCCAAGGACTACAAAGTAATTTATTTCTTAAAATAATTATACTTTGTGTGGTCTCTGTTTTATGTCCCTTATCAACCAGTCGTTCGATTTTAGCCAGATAATTAAGTAATTCTTTGCTTTTCCCTTAATACTGTCATAAATTGTTCTTTGCAGGCCAAACAAGTGTTGTAATAAACTTCATAACTTCTTCCCGTCAAACTGACTTCAGTGATATAAGCAACAGAGATCCGGGTCACATTCACAAAATTATTTTGAAACAAAAATAAATGCGATGGCCGGGAATCGAACCCGGATCAACTGCTTGGAAGGCAACTATGCTGACCATTACACCACCATCGCGTGATGGTTGTACTGCTTCTTCTGCCGGAGCCAATGACTCAGGAGTCTGCTCCGGAGAAAGGCTTGTTTGTCACGTAAGTTTGCACGGGTAAACACTGGCGTTTCTCCTGTAGATCATGCCTTGGTGAAATGTTATAAGCCATACTATAAAAGGCTCTTTGTTCGGAGAGGGGGGGGGGGATACCATCATCATGTCCTCTACTTTTATTATTGTGAATATTAATATTAATTTACTGATTTGTTAATTGGTGAACTAGAACCTTGATTGCTGCAAGAATTTAAGTTACAGAAAATAATATTCAATTTATTTTGTCTTCTGGCTTATACAAGGCCGAGCATATTTAACGTTACGTTAAACACAATATCCAAAGAAAATAGGCAAGCAATTCCCGGCGTTTACAATTTGCCGGATAAATGCAAACATAAACTGATTTAAAATATCTAAAAAATGTTGCAAAGTCAACATACATTAATGTGGCATCGCAGGCCAACAAATTAAAGTTAACATTTACAAAACAATCCCAGGGCCGCCATTTAAAGTGAAAAGCATCATTTGAATTAAATATAATGAGCAAGATGCTTAAAATTTGAAGTTATGAACATGGAAAATTGGTTAGCTCAGTAATTGTTGTGATGAGAGCAGAGTCTTATCTCAGAAGCCGTTTACGGGTTAGCAAGCCTCGTTGAAACCCTATGGAACCGTGAACCTTTGCGTTGGTACTTTACCGTTGTCGCATCTGCTCGACGAGGTATGACACGCTCTGTGTCACTGTTGAAGGCCAGTTAGCGGACCCATCCGCGCTAGCACATCTGCTGATTGCCACTAGCAGGTGAAACGCTCAGTTTCCGGCCACATCTGAGCCAGGAAGCGTCTAGATGCAGTCATCGACCAACAGCTAGGAGAGTGTCGGGCGACACGTCTGTACTTCAGCTCGTCGGAACAGCAAGTCCTCTATCATGGCGTCGTCTTCTCTCGCCACGGAAAAGCCAGTTTCCCTCTCTTCGGACATGGAACAGAAGCCTTGGATTAACAAATGTGAACCCTGTAGCCATACACGATTGGTGAATCGATGTATCCCACAATCACGTGTTTCACAGGCGCAGGTTTCGCGCACATTTTGCCTGACCTTGCCCCTCCTCAAAGGGGAGTAGGGGCCAACGGCCTCGCCAGGTAACTGTTTCTGCCCGACCTTCACTGCAGTCCCATTGTGGGCGAGGGCGCCAGAATGTCGCCGGCGTTTCGCATTGTCCAGCTATCCTAACGCTCAAAACTGCAGTCCCAACCATTTTCCATATTTAATATTTTCTCAACAGCGCAGAATTAAATTATATAATAATAACTTTGGCCTCCCAGGCTTAATACATAATTATTTACGTATGAATTAACCCTACACTTTACAATTTAAATAAACAAATATAACAAAATCTGAATATTAATTATAATCATTTATAAATATTCATTGGGGATAACTCTGTCATACAACAATACGTATACTTGGGTTCTTTCATGTACAAATGAAGCAGTAAATGTTTAAAACCTATAGCTTTTTCCAGATCAACTTTTTCTGTTATTCTGTTTTAATACTATTTTACACAAATTTTGTTGTTGTTCTTTGTACCAAACGAGGATGGATAATTGGGACGGTAATCAATTACCCGTACAGCCAGTCAGATTTAGTTTTTCCATTTTTTTTCCCCGAAATCATTTCAGTAGATGGCCTGGATTATTCTTTCAAGAGGCCATGGCTTAATTTCCTCCTGTTCTTTATCCCTAATCTTCTCCCAGTTCTAACGACTACGATGTAGGCTATCCGTAAAGTCAATAGAACAAGAAGAAGGGAAGAATAGTGTCAGAGACTCCTATAGATGCACTAGGTCAGATAAAGAGAAGCAAATTCCTTTCATTCTTGTGTCGAAGTATTGTATGCGTGTAGTTGACTGTTTTTAAGTGTACAGTATTGTATACATAAAGATGAAGAAAGAGTGAAAGAGAAGAAGCAACTGTTGCCGGCCTATTCAAGTGTATGGTTCCAGAACACACCAAGGTTGCCACCAATTTCATCATCGCAATCTATATAGTACGAATCAGCATCAACAGTGCCTTATACTCTTACTCAATACGTGCTGCGGAGACTTTTGGGATTTAACCCATCAGTAAGGTTCACAATGCGATGATTGATATTAATTTTTTTTATAGCTTTACGCATCGTCGACGTCGTGGTCATTTAAGTCGGAAAATGAGTGTGGGAAAGGAATGGGAAGGAATTCGGGTATGGCCTTTTTTGGGGAACCATCTCTGTATTTACTTGGAAGGATTTCCAAAAAACATGGAAAACCCAAAACTGGATAGCCGGCCAGGGATTCGAACCTATATCCTTCCGAATGCGAGGTCATAACTTTACCGCTCAGCCATCATTTTCGGTATTAAGATTCGTACACCTCCACGTCTCCTACCGATCTGTCCAAGTCCTGAATAGCGTAAATCCCTTCTACAGACTTTGCTCGAAACAATAAAAGTTTCAGGGGTTGTGGAGAAGGGTAAATGTATCAATTTGAGGTAACAATCGAGTTGATAGTTATAAATGAAATTGTAGGCAATTCCGAACACTTTCCAGGCTCCTGGAGCATATCCCATTTTTATTTCGTCAATGGGTGTGTTTATATCATGATCGAGTCCAACCTCACTTTGGACTGAAGATTCGTGGAAACTTTTGTAGGACATTTCCTGAAAAGTGGAGAGGCAGAATAGGCCCTGTTTCGTGGCCAGCACATTCATCTGATCTCAACCCACATGATTGCTTCTAGTGGGGCTTTGTGAAAAGTGTTGTGTACGAAACGCCTGTCGAGACTGAAGATCTCCTGGCAAGAATTTTGTCACTGTTCAAAATGACGCCGGGGATAGTAGAACGGGTACGACCAGGGGCGGCGTTAGGAGAGGAGCGGTGAGGGGGAGAGGGGGTAAGCGGGTCAAATGTAAGTTCCTTGACTGTAAGATAGCTTTACCCCGGGCCTGAGATTCCTAGCACCGGTCCTAGGTACGACAGATCTTTGTGTGACGACGCCATGCCTGCATTTTCGCTGGTGGACGCCATTTTGTACAGCTGGTGTAAATGTAGCAACTTGTGAAACTTATGCAGGTAAATAGATTTCATTATTACTGTACAGCAGAGTTAGAATTTTCGGTCTCTCTGACATCAAATAACTTGCGTCGTTACTATTCCACCAACAGGGAAAATTATCTGAGGGTATCGGGGAGTATTCAGCGCGAATTACGTAAGTCATGATCAGGGTTCAGAAGTTGGGGTCCTTAGTTTGAGCACTGCGCGAGGCTAAGGCAGAACTTGAGTAGATTTTTGTGTTACAACTCAACTCGGTCGTTTCCGGACCAGGGTCCCTCACCTCAAATTAATACCCTGTGATCTCTGAAAGTTTGTAGCCTAAGATCTGGCTGCATGATTTCTACGCCCATCTGTTATTTGACTGAAATACAATTTTTAAGTATAATTATTAGCAGCAGAATATGATAATGCCAGGTAGCCTATCCAAATACGGCCACAAGAATTTTTAATTAAATTTTAAAAAAATCTTTCACTGGTTTCTAAACAAATTATAACTCGTTTCAAAGAGAGGCATGCAAAAACATAAAAAGCTTAGGTTTCCTGTGTAAAAGTGGACGCAAGCAGCTGTTAAAGATATGTAGGAGCGAGAGGGAATTAGCGCTAAATTTAACAGCTAGCAACTCCTACTTGCGTTCACTTTTACATAGACAACCCAAGTTTTTATATCTCTCTTTGAAATGAGTTATAATTTATCTAAAAACCAAGTGAACGAAAATTTTGATTTTTTTTTAGTCACTATAGTTAAAAATACTTGCGGAAATATATGGATAGACAACCCAGTACTATCATATTCTGCTACTAATTATGATACATAAAAATTGAATTTCAATCGAATTTATGTAGAAATTATACAGCCGGATCTTGGACTATTGGGATATCATCACGGAATTACACTGTATAAAGGGGAATTAACGTTAATTCTTAACTCAGCGAATGTACGAAGAAAACTGGATTTGTATCAATCACCGATCACTCTTTGGAGTGTTAAATCGAAGATGTTCCGTGTTCGACCATGCCTGTTTGCAGTAGCACCCCGTCTTGCGATGAGCTGGTCGCTTCTGATGGAACTGTCGACCGCAACTAGCAATCGATAAACTCTCTCGGCGCCACGCAGCTGCATTCTGACGTCCGAGAGTAGTTTATTCAGGAGAGCGTGCGTCATAGCTCCCGGTACACTGCCAGCGGAACAGCGCGTGGCTTGCCCCATTACGCAGTTATCACCAGCTGACTGACGACGACACGAAGCGACGGTCGAAACGACACAAATTGCCTCATTGCTCTTCCCTGCGCTGTCATAATTCATTATCAACCATGAATTTTCATACCGATTTTGCACTGACTATTAATCACGGTTCTGCGCGTGTCTTCTACAGAATTATTTTTTTTCTAGATTTTACTATTAATTTTTTATATTATTAGTTTTAATTTCAGCAGTCTTTGCAGTAGTCCACCCCCGTGGCTCAGGTCTTTGCGGAACAATCTAGCTTAGTGGTGACCTCGGGCCTGGAATTTGGGAGTGCGTGGGTTGAAACCTCGGACCAGATATCGAAATTTCCGTTATAGTTTCCCGAAATTACTCAAGCTGAATGCCGAGATCTTTCCTAGAAAAAGCTATGGCTGATTTACTTAACGTTCCTGGCTCTTAATCCTCCCTTACCTATAATGACTTAATCCTAGACGAGACATAAAGACACGAGCAAAAAATGCACAATAATGGCGTCTGACACTCGGTTACTCGTTCTAACACTAATGGTGGCAAAAAAATTTACCTGCGGGAGTTAGGCGGCAGAGTAGGAGAAATGATAGTGTCCATTCCTAATCACCAGATAATGTATCAAAAGTACCGAATTAAATCTCAAACATCTCCTCAGTTCGTATGAGGTTAAAGCATACGCCGGTGTTGATAATGATCGTCATTCGGATCAGTACGGTTAACTCTATGGATCCCGGTCTCTTTCGGAAGAGTAGGCCTGAATAGGCTGGCTCCGGGTTTCACCCTTTCCCTTCTTTCAAATGCCATCCACAACACTCTACATTATACCATTACATTCATTCAAGGTTCCAATAACACAGGTCTGCGATGAAAAAGTTTTTTGATTAATTTCGTGTCAAATGTGTAGATGTTGACCTATATATTGCAAATATAAGCGTTGTTTTAATGTATGACGTCACTTTTTTTAATCGCATATGTCTAGATAAATATAGCTCTAAATCGGTAAATTCACTAATTTTTTTTTACAACATCCACTCCATTCTTGAAAGCTGTTTTCTTGCATATTGGCAATAATTTTGCATCAGTACCTGTAGCTCATTCATTTTATGTTAAAAAAACTTACGAAACGTTGAAAAGTGCTCTGGAGAAAATAAAATACGAAGAACACAAATAGTTAATTTGCGGTGACTTAAAATCATACGCATGCTTCTTAGTCAACAGCAAGGTTACGCAAAATTCCCATGTTATATTTTGTGAATGGGATAGTAGAGTAAGAAATGTACATTGGGAAAAAATCTGATTGGCGAATTAGAACAAAATTGCAAGTACGAGGATCGACCCGATTTTGATAGATCCCGACAAAGTATTGCTTCCACCACTTCACATAAAACTTGGTTTGATCAACAGTTAGTAAAGGTATTACCACAACGTGGAAATACTTTCAAAAATCTACGTTCATGTTTCCCTCGGTAATCTGATGCTAAGTTGAAATAGGAAATATTCACGGATCCTGATATCAGGAAACTGTTTATGGATGCAGAATTTGAGAAAGACAATGACAATCGTAGAACAAAATGGTTGGCATAGCTTTAAAAATGTTGATTATAAAAGTATTGTCCAAGAAATGTTAAACGCCTATAAAAACTTAGGCTGTAATATGAGTGAAAATTCATAATAAGTTGTAATACACTCATATACAGCCGCGTGTATTACATTTCTTTATTCGAGGCCAATATTTATTCTATTTTATGGTTCCATAGGGTTTTTGCGCATGGAGTGTGAATGGGAAGCCAATGCAGTGTAATTAGCATATCGAGATAGTTATATGTGGTTATACTTTGTTATATGTACCCACGACGCCGAGAGCGCCCTCTGGAGGGATGTGCGCCCTTTTGGCAACGCTGTTGGTGGTCGCTGGTTGGAAGATTTTGCATGGCCGGCATTGCGACGGCGGACCGGGACTCGAGGACTCTCCACGGACAGGTGGAGGAAGAAAGACGGCGGGACACAGCGGTCCGCAGGGTGTGCAGTGAAAGTGGTTTTTGTACCCCAAGAGAAAGAACCAGTGTTTTGCGAGTGCGACTGTTTTATTGTAATCGGCGGTAGTGTGGAACCAGCTATCAAAGGAAAACGGTAATACTCAGAACATTTTGTTTTTGACTTCGTGAACGCTGCATACTGTTCGTATCCATAAGCGCCCTGTAGCCAACGCTACTGGAACTCTGCTCAAACGACTGAGAATAGTCAGGGAAACAGGAATATACTTTTCCTCATTGTGGGGCTCATGGCCGATTTTTTTTATTTTTGTAATGTAATTGTAATTTAATTTATCTCTTCTTTTTTTTGTGAAATGTAGAGCTCACCTTTAATAAACTAGATATTTCTGTCATTCATTTCGTGTATTTTAACAATAAATTTAATTGTATTTCAATTGAGTATTTCTACAATCTCTAATTCATAAAATCACTGGTATGAATAATAATAATAATCTATGTAAGACCGCTAGGTATTACAATGGCCCCAACGTGGTAGGCGTTTCGATTTATCAATCAAAATTAAAATGGTATGCAGTGGACACAATCATTTTATCGATATGTTTGTCACTCTCTGAATATTTCAGTTGCTGATGAGAGCAGATGGAGAAATACTGTGTTTCTGATAATTTATTTCCAGCTTTTCTGCGTAAATCTGTTTACTTGTAATATGTAAATTTACTTTTATTTCAGTGCATATAGCTGAAAGAACCAGAACATGATTGAATTCTGCTGTGTATTTGTTGTGTTGTTTGGTTTTCCATGTTCGTTTGATGTGTGTATTCAACATGTGGTCAGTGATTTTGATTCACTTTAGTTGGCTTATTCTGTCCATGTTGTTATTTTTGTTTTGATGATTTTGATGTCAAAGTGGTGTGTATTTCGGTCTCCACAGCATTCTAAGCTTTGATGTTAGCGTGGTATTCAGTAGGAGCATTTTTTAAAAACATTTTAGTAGTAGTAACGAAAACAGTATTCTGTTAGATGTCAAGAGAATCATCGTAAATATGGCAGATAGCATTTTAAGTGGGAAGGATTTCCGTCCTATTGTTTCAAGTGTAAGGAGTAACTCGCCTACTAAAATGCCGCAAGTACCGCAAGTGTCAGATGACATGATTATGCTAATGCTGCAGTCCTTTAGGGAAATGCGCGAAGAGTTTGGCGAAATGAGTGTGTCCATTAATGAAAAAATTGATTCCAGATTTGATAAGTTGGAATCAAAATTAGGGCAGACGCTGAAAAGATGTAGTGATCAAAGTTCACACGCTGCTTCTGTAGATGATTTGGGACAAAACCACACAGATACACAGGTTGAAACTTTGGAGCCAAACATTAATAATGAAAACACAGATTTAAATATTGCCAACACACAGGACGCACCCGTAGATAATTGCTTGGTAGATGTGCTAGATGAGTTTGATGAAGATTCACACAATAGAGTTCAAGTAACAGAAGATGTGAGTGAAGTTCTTGTCACAGAGCTAATTTTAATACAACGAAAGATGGCTGAAATAAGGTCAGGTGATCTGCTACGATCCGCATATAAGCCAAAATGTTCTCTTATGGGCTCAGAAACAAAAGACTCACAGTACATTCGGTTCTTGCAGGCTACAGTCTCAGCTGTTGAGCTGGAGTGGATCCGAGCTTATCTCGGAAAACCGAATTCCAATCTAGACCCTTGCACGCAGGTAGTTGCTGCGTTCCGCGAAATGCCTCACGCACCCTGTGTCAATAACAATGAACCAGTTTTCGGCGGTGAGCTGACGGATTTGTGCAGGAACAAGACAGCAGTTTCTGATGTCAAAGCATTTGGTTATAAAGAAATCTTGTTGAGTACCGAGTGTGGGGGACGCATTCGAGATGTTGTAGGATATTTTCTGTATGGGAAGTGGGAATTAATTCGGTCAAGTAATGTATGTTCGCAATACTGCAGAAAGTTTATTTTGGCAAGGAAAACGCGTGGGAAAATTAAAAGAATCTCTAATTGGTTTGCCAGCTTCTTACGCGGAAGGTTACAACTAGCTAGGTTGTAATTCTGCAAATGATGGTTTGTCAGATTAGTTACTAAGGGATTTTTGTATAAAGATAGTTTTATTTAGGTTATTGGATTTAAGTTAGTAGGGCTTCTAGAGAATTTGATCATATCAAGCGGAACTACAACTATGTGGAAGGAATAGGTAACCCCTTGGTGTTCAGATAACCATCACGTAACGTATTTCAGATTAAGATGCACTGTCATGAATTTTATTCTTTAAATTAGTGGAGAAAGGCGGAAGGCCAATGAATTAACGATTATGTGAGTGGCGATTTAGTAGTTCTTGATATTTATAATTTAAAACATCAGTTTATATCAAAGGAACTTTATAAAACAAGTTTACAACCAAGGAGCAGTATTCTCATGAGCAAATTAATTCGGGATTACGAACGTGTATAGGTGAGTTTGTGAAGTTTGTATGATACTGGTTCAGTTGAGAGTGTTAAGAGATGATAAAACTAAGTATTTATGTCAAGGGGTTGCAGCTGTTTATTTGCGAGTGAACGTAGATGATATACGGAATCGTCGTAAAATGTAATTAATTTTGTGAAGTTAAAAACATAGTAGTCACAAAAAAAAGGTTTTTTTTTATGAAGTTATTGCGGTAATCCTAGGCTAAAAGGGGCAGGAGCCGTGAAGTAACTTTGGTTTAATGTGTGCACCTTATAGGGCATCAATATTGAATTATTATGTTAGCGACGATATCATATCAGCCAGACAACCCGATGAACATTATACTAGAGCAAAATCTTCTTTATGTTGGATAGTGAAAGCTAAATAAATTGAAGACACTCGCACCACAGATACACGTAGTCGGTCCCAATACCATAGTATGGGCTTGTTTTGTGGAATTAGATTTTGAGAATCACCTTGATTTATTAATTCAAAAGATCCTTGATATTATGAAAGATTTTAAAGAACAGTTGAGTCATTGACTCTAACTACAGTAATAGATCGGCAGAAGATGGTGTAATATTCAGAGGGGTTAACCGAAATTTCCTAATAAGATGAGTTCAAGAATCGACGTGAAGGGAGCTTGATCAAACAATGCTAGAGGTAACTGTACAGAAATTTCAAGATAATATATGTACTCTATTATAAATATTTCATGAGTGTTAGTTTAGATTATATTTTAGAAGGAAACTATTGAGGGATTATTTGGATTAATTATTCTGAATGGTCCTGCTTGGAATAGCTTTTGAAAAACGAGGAAGTCGTTAGCCTATCTCTAATATTGAGAAGCTTTTAAGTGATGAGATATATTTGAAATCCTTTTGTGAACGAGAATGATATTGCGGAATGATCAATTCCATACTTTGGTGGAAACCGCTGTCATGAAATATGTTGGCAATTTATAGTTTTGAAGCCTAAAGTTTTTGTATTATCTTATGTTTTTATCTGACTTTTTTATGTTTAAATAATTGATATGAAATTATGGCGCTGTCATGTTGGACAGCCAGGCCACATTATTTCATGAATGAGAAAAGGAACTGTTTAAGTCCTCTGTGTTTGTTTACGCACAATTAAGTATTTGTTTTATAATGTGACATTTACAGATATATGTTTATGTATAGAAGATTAAGATGTTTATAATATGGCTGTGAATGAATGGGGATGTATGACAATTTTGTAACATCATCAGCTGAAATGCGTAGGGAGATGCTATAAACGTCAGATGGTTGGGTTCATCTAGATAATTTAGGTAGTAAAAAAAAAAAAAAAAAAAAAAAAAAAAAAAAAAAAAAAATAATAATAATAATAAAAAATAAGCACAATTTAACAATGGGATGTGTATGAATGTAGTGACCTCATATTTGGAGAACTGAACCTTGTGAAGAAATTGTTAATGTGAGTTGAGGATTAATATTGCAGGTTATGTCATATAAAAATTTGTAATGAATATTTGTAACGGAACATGAGCCCTTATACAGATTATTCCAATACAGTGAAGTGTGCGTTATGCCAGATAAACTAAAAACAAAAAGTCAACGGGGACCTGGAAAACTGAAGAATTTTTCTAAGCCAAAGCTTATAAAAATTTGTGAAGGGTGGCGGCTAATGTAATACACTCATATACAGCCGCGTGTATTACATTTCTTTATTCGAGGCCAATATTTATTCTATTTTATGGTTCCATAGGGTTTTTGCGCATGGAGTGTGAATGGGAAGCCAATGCAGTGTAATTAGCATATCGAGATAGTTATATGTGGTTATACTTTGTTATATGTACCCACGACGCCGAGAGCGCCCTCTATGGAGGGATGTGCGCCCTTTTGGCAACGCTGTTGGTGGTCGCTGGTTGGAAGATTTTGCATGGCCGGCATTGCGACGGCGGACCGGGACTCGAGGACTCTCCACGGACAGGTGGAGGAAGAAAGACGGCGGGACACAGCGGTCCGCAGGGTGTGCAGTGAAAGTGGTTTTTGTACCCCAAGAGAAAGAACCAGTGTTTTGCGAGTGCGACTGTTTTAGTAATCGGCGGTAGTGTGGAACCAGCTATCAAAGGAAAACGGTAATACTCAGAACATTTTGTTTTTGACTTCGTGAACGCTGCATACTGTTCGTATCCATAAGCGCCCTGTAGCCAACGCTACTGGAACTCTGCTCAAACGACTGAGAATAGTCAGGGAAACAGGAATATACTTTTCCTCATTGTGGGGCTCATGGCCGATTTTTTTTATTTTTGTAATGTAATTGTAATTTAATTTATCTTCTATTTTTTTGTGAAATGTAGAGCTCACCTTTAATAAACTAGATATTTCTGTCATTCATTTCCGTGTATTTTAACAATAAATTTAATTGTATTTCAATTGAGTATTTCTACAATCTCTAATTCATAAAATCACTGGTATGAATAATAATAATAATCTATGTAAGACCGCTAGGTATTACAAAGTCTAATATTGATTGGTTTCCAAAAAATCTAGGCTACTACAATGAGGAACAAGGTGTACGGTTCCATCAAGATGTAAAAGAGATGGAAAGGAGGTATCGAGGACCCTGGGACGTTAGTATGATTGCGGAATATTGCTAGACGATACATAGAGATGAAGTAAAAATTCATAAACGGAAACCAAAAAAATATAGATTTAAAAAAAGAGGCGTCTTTGTGTATACGTTTGTGTTTTATTTAAGTAGTTATAGACCCAACAAAACTTAGGAAAATATTCTCAAATGATTCTCTTTTATTGTATTTAATATTTGTTTCGCACTTATTTGTATCCAAATACTATATCATCAGAATCTGGTAGATGTGACGTCTTACACATTATATGAATACCGTTTTATCTAATTTTTAATTAAATTACAACATATATTAACTGTTTAAGAAAAAAACTTAAAAAATCATAATTTCGCATGCCTGTGTGACTGTTACGAACTCTGTTACACTGGGGGACCCAGCGGAAAATCACCCCTGTTTATTACTGTTGAGAGATAATATCCTCCGTAACAACAGCCTTCACACGGTATAGCCACCAGACAGAATAGAATACAGCCCATCAGAAGAATTAGGTTCTTTTGTGGAAACCAAGTATAGAATAATACACTGCAGACTTACGGTAAATCGTCATTGAATAATGCGCTATCAGTCTCACTTCACTTGCAGCCACCGACTTTTTTCTTACAGTTTTACGCTTTGTCGACATTGAGATTATGAGAGGGTAGGAAGGAACATGAAGGAATTAGCCCATTGCCTTTTGAAGGAACTATCCCGGCATTCACCTTGAGTAATTTAGGGAAAACACTGAAACCAAAATCTGGATGACCGGAAGGGAATTGTAATCTGCGACCTCCTAAATGCCAGAGCAGAGCGTTACCATTCACCTACCACAGTTAGCGACTCAAAAATAGTCCTTAATTTCTTGAAAACAGTTTTACAGGCTTTTGAAACATCACTCAGATATAAGTGGTATGCACGTAGCTGATGCTGAGAAATTACAGATAGTTTACACACCTTATTAACACCCGACAAATAGATAAGAAATAAACTCCCCAGGAAGCGTGAGTAGAATCTTTGTATTTACGAATGATGCCTGTGGACACTACCACCCAAAATGCTTACAGGTACACTTTGAGTTCTGAAATGATAGTTACAATATTCTGATATTGAACGGATCAACTCATTTTCTAAATATAATTCAAAAATATACTTTACAAGTTATCCTAGGTGAGGGTAAGCATTCGAGTAGCTGCGTAGAGGACAGCAAACAGGGTATGAATAAAATTCATCGGCGGGAATCTTACTTCTTGATCCCGGGCAGGCCATATTTCCTGACAATAATAAAAGATGCTACAATCTATTCAAAAGTGAGGCCACGCAAATCTATCTTTGCGCATTCTAACACCCTTCAAATTAAATACAAATTCTTCAAATTTTGCAGCGAGAACCGTAGGGGTAAAACACAGGTCAATTTCATGTTTCATCCCGATAGAAACAAGCGATTACGACTTTTGATCCTTTTACTATATTAATCCAACAACCTGTTTAATACTTTTATTTATGCTTCCAATTCTTCCAACCTTCTTCAAACTAAAACATTAAGGAATCTTATGTCTTGTGTAGTTCCTAAGTCTCAAATAAAACAAGCAAATGTTTTTTTTTTGAGGTTATTTTCCAAAATGATGGTGGGTGGGACCCGATATGGGAGGGAGGAGGGAGGAGAGAATTATCATGTCACCTTGATTTCGCCTCAGAAGATCTAACTCGTAAAGCAATGCGGCGTAGCACGGGAGAAAAGCAACAAAATTTTGGTGAAACCACAGGTCGAATAATCGCCTAGCTTATATTCTGTTTTATCCGCCCCTGCACCCATCCCTCCCTTCATTCGCTCAATTGGGAGTGATACAGTGCACTTTTTTTTAAAAAAAATATATACGTTCATGTTGACAATGGGTAATAAAACAAACATCCTGAACCTGTAACAAACAGATATCCTGAACCTGTAACAAACAGATATCCTGAACCTGTAACAAACAGATAGTCGACTGACGTGCAAGTTCCGACTACTGTATTAATACAGATTTCATTGATTTTAAGCCGGGAACATGTTCTGAAACTAGGGCTGTTGATAAAATATCGATATATCGATATTTTTTTAAAAAATATAGATATTTATGAGTGATATTTTTTAGGACGATATATCGATATTGAAATCTGGATATCGGAGTCCGATATTTTAAAAAAATAAGTGGTTATTTTCCGTTTTCCTCGTAGAATATTCCAAGTTATTATTGGAGGGAAAACGATTACCTGTGATGCACATGCAATACATTTTCATAGATAGAATTTTAAGAAACAATGAACGATACGAGCACATGGAGAAGTAGGGCCGCTGTAAGCGGGCATGCAAGGCAGCATATTATGTAGCGGGCGACCTTATTTTTTAGCTCAACAGCTGCTTCGGACGGTCGGCGGCGACACTGGGGATGGCAGCAATGGGGGCGGCAATCTCAGAGTTTTTTTGACCCGTTTCGGAAATTTCCTAAATCCACCACTGGCAGTAGTTGGACAGGGGGCGGCATAATCGCTATTGCACGCGGGCGCTCAAACAGCTAGCGGCGGGCCTGTGGAGAAGTAAAAAACGAAGGTAAAATAACTCATTCAATATTCATTAGAATTTTTGTCTGGACATTTTGAAAATTTTTTAAAATTTGTCTTCAATCAACGCAAAAGTATTACATTAAGAAACTAATCGTAAGGTACCAGGTATGGGCAGAGTTGCCAGATAGCCGGAAAATCCGGGAATGTCCCGGAATTTTGTGTCTGATCTCGTGTTCAGGAATTATGCCATACTGTCCCGGAATTTCCGTATACTAGTTTTTTTCTCAAACTCAGTTCACCACGGTGGTCATGAGGCCAAGCCAAGTATCCCATGCTTGCAACGGGAAGATGGAATGTCCCTTAAATCAGAGGAATTGAAACTGACAGGAAAATACTCTTTGAATTTTCTGGGACTTTGAAAATTCTAGATGCAGTTAACATTAACTCCCTTTATACAAAGTTCACATGTCTGAAACGTGTTTTTCAGATCCTTCCAAAAGACTTTCCAAACGATAAAATCTGGGCCAATTTCTTTAGAACAAGCGTTTTTAATGATTTTGAATATTTTTTTAAAAATAGTTGGTTTTGTTTTGTCAATTCCAACAAGCAATGACTTTTACGAGACAAGTTTTAGCCCGTTGAATAATTTATGAAATAAGAGCGAAACAGAACGTTCATGGATTCGATCAAGGCTGAACTGCAAACTCAATCAATTTTGAAGACTCTTGCTGAGAAATTTTATCAGTTTTGCAAAGCAGTGACGGAGAAATATTTATGAAAATGGCAAAATCTAGTAATAAATATTTTAAAAGTAGATGATTAAGATCTATTTTGATTAATGTTGATGTTGATTTTGATTTAGCAAAAGATAGATGATAATTTTTTGTTATTTGTTGATTTTCTGCCTAATTTTAATTAATGAGCCTAACAGAAGTGTTCAGTTTTGGTTTAATATTTTTGATTGATAATAGCGATGTTGATTTTGAACCAAAGTAAAAAATTCCTAACGAGGTGGTCAATTTTTGTTTTAAGTTTATTATTTTTCCTTTTAATTAATAATACCTGATGTTGACTTTCTACCATAGTTTAATTAATAAAGTTAAAGAGGTGCTATATATACGTTAGATAGCATATTTACCTAAAATAGATTTTTTTTTATTAATTTGCATTTTTGTTCACTCTTTAAACATACCGCAAAAATACTTTTTAGACCCAGAAATGTCCCGGAAATTATAAGCCTGTATCTGGCACTCCACAGTTAAATATTTCGCGCGAATTGGATACGCTTCTTGTTCCATACCAACAGAAGAATTGAGCTCCAAAATTATGTCACAGCCAGTTTTGTTATATCACTTACGAATTTATTAAGATAAGAAATTGAAAAAAAGAATCTACCACTTTTGGATTGCCTTTACAAAGTGCTATGCTAAAAACTTATTAATATAGATTGATGCCTTTAAAAAACAATTTGTTAACGCCAAGGGAACTGCCTTTACAATAGCGGCTCTAGGATTTTTCCAAGCCGGGGAAAAAACTGAGATTGCCGCCTCTTCAAACATTGTTGCCAGCCAGACCCCGAGAATCGCCTCCTTGATTGTTGGCCAAACGCATTGATGTCGCCACTTTAACTGTTTGCCAAACGCATTGTTGGACACGATTTTATCGCCCAGAGCAAGTACCGCGGTTTGCTCCCGCCCCTCGCCCTAAATCCTGCATTCAACCTAGAATCTCAGCTTTACAAAATTGTATTATGGTAAAGCGTTACCCATTTGCGAAGCAATATCAAAGAGGGGGAAATTTTCAATTAATTTAGGGAGTTCTCCATTCATAGTAGAAGAAATAACGGGAAAAACATAGTTCATGCTCTTGAAAAGAATGTCCAATGAAGTATCTGACATGAGTTTTGGTGCAAAATTCATTCACTCACCTTAGTTTGGAATTTTTTGGATCTGAAACTCTTTTAAATAACTATGACGTTCTCTCATCATAATTCTATGCAACATCCAGTTGTCCTAGAAAAGGTAATTTGGTACACATACTTGGCTTCATCCCCATAGTATAAAAAAGTTCCTGTGTTTTTTCAATGCCAATCTAAAAGCTGAAACGTCTTAGAGAAAATTTGTAGGTTAATTGCTTTCTTCTTGATGAGGCTATATGGCTTGAATTTCAGTTTTGCACAAAGATCAGGAGCATAAAAAACACAATTAATTTTACTTTGTTAGTACATTTAATTTGGAAGTTATTGGTAGTCCTCCACCGATGGTAACAATGCAACGGCGAAGCTCGCACAGAACGAATCGGACTCGAGCCCGTTGTTTACATGAGCGTGCGTTGTCGAGGAAAGTATTTTGACATGGAAATTGGATGTAAGCAGGAATATTGATAAATTCGGATACATAATCTTTGCTACGGTGCAAACTGTAGCAGAAATGATACCAATGCTAGCAGATTAAATACAAAAATAGGATCGGATGCAATAGGAGAAGTGAGTGAGTTCTGTTACTTGGGAAGCAAAATTACAACCGATGGCCGAAGCAGGAATGATGTTAAAACCAGAATAGCACTAGCAAAAAGAGCCTTCATGAAAAAGAGAAATCTTTTAGTTTCAAATATTGATCTAGGAATCAGAAAGAACTTCTTAAAACTCTATGTGTGGAGCACAGCACTTTACGGCAGCGAAACATGGACTTTAGGAATACCGGAAAGAAAGAAACTTGAAGCATTTGAAATGTGGTGCTACAGAGGAATGCTGAAAATTAGGTGGACAGACAAAGTAAGAAATGAACGAGTTTTGGAAATGATGGGTGAGAAAAGAAGTTTATGGAAGAAGCTTACAGGAAGAAGAGACAGGCTGGTAGGTCATATTTTGAGACATGCTGGATTGGTTAATTTGTTAGTGGAGGGAACAGTGGAAGGTAAGAACTGTAGAGGAAGACAGAGATTTGAATATATGAAGCAGATAATTGAGGACGTGGGTTGTAAGGGTATGTAGAAATGAAGAGGTTAGCACAGGATAGGAAGGGATGGAGGATTGCATCAAACCAGTCTAAAGACTGACAACAGCAAAAAAAGAAAAAAAAAAAATTTGCAAACTTTTGGTCCAAAAAAGTAAGAAGACTCGGAACAAGCTATCAACCTACAAAAAGAAATTAAATTCCATATAAAACAATACTTGTAAAAAAGTGACTTGGTCACTATGCAAACTCTGATAATAGAACATCAACCTAAATAAATGGTTTTTAACTCACAAAAGCCAAGATTTCCCTCGATGATCTTTTTGGATTCACAAGTCTTCGAGTAAATCATAAACATTCTGCCTTTCCTTTTAGTAAAGTAGTAGTATAATGGCTAAATCACAATTTAAAAAAAGATTTATCCGTGACGTCATGAAAAACTATTTTTTTCAGAAAAACAAAACTTGATTCAGAAATTATCATTAAATAGCCACAAGACTTCGCCCTTATTTTAAAATGATTTGTTTTTGTAATATTGTTTTTATATAATAGGGTCGATATATCGATACTTTTTCTTCGATATATCGAATCCGATATAAATATTTTTTAAATATCCATATATCGAAAATCCGATATTTTTTAAAATATCAACAGCCCTATTCTGAAATTATGATATGCAATGTTTTCATTTAACCAACAACAGTGAATCTTTAAACTTCGGAGTGTTGATCCCAATTCAGTCGAATAACAAGTATTTCATAAGATAATTAAATTAATTTTTTTTTTTTTTTTTTTTTTTTTTTTTTTTTTTTTTTTTTTTTTTTTTTTAACGATTTCATTCCTCCCAGCAGAAGGCTGGGAGGCGGGCTGCTGGAGAGTCATAGGGGACTCTTTTCAGCCAATCTACTACTACGGGGAGGGAAGGGGGATGGAAGGTCGGCCGCGGCCTTGTAGGGAACCATCCCAGCATTCGCCTAAGTGTCTGAGGGAAACCACGGAAAACCTCAGACAGGATGGCCGAACCGAGTTTAACCCCGGTCCTCCCGAATGATAGGTAGGAAGCCATTAAAGGCCTCCTCCCATCTCGGTCAATTAAATTAAGTTTAGACTTTTTTTTATATAATTGTCTGCAAACATTTGGACTGCGAGAAGAAAATTCTGTTTTATTAAATGCGAGTCACGCAAAAGAAAATTAATCGATTTTCGTATTGTTACAAACATTATGCAACCCAATTTTCCAGAACTAAATTTAGACATAAAACCTTCAAATAATAAAGTCAGACGCCGATAGATTTCTTTATAAATAAAAGGAGGGAATTAAAAGCTAGCAGAAAGGATGTCTTTAATACACTCCTGGAAATTGAAATAAGAACACATTGACGCCGGTGTGTAAGACCCACCATACTTGCTCCGGACACTACGAGAGGGCTGTACAAGCAATGATCAAACGCACGGCACATCGGACACACCAGGAACAGCAGTGTTGGCCATCGAAGGGCGCTAGCTGCGCAGCGGTTGGGCACCGCCGCAGTCAGTGTCAGCCAGTTTGCCGTGGCATACGGAGCTCCATCTCAGTCTTTAACACTGGTAGCATGCCGCGACAGCGTGTACGTGAACCGTATGTGCAGTTGACGGACTTTGAGCGAGGGCGTATAGTGGGCATGCGGGTGGCCGGGTGGACGTACCGCCGAATTGCTCAACATGTGGGGCGCGAGGTCTCCATAGTACATCGATGTTGTCGCCAGTGGTCGGCGGAAGGCGCACGTGCCCTTCGATCTGGGTCTGGACAGCAGCGACGCACGGACGCACGCCAAGACAGTCGCATCCTACGCAGTGCCGTAGGGGACCGCACCGCCACTTCCCGGCAAATTAGGGACACTGTTGCTCCTGGGGTATCATTCGCAACCATCTCCATGAAGCTGGGCTACGGTCCCGCGCACCGTTAGGTCGTCTTCCGCTCACGCCTCAACATCGTGCAGCCCGCCTCCAGTGGTGTCGCGACAGGCGTGTATGGAGGGACGAATGGAGACGTGTCGTCTTCAGTGATGAGAGTCGCTTCTGCCTTGGTGCCAATGATGGTCGTATGCGTGTTTGGCGCCGTGCAGGTGAGCGCCACAATCAGGACTGCATACGACCGAGGCACACAGGGCCAAGACCCGGCATCATGGTGTGGGGAGCGATCTCCTACACTGGCCGTACACCTCTGGTGATCATCGAGGGGACACTGAACAGTGCACGGTACATTCAAACCGTCATCGAACCCATCGTTCTACCATTCCTAGACCGGCAAGGGAACATGCTGTTCCAACAGGACAATGCACGTCCACATGTATCCCGTGCCACCCAACGTGCTCTAGAAGGTGTAAGTCAACTACCCTGGCCAGCGAGATCTCCGGATCTGTCCTCCATTGAGCATGTTTGGGACTGGATGAAACGTCGTCTCACGCTGTCTGCACGTCCAGCACGAACGCTGGTCCAGCTGTGGCGCCAGGTGGAAATGGCTTGGCATGCCGTTCCACAGGACTACATCCAGCACCTCCACGATCGTCTCCATGGGAGAATTGCAGCCTGCATTGCTGCGAAAGGAGGATATACACGGTACTAGTGCCGACATTGTGCATGCTCTGTTGCCTGTGTCTATGTGCCTATGGTTCTGTCTGTGTGATCATGTATTGTATCTGACCCCAGGAATGTGTATATAAAGTTTCCCATTCCTGGGACAATGAATTCACGGTGTTCTTATTTCAATTTCCAGGAGTGTATTTTCTCAGGGCGTTCAACCAAGAAACCTTGTGAGGCCGGCGGCTTATATGGATTCGTGGTTAGCAGTACAACCCCGGGAAATTTCGGGTGGGTATTTTACCCACACGGAATTTGAGAGCGACCCAGTGGACTACGTACATTGAGAGAAAGAGCAGGTAGAGAGAGCAGGACCAGTTGAACAAAGACTTACATATCCTCTTATGACCAATGGCACCAAGATAGACGATGTATGATTATTACTTTTATTATTATATTAATTTTTAGGAAATATAACGACATAACATTTTAAGGGGGAACTCCCCCTTTTTGATTTACCTCCCGTCCGGGGATAACACGATCCTCCGGCCCTGAAATCTTGTACTAACTCTTAATGAAATATCAAAATTAATTTTAGCGGTTATCCTCACAATGTTGCCATAAAATTGAAAGTTCCAGCAACGAAAACAGTAGCATCTGAGATATGTGACAAGAACAGGAGTGCCAAGTAATTTTGTGACTGTGTTAAATAATAAAGTGAAACGTAGAGTACTGGAAATGACTGATAATATTAAGTACCAGTCGTATCTCATTTAAAAGGATGCATTTTCTTTTCTTCGCAAAATGATGAAAAATACACATGTATTACATAATGCCAGTTTGATGAGTTTGGAAGATATGACAGTTCAACTGACAGAAAATTTCTATTTTGCGAACCTCTTACATCAAGAACAACAGCCGAAGACGTATTTAAATTGATTGATAACTACTTTAATCAAAATGGCATTGAATGTAAGAAATGTGTGGGGTTGAGGACGCGAGTTGACCGGCCTCGTACTGGACTTTTGCTGAGAATCAAATCCGTAACGCCAGACTGTCTACGGATACAAGGACATGTTAACTTCAGAAAATATCGACCACTAATCTCAAGGATATTTTCTGCTCTGTGAAAAGAAATGGGCGTGTGAACATGAATAATGCGAAATATGCTGGTTATCAAGAGAAAGTGTTTTAGATATAATTATTGAATTGAAGTAATAAGTTTCAGCATTCACAGAACAACATTCTAGAATAGTTAAGGAAGTAATATTTCATTTCAAAAACAGTTTTCATGATTTTAATTGCTTATTGAAAGTAAATTAACGTTAAGAAATTTTTTTTTCATTAATTTATTTATGACCTTTCCAGGTAACAATGGTAATGTTTTTAATGCAAGAGAAGGTTTTAACTCCTATAAAAACTTAATTTTTCGTCACGTCGTGTGGAAGCAGATAATTAGAAATCATTTATAAAGCTAACAGAATTGAAATTGAAAGATGCAGCAGCTTTCAAGGAACATTTGCTAAGGCCTAGGGACTAATCTCAAGAAATATTTTCCCACAGTCAACAGTGACAAAAAAATCGACAAGGACTCCAATTAAATTTAACATATAATCCAAGACACACTTGCTGAATTTATATCTTGAGTCTACAATGGAACTCTTGTGCAATACTCCACTCAAATACATACACGAGAAAATACCAGTGATGGAATTGTGGCTGTCGCGTCATTAGAAGTATCTACTTTTAGCAGCAAATTTGTAACTTCTTGATGCCCTTTGTCACGACCTACAAGTGTGAAAATCGATTTTCAACACTGGCTTTAATAAAAAAAAAAAAAAAAAAAAAAAAAACGTAATGTAGAATCAGACTAGATGGCCGTCGAACCGAACCTGAGAGTTAAGTTATCATCTTTCACTCCAAGCTAACAAGAGACAGATTAACACTTCTCATTAATAATCCAATCTTTATTCAATTTCATTTTTGAAATTATTTTTCAGTAATTTCATATAATAGTTATATTATAAATAATTATTAAAGTAGATAAATATTACTTATATTTATTTCACATACACATAAAAAACAGGCTAGACGAGGAGGTACCCAGAAATAACCGGAATAGTATTGCCGAGGGCGGAGTTAGTGTAGTACGCGTTTCTGCCGCTAGGTTTTCTTTTTAACTTACGTCTTTACGCCTCGTCGACATCGTGGTCATTAGAGGCGAGATGGAACTGGGGACAAGGAACGGGAAGGAATTCAGCCATAGACTTTTGAAGGAAGCATCCCGGCATTCGCCTGGAGTGATTTGGGGAATCCATGGAAAACCCAAATCTGGATGCCCGGACGTTTATAGCGCAACCCATTGTTAGTTCAATGCCACCTATGTTGTCGACCTGACTTGTTATACACAGACGGAAAAAAAAAATCCCAACACCAAGAAAAAATTATTGTAGAGTAATGAAATTTGGACAATGCATTTGTCAAGTTAACATGTTTAATTGATTAAATTTTCAAGATCACAGGTTAATTTAAGCTCAAGAAAATGCATTTCAAATGTGAAATACTGTTAAATTAATAGCCGGTGTAACCTCCAGAATTTTGAATGCAAGCCTGCAAACGTGAATGCATTGTGTCATACAGGTTTCGAATGTCACTTTGTGGTATGGAGTTCCATGCTTGTTGTACTTGTGCTGTCAATACTGGGACGGTCAGTGCTGGCTGTGGATGATGCTGGAGTTGTCGTCCAATGATATCCCATACGTGTTCAATTGGAGACAGATCTGGTGATCTCGCAGGCCAAGGTAACATGTCGACACTCTGTAGAGCACGTTGCGAGACAACAGCGGTATGAGGGCGAGCGTTATCCTGTTGAAAAACTCCCCCTTGAATGCTGTTCATGAATGGCAGCACTACAGGTTGAATTACCAGACTGACGTACAAATTTGCAGTCAGTGTGTTTGGTATAACCACAAGAGTGCTCCTGCTGTCATAGGAAATTGCTCCCCAGACCATGACTCCAGGTGTAGGTCCAGTGTGCCTAGGCCGCAGACAGTTTGGTTGCAGGCGTTCCCCTGGCCTCCTTCTGACCAACACTCGGCCATCACTGGCACCAAGGCAGAACCTGCTTTCATCAGAAAACACAACAGATCTCCACTCCGTCCTCCAATGAGCTCTGGCTTGACACCACTGGAGTCGCAAACGGCGATGGCTTGTAGTCAGTGGAATGCACGCTACAGGGCGCCTGGCTCGGAGCTGTCCTTGAAGTAACCGATTTCTAACAGTTCGTTGTGTCACTGTGGTACCAACTGCAGCTCGAATTTCTGCCGCAGACGCAGTACGATGCGCCACAGCTGTACGCCGAATACGGCGGTCTTCCCTCTCAGTAGTGCCACGTGGCCTCCCGGAACCCGGTCTTCTTGAGGCAGTACCATCCCTTGACCACTGCACCCAACAATCATGCACAGTGGATACATTCCGGCCAAGTCTTTCTGCAATATCGCGAAAAGAAAATCCACCTTCTCGTAGCCCTATTACACGACCTCGTTCAAACTCGGTGAGCTGTTGATAATGGCTTCTTCGTCTTCTTAAAGGCATTCTTGGCTAACATCAACTCACTATGTCAAATCTCAGCGGTAAATAACGTTCACAAACTTTACAGCGCGTATTTAAAGCAAACCTGATTTGCAAGCTCTGAGTAGCGCTACTAGCGCCACACTTATGCGCGAAGCGCGAAATTTGAATCGATGTCATCTTTCAGATGTATAAACACGCCTACCAAATTTCGTTTATCTAACACAAGTCTTTCTTGGTGTTGGGATTTTTTTTTTCCGTCTGTGTATTAATCTGCAGTGATTATTTTTGCTAGCGCTGTTTTGTTATTGTTTGGTTTTTCATGATGGCAAGTTTAAGTGAATAACGTGAAGCTGTGAAATTTTGTTTTCTACTCAGTAAAAATAATACTGAAACTGTTTTAATGTTGAAAACAGCTTACAAAGATGACGCTACGGGTTCGCTTGGTTTAAAAATGGCGACATGTCGATTGATGACGAACCTCGTTCTGGACGTCCATCGACGAAAATGAAGAAAAAAATTCGAGAGCTTGTGCTCTCAGACCGTCGATAGACTATTGATCAACTAACAGAGATTGTCTTGGAGCTCGATTCAACGAATTTTAACCGAAGATTTGAGAATGAAAAGGGTTTGTTCCTCGGGCTCTGACTGACAATCAAAAAGAACGTCGAGTTGAAACATGTGCTTTGAACAACAGTTTGAAATTGATACAGACCTTTTGTCAAAGGTCATTACTGGTGATGTGTCATGGTGTTACAGTTACGACCCGGAAACAAAGCAACATTCAAGCCAATGGAATACGTCATTGTCACCCCGTCCAAAAAAAGTCGTCAAATCAAATCAAACATCAAAACAATGCTCATTTTCCTGGGACGTGGTTCATTCAGAGTTTATACCCGCACATCAGACGGTCGGTCAAACCTTTTATTTGGAAGTTTTAAGAAGATTACGCAACAGTGTTCGTCAAAATAGACCCGATTTGTGTCAGACATAAGACTCTCCTGACCTGGCTCCGTGCGACTTTTTCTTATTTCTACACATGGAAAGGTGTATGAAAAGGTCACCGATTTGAAAACATTGAAGAGGTCAAGAAAAAATGAAAAAAATGAGGGAGGAGCTGTAAGCCATTTCTAAAGATTATAACAGAAAATGTTTCCAACTCTGGAAATACCGGTTCGACAAATGTATTAGTTGTAATGGAGAGTATTTTAAAGGGGATAAGGTAGTTTTGTAAAAAAAAAAAAAAAAAAAAATTGAATATATATAGCTTTTAAAAATAATTTCGATTTTTTTGGGTACCCCATCGTAAGTTCTTAGTGGATCACAAAAATAATCCTCGAAATAACCGGGTCACAGTAAAAAAAGTTTGGGAAACGCTGCACTTGCTGTTAGAGCGATAACGTGGTGCGGTTTTGGGAAGCGAAGTTCGTTACCCAATCTCAAAATGTGTTAGGTTTTAATTTTCGTACCTTCAGATCTGCCACGTACAAGATATTTATTAAAATACTTGCAGTTTCACGATTGTCTTGGAATCTTTGGAAGTGTATCTCGTTTGATTACCCAAATGTTGGAATTGAAATGTTGATGCTGATGGTTGGACAAAATTATTTGCCAGAGTTTAACGAGTATTTTCTGGTACGTTATTAATCTTCCTAGTATTCAGAATATGACTTAAGTGACAGTGAGCACCCGCTTATCTCCCACAGAACGGTTCTTCGAGTGAACGACCACGTAACGCCCATTTAAATGGAGCTAATCCCAAAGCCTGTTAGCATGACTCTACAAAAACTGTAGTAACGGATGCGGTGTCTGGCTGTACCGTTGGACAAAGAGTTTGTTGCTCCCAACTTCCGGTGACAGTCAGCAAGGAGCTTCAGCTCTGCTCTTCAGGCACCAGGTTACGACTAAGGATCCTTTCAGGAACTGGGTGGTCTTAGCGCGATCCGAAGTAGCTTCCTAGTTTCCCACACACGGCTAGGAAGATAGATCTCAAAACTAGGATTTATTTAGTGGTACAGCTCGCTCACAGAATTTTTACCTTATACCGGCGAGATATAAAATTAAAATTTGTTCGCCTGTCTGTAACGTCTAATTTCTTTGATTTTTTTTTTTTTTGTTTAGTGTTCCCACATATTTCAAAGAAAGCTACACTCAACCCTAAATGTGGCCTAGCGTAATTTTATATACAGAATGTTCGACAAATAGATACACAAACTTTAAGAGTAGTTGGAGAGTATCAAGACGATACCTACAACCAGAAAGATAACCGCTCTTAGATAGGCAGCGCTGTTCATGAAAGCGCGTGGGCATCCACGCTCTACGGATTGAAACAGCCAGGATATAACTTTGAGGGGGGGGGGTGGGAGGGTTGGAGAGGGGCATTTAAATCTGTTATTGTTCAGTCTGCCAGTAAAGGCCCCTGCCAGGCAGACCTCACACACAACGCGCCTGCACGCCGGGATACACATACGACTCCAAACAGGCGCAAAGGCACCAAAACAAATATAATCATCTAGAGGCTAAGTGGGACTATTTCTTACAGAGGTCGCCGTACTACCACACAACGGGATTCCTGCGCCAGGCCGCCTATATAAGCGTAGCCGGCCGCTCCACCGCCAGTTCCGGCCTGACCGCGGAACCAGCTTCAACTACAGAAGACCACCGGAAGTTCGCGAGAAGTAGAAGCCGTCTCTCTCTACCCCGGATCAGGACCAGGCTAAATTTCTCGACGGTCATCCGCTAACTGTACCACATTTGTTATTGTTTACCAGTGTTTTGTGTACATAGT
>CM061919.1:63606043-63790695 GCA_031002005.1 Vandiemenella viatica
TCCGACCTCGGCGTTAAGTGTCTTTCCGAATACCCCGTGAACTTTCTCTGTTAAGAATTCAACATACTGTAAATCTCTGCACTCATGACCAATAATTGTTGATTTTATAGATTTCATGGAGTTCTTCTCCCTAGAAATAATGTTTGCTGCATTCATTTCCGTCAGTTTTAATACCGAGACATGTGTTGAGCTAACCTCTTCTCGTAACTTCAATTTTGTCATTTCCAGTTTTATTGCGGGCTTGACGAAGAGTGGACAGTTTCTCGGTGCGTGTCTTGACTCACAGCATTATTCTGTACACGCGCCTGTTTATTCTTGTTGCTCGAATACCATCGTTTGTGTTGACCCTGTTTGTGGTGCAAATGTCGGGGGTGATTTATTTGATCAGTGTCTAAAAGACAGTCCTGATTTACGCCAATCTGATCTAAGTATCTTAATGTGTCTAGAAACTGTTTGTGTGTGGTGATCACCGCAGGGTTCAGTTTTAACTGGATTTCCATAGGAAAATGCGTAATGAGTGCGGCATTTAGTTCCATGTCATTCAAAGGTCGGTCTAAGAACCCCGACAGGTCAGATAATTTTAACGCGTATCCAAACATCGAACCGCCCTTGCTAACATCATATTGGCCGCAATGAATGTTACGTCTGGCTTGCCTTTGGGAGGTTTCGGACCAGAATGTACGTAAAAATGAAGACTTAAATTCTGTGTACGTGCAATCAACTGGACAGAAAACCCTAAACCAACTCTTTACCTGAGATTCAAGTGCTAGTCTTGCGACACGTGTCTTTAGTGCTTCTGGTGTGTTCTGGATTACAAAATAATTTTCTAATTCATTGATGAACTCCACTGGATTATGTCCCCGACGAAGTCCGAATTTCGGCAACGCCAATCTCCCCTGATCATACGCAGTGACCTCAGGACATGCTGATGATTTTTTACTGTCTATGCTTTCTCTAGTGCTAGCCATTGTTGCTTCAATTGCCACACATTTTGCAAAAATGTCAGCCTGGAAGGTATTTTGAATTTGACTTAGTTCTTTATATTTTTCCGTTACTAATATCACTGCTTTATCAACTTCTCCCATTCTTTCACTGACTGTAGGGAGTATTTGACAAACTTTATTTTCCAACTCTGAAATTACCCGTTCAGTACTTAAAATACATGTCTTGTGTTTTGCCTGAACCTCTTCCAGCTCGTCACATCTCGTAACCATTTTATTTGATGTATTCTGAATTACCGAAATCTCCTGTCGCATGTTTGTTCGAAATTCTTCAAGTTTCTTGTTAGTTTTTGTACAAAAATTTGTGAATTTGGTTTCTAATTGGCGGCTAAATGTGCTAAACTTCTCATTAATCTGTGAAATTTGCTCCTGCATTTTAGCTTGTTGTGTACAAATCTTAGACTGAATTTGTTCCGTTTGTTGTGTTAGTATCTTTTGTAACACTAAAAGCACTGACTCCTGTAATATATGTTCCCTCGCAACGTTTTGTGTATGTTTATAGTGTTTACTGTCACATTCCGGAATGCTTGTGTCTGTTTTGCCTGACTGACTCGACAGCGTCGTTGTGGTATCATTTTGTGCTTCGAAATATTCCCCTATGTCATTTGCCACGGTTCTACAAATGCCACTGGATTCATCTACTTGTTTGGTTTCTGTTCTGTTCTCTGCGGATTTCAAACTATTTGGCCCATGACTTAATTTTAGCACAAAGTGAGATGCAGTGCAATCAACACTTAAACTAAATCCCTTTTTATATGAATAACCGATTACAGCAATAAAGCAAACAACCAAAATGTGATATGGCCTAAATGGGATTTCGTCTGGAACACCGAAAATAAATAATATTGCAAGAAGCAGACAAACGAAACGCTCCATTTTGATTTTTAGAATAAGTCTGATTCTCAGAATCATAGAACCCCTAACACGTTATTGAATGTTTGAATCCCGACAGTACAAGTAAATTTTTCTCCCGCACAATACAAATTAAATTCACACGCAACATGAAATTTTACCAGTCATTAACACACAATTAGAAAAAATCTTATTTCCAAAACCTACCCTTTTTTTTAACAAACAAAAAAATCATCGAACACCATTTATGCAATCAGGATATTCAAGTCAACGCCGTGAAAACATATTTGAAATATGCCACATCATTGAATACAACGCAAGAATAACATCCTAAAATGCAACATACATGAAAAAAAAAACACAACATCAGACATGTAATACACAGAAATAAATCACACAAGGTCAGCAGTCACTTGTACATTCGTCAGCCATCCGCTACGAAATTTATTAAACATTGATTTTAGCAGCATTCTTTATCGCTGTAAATAAATTTATATTAGTTACTGCAGCTGGCTCCAGCATTCGTCCTCCTGAAAGTTTAGACAACAACATATATTTATGCATGATAACTATCAGATAAATTGCACTATTCTTCCACTCAAATTTAAATTTTATCCAACGGACTAAAATTGAACTCGAGCCCCAATCGTTACGGCGCCAATGATGCGGGTACGGTATACCGCTGTACTGAATGGTAATTAATATTAATTTTAATTTTACCAAAAGCATATGAGTATTTATATTGTGGATTGAAAAGGGTACTCAAAATGATTTTTAATCACTAATAAGGATGAAAAGGTCATAACCTGACCATATATTCTCTGAACAAAGGCCAACAGACATAAGGTGAATTTATATTTAATAAATTATACACAATCAAAATTATTTACAAACAACACCTTTGCCCTACATTAATGGCCACTAAATTAAGCAATACAAAACGACAAAATATCCGTTCAGATTTCCATATATAAAATAACAGTTTACAGTCTTCGGCAAGACACGTAATGAGACTATCTGATAGTTGCTAATGTCCGTTTCAATCACAGAAACAACTGAATCATGTTAAAAAAATATAATAATAATGCCACGGCTACTATCTCAGTTTATCTATCGGAGAGTGAGAGTTCTTATCGTGCGGACTTCTCCGCTCAGAGCGTTATGTTGGGTAGAGTGCAAACACAATATTACTAACTGCTGCAATGTTTGTCTTTTACCGTCTGTCCGGCATTGGCGAAGTCAGCATACTCCGAACCCACACTGAATTTATTTGTCACCTTGTGACTCAAAATGCAGACACAACCGATCGCATGATATGCTGTCGGCTTTCTGGGACGTTCTTGTGCGCCAGCACAAGTGAACAGGAACCAGTCAGACCCAAAAGACGACCCGACCAGAAAGACCCAGGAAAGACGACGAACAGCATCTCGCAGCACCTTTTAAAACCTCGGCATGCTCTTCTCCTCCTCCAACCGATTTTTCTCTGGTCCTATCGGCGATGTAGACGTTCCTGTCTCTCTCCTCATTGGCGGACATGAAACAAGATTATACAAAAAAAATAAGAACTATTCTATAAACTAAATGCTATTGGCAAAACATTCGCCTCTCCAAGCACACTCTGGTTCAAAATATAATTCCTTCGACGGGGTTGGAGAATTTCTTCGGAAACTGTCGTTTTCCTTTCGTGTCCACTCGGTTTTACTATTTTTACGCAGTGAGCACTCACAGAATCTCTAATTTGGCGTGTCTTGACGTTGTTACGTATCTGCAATTGGTCACGCGATATACATCTCACCCGTCAACACTGTCTGTCCGCCGAACTGCGGCCGACCCCATACTGAGCAGTGAAAGGTCGTAAATCTGCCTTTACAAACTGGCAAGTCCCCTTGTGTTTCGTCTTTCTTCCAGCCTGAATGGAGAATTCGCTGAAATGCACTTGAATTCGCTGACCCCTGTCCTGCAGAGTGTCCTAAGCCAGCGTAATGCGTGCCTTGTTGTGTTGGCCAGAAATCGCACGTGAATGTGGCTCTATGTGATACCACACTATTCTTGCGAAACACAATTTTCCTGGAAGATAGATTTAGAGCCTTACATTGTAACCTGGTTGCGAACGCAGTTTTAATCGAAGATTAATTAGAAAATCTAACTGGGTTGCCTAGCAAAACCTGCCCGAAGTACCCTTAATTAGAGATGTTTCAGTAAATTCTTCTTAAAAATTACCTTACGTTGTTTGCGGAATATATTAATCACTGTTCCATTCTTTTGATGAAATTGAAGCCAAACGTTTCCTCTATAAGAAGGAACAAGGATGTTTGCGGAAAAACGGCCGTAACTAGGGATTGCCAGCATTTAAATCAACCGAGGTGTGCCTTATATATAAACAACTACTCATGCAATATAGTCTACATCGCTGACGCGGCATTCATACTATTGACACATGCGCACTTGTTCTGAGGATGTTCGCACTTCGGATGATTTAAATGCTGATAAACCCTTATTGTGGCAGCTTTTACACAGAAAATCATGTTCCATTTTATAGCGGAAAAGTCTTGCTTCAATTTAATAACAGAAATTAAATATAATATTGGTTACATAATTCGCAAAAAAAATAAGCTTAACTAAAATAGCTTTAATTATGGATACTTCGGTAAGATTTTTCTAGGCCATGTAGTCTTAATGTATGGTGCTATTACTCATCTTCAATTAAAATCACATACAGATGAACATTTGAATCATGCAAATGAATCTAGTATTTGTGCGTAGCTTAGGGAAATAACAGCAGAAGGCTTGATCCTATCGCACTGCAACTAGGGTGCGAAAAAAAGAGACCAGTTTCTTCGATTTTAATTTAAGATTATACAGCCGCAAATTCGAAATGGGCGTTTTCAGTGGTATTAAACGCGCTTTGACCCGGCGATCTTGGCCTTGTGCGTGTCAGGATGTGACGCGGGAAGGCTGGGTCACCCTCCGTGACGTCATTGGTTTCTCTGACGTCAGCGGCTATGCCTCTCGACGCCACGGGGATGCTTGTCCACGTGGCTTCTTGATCACAGCGTCGATTAATTAGTCCCCAACACGTGTTCCGTGTTAAATGCCACTCAAATGGGTCTGTACGCGTCAGTTTCAGAATCCGTGCAGCTATGCTTTTCAACAAAATGTCATACAACTATCAACTACTTGGGAATAGCAGTCAGTAGTTATGTCGAAGTTATTTTACACTAAGCATCAGGAAAACTAAAAAATTTTCACAGCCATCCAGTTACACAACAGATCAAAACTGGTAATAACATACGATTCCAGTAATTTCATACCCCCTCTGTGTGAGATCTGGTCCGTGAGAAACCCCTTCCCCCTAGTAAACGCCCTCGAAACTTTCGGAGACCTTTTTTTATTTTTTTTAAGGTCTCACCCTTCAAAATCCGGTCACAACCCCACTTTTAAACGAAAAACCCCCCTTAAGTCGACTTTCGAGCAATTTGTAGAACTTTTTTTTTAGCTCTACAGTCAACAAAATTTTTCCCAAAATCTCACGTGAAAGTTCCGTAGACCCCCCCCCCCTCCTTGGTGGGATTGCGCAGGACCCCCCCCCCTCTATATTTCACCTCACGTAATTTATGGATCCCCCAACTATATTTGTGGTTCATGAATACCCTTAATTATCTTTTTTGGGTTTTATGTTTCATCGAAGGTCATTAAAGGCGAGAAGGGTCGGGGAGCAAGGAACGGGAAGAAATTCTGCCATTGTCTTTTGTGTCCTTTTTTTAGCTCAACAGTGGAAATTTTTTCCCCCAAAATCTCACGTGGGAGTTCCGTAGATCCCTCTCCCCTTTGGTGAGATTTTGTGATATTGCGGCAGACCCCCCCCCCTCCCTATTTCACCTCACGTTATTTATGGATACCCCCAACTATATTAGTGGTCCATGAATACCCTTAGTTATCTTTTTTGGGTTTTATGTTTCGTCGACTTCAAGGTCATTAGAGGCGAGAAGGGACGGGGAGCAATGAACGGGAAGAAATTCTGCCATTGCCTTTTGTGAAAGAACCATCCTGGCATTCGTATAGATGACTTCGGAGAACCGTGGAATACCGGAAAGTAGATGACTGAATTAGGATTCGAACCCCAATACGAGGCCTGAGCGTTACCGTTCGCCCACCATGCTCGATCTACTCATATCGCCAAAATTGGCATATCAAAAAACTTTAAAATTTTTGTTATATGTAATATAAACAAACAAAAAAAAATCAGTACCGTATGCCAAATGTAAATTGTTGCATAGACTAAACCTGAGTTACATAATATGTATACCCTGTTCACTCTGAAAAAGTGGCTCAAGGTCATGTTTCCCTGGCCCTGCTCTTTACTCACCACCCACTCTCTTCCTACCACTCCAAGCTGACAGCCGTGTCCACGTAGGAAAGTGGCAAATTTTCCCTTCACACGTAGGGGTAAGGCGTGGAGTGGGGATACAGCCGAGTGACCTAGAGCCGCCTGTGTTTACTGAACGGACTATAAGAATATTTTTTTCTGTTTAAAGAAAATTTTGTTAGTTGAAAAGTGAAATTTAAGCGGAACCTTGTTGATATCTCGATACGATCTGTCCGACTCTTTCTACCTATTAAACTGAATAATTTTCAAACTTTTACAAACTTGCGTATCTTACATGATTTGCTGACTCAAAATGGATAATAGGATCTACTAATTAAAATTTTCTAAAATTATATTCGAGATAGAAACAAAAGATACTGTAAAAAGAGCTTACTCCAGTGTGTTGCTTATAGTTGTTTAGAACTCATCAAATAGAGGACTAATATATCTTTACACTTTTTGTTTCGCCAGAAAATAAAGACTGGAATGGCCGCCAAGGGTGTCAGTCTTCGGCCTTTCTTGTTACCAAACAAGCTATTGCCTAGGAACATGAAATCAATATCTACGTTTTCCAAGATTTCCTAAAACCATTCCTGGCGGATGAAACGATGGTTTCTTCTAAAGACCATGGCCGAATTCCTTCTCGTTTCTTGGCTCCAATTCTCTGCCAGCTCTAATGACGCTCCATAATGCTCCTCCACCCACAAGAACATATTAAAATTTTAGGAGCATATGGAAATTTAGTCAGATCACTTGCAGATTCGTTTAAGTTGTAATTCTGTAAGAAAATGCTTCTTATTTTTCCAACGTAGTACTGCCATCGCAGGTTACTTTCATTGATAAGGATCATGATTTCTGTGTGTTTCGATTTCTAGACGATACAACAGGACAGAGACGTTTTCCCACAGAGAATGATAAAGATCCTCCTAGCAGGCTTACAATTTACTATGTACTTTGTTGAGATTGGTTGTTGGTTCGTAAAGACAAATCTCTAGATCGGACGCGAATTTATGATGTTGAACAGGTTAGGAGAAAGACCGTTCATAGACCAATGAAATGAACATTACCTAGATCAACCGTCTGCCAAGTGCTACTTCGCCGGTCCTGGCTGTGTAGTGGCTGGCACGCTGGCTTCGCATTGCAAGGGCCGCCGGTTCGAGTCCGGCCTCGGGCATGGGTTGTTTTAATAAGTGTGGTGTTCGTCTTGTGTTTTCCTCACTGTAGTGTACACAATTCTGATACAGCAGTTGCAACGTAAACAAATTGGAGCTGGCTAAATGGTCGAAATGACCGGAGGCCATAGAAAAAGTGCTACTTCAACGTTTGCAATTGCGACCGTAAACATTCAGAATGGAGCAGGAAATTACTGATGGATAAACGGTTAATTGTGTACAAATCTGTATTGAAATGTTCGCACGGATAGAAGAAGACGACACAGTTCCGAACATCGTAATTTACAGCGAAGAGTCAACATTACTTTTTATTTTATTTGTTTGGTGATTGGAGACAAGGAACGAGAAGGAATTCGCCCATAGCATTTTGAAGGAACCATCCTGGAGATCGCCTGGAGTGATTTCGGGGAACCATGGAAAATCGACGTCAGGATGGGCAGACTGGGAATCCTCGCGAATGACAGTCCTGAGCGCTACCGCTCACCCACCACGCTCTTTTAGACTAGGCTAGGTGAACATCCACAACAGCAGCTTTTAGAGCAGTAAAAATCCAAAATGTATCTCTGGAACATTTTAATAATAGCCCATACGGAATGTGCTTCGTGCTCTTATCAAATCTAATGTGTTTCTTCTTCGTCAAAAGATTTACGAATAGCATCGTGTGTCTGGATGAGTTTGCAAATTTCTTAATTCTAAGTTAAATTGAGTTGAACAAGATGGACCTTTTCAGTACCAACAAAGTTGTAACCCACTGCCTTACAGCAGTTCAGACTTTTGTGTTACTCAGTTCGGTGGAATGGCTGTGCAGCGACAAATGCATCGCTGCCTCGTTCCCTTGACTACACATCTTTAAATTTTATTGCATGCGCTTTCATTAAATATCATATGCAAGTTCTACCTTTACATGCAAATCTCGCTGAGACAGAATTCTAATCAGTTGTAGATGTGACCGGAGACATGCTGCATCATATTTGGGAAGATTCTGATTTACGGTGGGATGTCTTCAGAAAAAAATAGCACCTTGGATTAAAATTTGAAGTGTTTCGCAGCAAGGTATTTGATTTACTTTATACTGGCTTCAGAAATTGGAAAGTAGTTTTTGAAGTACACTGCAGTATTTTAATACTTGTATTGTGACATCTAAGCTCTTCCGATCATACTTTTCCGGTGAAAACGTGTATTTTCTCTTAAACTCGTAATATGTAGTAATATCTAATTTTCACCTTTTAAATAAATTACCTACAGACAGAATAACTAAATAAGACCTTTATTACTTAACTTACATGTAACAGACATGAAATCGTCCCTCCAGTAAATTATTACTACAGTTGTTGAAAATACGAAGCACGTCGGTGTGGAAAATTGCCTTGATTTTTAAGATGGGAATTAGAGTAAAGGCCTGCTTCCGTACGGCACACTGAATCTAACAACTGACGTAACCAGTTCGCCTTTCTCTTCCTCACAGAGACATCTTCTGCAGCAGAAAGCCGTCGGTCGTGCGATGGTGGTGTAATGGTCAGCATAGTTGCCTTCCAAGCAGTTGATCCGGGTTCGATTCCCGGCCATCGCAAACGTTTTTATTTTCTTATTGTTTTCGACTGAGTAAGTTTAACATGGACTTTCAATCGGAAATAAAGGAATTCTAAGTCATCGTAGTCATAAAGAGTAACCTCATTTGATACAATATTAACGGACTAAAGCAGTGAAAACAATTGCCTGAAATACGTATCTTCCGATACGAAGTCCAAAAATCATGGTATCTGTACAAAATTTCCTTGCCAGAAATTATGCTCATTTTATTAGGTAATGGATTAATTGTTACAGCTACATGGCAGAAGGTATTAAGACATAAGTAACTAGCGAAATAAAAAAATTATTGTAAATAGAATACCATTTAATCCAATTTAACACCGTAAAGAGTTAACCATTTTCATTACGAAATAACTACACTCCCGCACAGGAAGATAGAACAGGAAAATTGGTAGTATATAATAAAACCGGATAAAACTTGTTTCTGTACATGAACTTTATTTCAAAATAAGTAATTGAAATTTTCAAAACTGATGATAGAGATACAAAAATCGTAAAATTTAGTATGTTGGTCCATCTATCTGTGTGCCTGTTAACTCATCGCGTAAAAACGACTGAGCGTAGTGGGTGAACTGTAAAGCATTGGTCTCGCATTCTGGAGCCCGCGGGTTCGAATCCCCGTCCAGCCATCAAGATTTGTGTTATCCATGATTTACCAAATCACTCCAGATAAATGTCAGGATTTTCCTTCAAAAGTTCGTGGCCAAATCCCTTTCAGTCTCTAGCACTCAATCCCTATAATGACCTCAAAGTTGACGAAGGATAAAACAAAAAAGAACGTAAAAACTATTGAATGGATTTTAACGAAAAAGCACATAGGATACTTTTATCCGGATTAGTATATAATTTTCTAATGAAATTGAGTCCTAAATGACGAGTTTCTGTGTGTGTATGTCGAGCATCACGCGAAAACTAATGAACGAATTTTATCGAAACTACGTATTGTGACACATTATACTTTTTATCCAGATTAGTAATATAGATCTCAAAGACAAAAGGAGCAAAACTGAAACTTTGGAATTTTATAAATCTTCCCGCGCATTTCGCAAAAACTAATGACCGCATTTCAATGAAACATTGCATAGTGTTTGCTTATGTCGTTAGTTGACATATGGGATACATTTTATCTACATCAGTAACACAGTTCTCGATGATACAGAGGCAAAAACCGTAAATTTTGTAAAATTTTGTGTGTGTGTGTGCGCGCCTGCCTCCACACTCGTGAATAAACCTGTCAACAAAGAAGCTATCGCGCTAGTTGAGTAACAAGAGCGTGCTTCTGGCAATAAACTCTTAGAAAGAAAGTTACAAAAAGATACAATCGCAGCATCCACGGGAAACTGTAAGAAACAAGTGTTCTCAGTTCTGTAGTGTGTCCAATAACAACATTATTATTATTATTTTTGGTGGGGGGGGGGGGGGGGGAGATAACTACCAGTTTTCTGGTGTAGTAATAGAGTTCTGCACTGGTTGAAAGGCCACTCACTGATGCACTGATAAACATCAAGTGAGTCTGGAATGGATTTGAAAGAGATCTGCTATGTGAGTCACAGCCATATGCACCAACACAACAACAGGATACTGTTACTGCAAAACACAAGCTTCTAAACTCTGCTGAAATCCCTAGGCAATTCAGTCAGACTACGAAGGACTTGCAGTAACCACTCTCGTTGTGTTAAATACCTCAGTGTAAACATCTGTAAGAATTGAAATTGTTCCATTAATATTTTTTATTTGTTTCCATAGGCGGTGTCAACATTCCTCGTCTCCATTAGAGCGCAGTAAATTAAGGGATTCATTTTTAACAAACACACTACGAACTGCTGAGATAACCAGTAATAAATTAATTGGGAGATGGACGTTTTTGTTTCGCTTTTTGTGTTGTATTTTTTCGCGTTTTTTGTTTTCTTTTTTTAAAATATTTGAAAACACTTTCAACCAGCACACATCTGAGGCTAACTCTTCACATATTTTTTTATATTTAATCTACGTATTATCATTAACGTATATTGTGAAATGGTAGGAAAAATACGCAGTTCAAATTACAAAATTTTATCTAAGGTTCCAGATTAGTATTTCAACGAATCTTCTTTTCGTTTAGCCCAGACTTCAAATCACTAGATATATATATCCGGTGGTGTGAAAATTTGGTAAGTCTCAATCTAGTGCTTTTAACTGAATATGAAAATGCGAAATCGAAAATAGAAGTACTTGATAATAATTACGTTGCTCTGAGGGAGAGATCTTAGGGGTTTTCAATGCTTATTGATGCAACGCAGTCCGGAACACCTGCGACACCATCTACTATATCATTTTGTAAGGTCACTCATGCACACACCTCGATAGCTATTGGATGGAGAACGATGTCACGTGTCAGCCATCGCTATCAAAACTGCGATTAAAGATGCCATTAGAAGAAATTCGTGGTTATGTCCACAATTTAATAGCAACTGCTACCAAATTAATTGCCATAATACATACATTAAGTTTGCGTTTCGTAGCGTTTCATAGTTTAAAAAATGTCAATAAACTTTATGTCTGAAAAAACATGGATCTGCTTTGGAATAACATTTTGCTAATGAAAGCAACTTAAAAAAACTTTAAAAAATTCAATTTCTCGCGGTCTCTGCTGTAACCTTGAATTCCAATTATCATTAAGACTAAGGATAAATTTCAATTTAATTAAAACTTTCACTAATCTTGTTGTTTGACCAAAGTTTATGCATTACGGTTTATTTGATTTTTAGGTATTTTACTGACAACTTTCGTTAGTGGTCTTTATGCATGTTAGCTGTACGTAAGTTATTAGGTTATATTAAGTGGACATCAGACCAAATATGTTAGCTAATTAACTTTCTAAAAATTAATTTCTTCTGTGTTGCTCAACTCTTTAGTAATATGGAATGTGTATTAAGTTCTCTGGCCCTCAGAGATACTGTGATCAATGATTAAATAATGAGTGTTTGCCCAGTCTCATTAAAAAAACAACGTGATGGTTTCGAAGCAAACAGGATATTTATAAATTTTTCAGAGTGAACTTCAAGGGTCAAATTTAAGTCAAATTTGTACCTAAGCAAGTTCGAGTCTACGACCTTTGAAACAATTATACGATTGCTCGATTTCGCCTGTCCATATATTTAATACCTACCTTTAATAATACTTCTGAGTTCTTCAAGGTCAAGAGATTTTATTCACCCTAGGGGTGAAACACAGGACAAGTTCATATTTTGTCAGATAAGGTCAACGTTTTATAATCTGTGACCCTAAAAACTGGAAGTATTCTAGACCTGTGACAAAAAAAAAAGGTCACGGGCTTATACTAGTATGCCTTTATAAAAACATTAGTTTTCTGCCGCTCCCGTCGAGGTCTTCACCAGGCTCTGGTTATGTTAACAGTTTGAAACTCAGACACATCATTAGAATCTGATGAAGAATGCAGGGAGAGTTAACGTAATTTGTTGAAAAGCTATTAACTAGAATACCAATAAAGTTCTCGCTTCAAAAGTTGACTGAATGCCAGTTGAATCAAACGAACATAGACTCAGAGAATCTGTTCTCCCAGAGTGGCAGAATAGTTCAAGAACTGAACAAGACCATTGTGGATCATGACCAAAGCGGATTACACATTTTCAGTTAAAACTGATTCATTTCATTGTTCGTCGAAACAGTACAGTAAAATCGGTAGAACTAACATTCTCAAGTGCGAGTTTCTCTCGGCCACTGAGGGGTCCGTACACAATTCGTGTACTGGTTGAAAAATATCAATAAAACCTATAACAAGTTATTTTTAAAGAGGGTACAATGTAAGTTTTACAAAATTGTTTTTCAAGTGGAAGATATAAGTCAAAGAAACAAAATGCTCAGCTGAAAAACGTTGTCGAGGGTCTTGGATAGTTTTTCCAAAATAATAAAAAAAACCTCAGTTACGATTTTTCATTCTTTTTAACAATTACTGTACACTTCATAGATAGTTCTCAAAAAGACGATTTCAACGACACAGAAAGTATTATATGATGAAAATAGCGCTCTCGTGGTGTATTGTTTATAATCTATGTTCCTTCGTCTGCCGAATCATATACCGTATGAGCGTGCGTGATTTGTAGTTTATAGGATATTGCGTTTTAAAACGTTGCATGAAAACGAAAGACTAGATTTGCGGTCAAGAAGGTGGCGAGAGCTGGGAAGGTGAGGGGAAGGAGTGCCGGTCCTGATCGCCTGAAAGTATTATGAGTTTACTTGTTGCTGCCTCAGACGGTTTGGCTAGATTGTACTGTTTTCTGTGTAAGATAATTGAGCAGAGATTATCGTTAGTAGATGTGAGAGTCTCTGCAGCTAAGACCAATCCAGCGCATAGCAGCAGAATGCACCGGGTGCTCCTACAAGAACAGACTGTGACCATTTGCAATGCAAAGTGTTTAAGCTGGGACGCGCCGTCACCGAACGTGCGTCTTCATTCCGGACAACCACAAGGCAGTTTTGAGGCCAATTACCTTAACTTATGAACCCATAAATGCCTAACAGATTAATTAATTTTTGTTTTTTTGTCGTCGTTAGTACTAATCTGTATTAAGTGCTTTTCTTCAGTACGGGGATGTTACGAAATATTCTTAACATCGCTCATGAAAACATGTATATCTTTTCAAACAAGTATGTCTTTCCGGCTACATTCTACATTGTCACCATGTGTAGTTCTTCCATGTAGAAGGTCTCTTGTCACCCACCCCCATTTCACTTCATCTACCCTTCATTAAGTTAGATTATATTTTACTTAGTGATCTTGAGGGAGATAAAATGTAAGGACCACATTTTATATATAAAATAATATACTAAAATTATCATTGCTACCAGCACCGAATTTGAACTTGCTGTTCTGTCAGTTAATCTTGTGTACGTCGGAGGTTAATGGAATTTTTTCTCCAGGGGCCACGTTCTGCTCAGCTGAAAGAAATAAAATTACGTCAGCAGCGCGGAAAAGTATCGCCGTCCACCATTCGCTCCAATTAACTCGCAGGTGCGTGTGTGTGCGAGTCTGTTAAACATCATAATAATCTTTCCTACGCTTGAACGGTATGAAGTTGAGTTTTAACACATTAGAGTTCATGTACCCGGCACAGTCATCTTCACGTCATCAGCACAGTTTGAAATCTACTCACACTGCCAGACTGCAATGAAAGATTCTATTGCTGGTGTACAGATAGAAGATAGATTGCTTGCAGATGACATATCATCATGTAATTGTGTTATATCGAGACACGCCTTCCTATCACATCAATATAAGCTGATCTTGATACAAAGATTATAAATGAAACAATTTTTCAATTATTAATCTAAAGTTTCCTTTGCAGTCTTCCCTTCCTTCCTGTTGTCAAAAACAAAACATAAAGCAAAAAAATTAATAAATTGTAGAGGCAATTCATCTTTTCTTACTCGATCTTTTTTGTAGCTAATAGAAAAAAGCCTGTTCTCGTCCAACCAGTCTAAAAGAAATCACTTCCTTTTTTATACAATTCGCAAATTTTTTCCATGTTTAGAAAAATGTCGTGGCATCCATGTGGAACTGTGTAAATTGATTCTAGGCAGAAATGTTACCAATTAATCTACAGAGAAATATAATTCAATGTACCCATCTATACACCACGTCAACTACTTTTAAACAGTGCTTTAGACCTGTTTAACAACCAGCTGCAACGAGATCTAAATCAATTACCAAATAATTATAAGGCGATGTAAAACCGTATCTATGATTTTTGAAATCACCCTGCCAATTTCTGATATGTTTTACAGAATTAAACAAAACAAATCACAAATAATGAAGATCAAAACTGTTTTTTGAACAAATAGTGATTGCCTTCGGCAATTATCTATACCATTATCACGCTATATGTAAGTCTGTGAGGCATCTGGGAAGTTTTTCTTTTGTAGCTAAGGAAATCAGGCATTGGAATAAATTACCTATGGAAATGGTAAAAAAAAACTTAACAGAAAAAGATAGTATTTAAAATTAAAATATGTAAAGAACAAAGTTGGGTGAGTGGTCATTCTACACTAAAACAATTTGACATTAAAAAGCCATGAGATAGGTACGTAAGTGTATGGGAACACTGACGTCTGGGCTTACGATCTTACAGCAATTAAATTAAACTATGCATAGTTTACTATATTGATGGTGTACTGTTTCCGTTAAGTTATCTGAAGATTGCAGTATGTCATATCTTAGTATGACTAGTGAGATTTCACTTCTATGTTCCTCTCCTATGTCAGGAGCTGGGTGTATGGATCTTATACAAATTCTAAATACATAAATAAATAAACTAAATATACACAGCAGTTATCTACCCGAGCGGAATACTGAGATACCTGAAACTCCTTGGGGAGAGAAGCAATAGCAAAGTACAACTTGGCATTGAAAGAAATTCAATTAGGACAGGTCCCAAACCAATCTAACAATTCAACTTCGCTTCCACAGAATCGGAATCAATCTTTAAGGTGTCCGGGAAGACGAACATGTGTTTCGTAACAAGGAAACACGCAAGGCGCTTCACCGGATGAGCATAATGTCCTTTCAGAGAAAATCCAACTATTGTATTCTCTGGTGAATCATAGCCTTTACCGGTAAAATCGTATATAGATTCCTAACATAGATTCAGCGTGTAAGCCTCCGTGACATTAGAAGAGATAAAGAAAGTACTTTTATCACGTTTAATAAATATTAATAATGAATGAAATTAATGGTACAGATTTTGTGTCAAATCAAAAACTTTTAAAGAGTGATAATTATATCAAAATGTATCACCCAACAAACTGTAGCAACACTGGCAGGAATTGTATTAAGAACCTTTGCTGCGTATCCGTTCAAACCCTTAAGGTAAGGAAACTATCACAATTTTGTGTAGTTGAAGGCTACAAACTGAATGGCACGTTGAAATGTTTTCTCATTGCAACTAACACCCAAAAAAGAAAATAATACGTGATCAATTATAATTAGCTATGTGCAGCAGAAAGTAGTATTAGGTTCTTATGTGTGGTATGTAATATAGCATTTCAGTGACACGAGTTAAATAACAAATTTTCAGATACAGAAAAGTAAAATAAATATCACAATTTATTATTGTTGAGGGATACAGATTATATTTATTTAAAAATGAGATACTGAAATGTTTTCTCATTACAGTTGATAAAGAAAAAAGTAAATGACTCGTGGTCTAGTATTATCGGTAACTGTGTACATACGAAAAATATTAAAACGCACGGCATAGAAGTATGATTCACAGCATATGGTTTTTGAGGCGTACTTTCATATTCGCTGGCTCAGGGATTCATAGAAGAAAAACGGGGCTGCCGTTCGGTGTGCGACCGGTTGTGTGGACAGGAATGTTTTGCCCAGGAGAGTTGGATTCAGAAACAGCCAACTGTAAGCCGAAAAATCCTCAAGCTTAGATGGTCAAAATAAATATTTTTACAACACCCATACCGGCGGTTTCAGATGCCTATCGACTTCCACCCATGGACCTGTCGCAGAATAAAGAAAAACGTTCCAAGTATTTTTGGCGTGGCAAATAGTGCCGTAGAGTCAAACAAACAATGAGATAATTTTAGTTCCATATTGCCCCTCCTTCTCCCTCACCATAATCTCATTATTATCTTCTTCCGTCTCCAGTTTTCCGTGTGCGGTGTAAGAGCGCTCGCCACCTTTGTCTGTCCAAGTATGTTTTCCCTCCAGTGCTTTTTCCAGCCATATCCTCGCTGTTCTTGTTGGGTCCTTCTGCTGGTCATATCACAGTCTTGCTTTGGCAATTTTTTCTTGAAGGTTTTCATTGACTGGGATCTGTTTACGTATCACTTCATTCCTGATCTTGTGTCTTTTGCTTTCTGTACCACTGATCCCCCCTCCCTCTCTCTCCTCCCTTCAAATACCACCTCCTGCTCAAGCACTGACTGAAGAGACCAGACGTGTGGGCCATTGTCGGTATTACGCCACGTTCAGCGGGTGACGGATAACATTGGTCGCATTCCAAAAAAGAAAAATATCCGTGCAGTATACAAGACACCTAGGAAGATCTCGGATGTAATTTTTAAGGTAAGATACATGAGAGAGAAATTGCACATGCCTTATGTTTATCAAATACTCCGCAGCTGTCGCCAGGTATATATCGGAGAGATAGGATGTACCTTAATGGAAAGACTGCATTAAGTGAGGAGGCCAATCAACTGTCAGCAAATCAACTGTAGCAGAAAATTCAGCCGACAGTGAGTACGCTATTTTATTCCATGACATAACTGTCATAGGTCATGAACCAGATGCTGCCTAAGGTGAGTCACAGAAGCGTCGGAAATAAAAAGAGCCCAATAATATGAATGCGGACAACAAGCTGTTGCTTGACGAAGTATGGTCATGTCTGTGGATTGCACGCCCCAATCAGACCGCCAATGTTGGTGATGGAAACATGCGTGACTGTCCCTCTGATAGTGAGCGCTTCAAATAGCGATTTGTCGGTGGCAGCGTACCCAGATATGGCCTTCCTCCGAAGAACGTCACAGCAACATGGCTGAAACTTCAGGTTTTAACAAATCTACGCGGCTTCTCCCACAGAACTTAGAAAATATCTTTAAAGTCGTCAGCCTCTTACTACATGGTGCCCTGCCAAAGCAGATTTGGAGGTTTGTTTGAATCTCAAATGACGACAGTGTTCTTCGAATAACGCCAACTGCTCGGAATATCTTACCAACAAACACTTGACCACAATCACAGAGAATATTGTAAACTTTGATTTCTTGTAACGGCACTCTGCAATAATTCGCTGGTTTTAAACGCTTTTTGCCTTTGTTTACTGCTGAATATGGTTTGAATATTGACTTTGTTCAGAACTTTATATATCCTCTCAGTGACTCACTTTACATGAAGCAGAAATTCCATTATCTTTAGACTCTTTTTTTTCCCTTTTACAACATGACGCCTGCAAAATGCACGAAACTATATACATTTGTAACAAAATTTATTTTTTTGTCTCCTTTTCTTTGTAGCCTGGTATCCATTACCTGATATATTTTTAAAGTACGCAATTTTAAACTTCTTGCATGAAAACTATTTTTGCATGACTCCATTTATGATTTGAAAGGGTTGTGAATTTTCCTTCAAATCAAAAGTGATCTTATGGCTTCATGCTTCGCCGTTGTCATCAGAGGTGGGAAAGGATTGAGGGCACGGAAAGTGAAGCAATTAGGCCTTTTTTTTTTAAGAAAGCTCTCGACATTTGCCTGGAATAATTTCAGGAAACTATGGATGGCCGAAATGTGGATGGTCCGACGAGCATTCAAACCCGTGTCCTACAGGGTGCGAAGTGAGAACATTACCGCTCCCTCACCACGCTCGGTAAAGACAAGGAGATGGCTTTATTTCTTTTATATAGTATAAGGATAGCAATTAAGTACACTAATACAATAAAATAACTATACACGGCTTTACGAAGTTAATAACTGAGTGTGGTGGGTGTGCGGTTAGCGCTCTGGCCTCGCATTCGGGAGGACGCGGGCTCGAATCCCCGTCCGAGCATCCAGATTTGGGATTTCCATGGTTTCCCCAAATAACTCCAGGTGAATGCCGGGATGCTTCCTTTAAAAAGGCCATGGTCGAATTCCTTCCCTTTCCTTGTCCTTAGTCCCGTCCCGCCTCTAATGACCTTAGCAGTCGACGAGGCGTAAAGCAATAAGGAAAAAAAACCCGAAGTTAATCAGATGGTCGTTATAAATGACTGAAGTGATTTGACAGGAGATTGAGAAACTAATGAATTGGTCGTGGAGCGGATGATGATCAGCAATTCCTGTAGTGGCCTTAACACTCTTCCGATCTAACCCCATGCGATATTTTGTGTAAACTAAAAAACCTACCGTAACTACGAACGGGATTCATTAGATCGTTTGAAAAGATTGATAGAGACATACTGCAACGAGTGAAGCTAGAACGTCATTATCAACTTGATATCAGCAGAATCAGTAAGGAGATACATATAGACCAGTTGTAATATGTCAAAAAACGATGAGTCAAATTTGTGAAATCGCTTTGGTCATTTATAATATGTACAGAAATATACGAAAAGTTCACTAGAAATAACATCAAAATAGATAATAGTACTATAAATTGGTGTCCAGTGTCATTGCCAATTAGTATGCTAAGCAATTACACGACGCATCCTGTGGGGAGTTTCACTATATCTTCTAAGAGAGCATACTATAGTGTTTTTGTAGTTTATTTCTTGTTGCTTGAAATAAGATGTTTCATTATTCCCCACTTATGTATCCAGAACAGATGTCTAGTATATGATCTGTTCGCAAGCGGTTCGGCAACGAACAAACTACCCTGTGTATTTGAATCCAAGATACTGTCTTGTATTAGAGCTAGTTTGTAAGGGATTATTTGATCCACTCAGCGCGCCATGACGTTGAAGCCACCGCTGATTGGCCTACATCGGACAGACTGCTGGATCAATAATTTTACCTAGTGGATAAATCATTCATTAGATGATACAGCACAATATTCAAATAGCTGTTCTCTGAGCCCAGGTATGAATGTTATTACAAAACATCTAGGCCACCCTCCAACATCAGCCACTTCCTAGGAATGAAACTTCTTTTTGGAAACCTTCAAATTCATCCATGTCTACTGAAATTAATCTAGATCAAAAAAAAAAAAAACTTATTAACTGTTACTATTAGGTAATGCACTCCTAAATCCATCCAGATCTAATTTCAGAATTACCGTATCGGCCTCAGTTTTCATTTGATAATGATTTTTATAACGCTCACGTTAGCCTATATATCATATGGATCTACCAATAAGACATGCTCACAACAACATTTCCAAATGTAACCATTAAAATATATATGTCAATACACAAAAGTATCAGAGAAGAAGCAACATAAGAGTAAAGGAAAGTAAGAAACATATCTAAAGATGTTTCCTTTGAGATTTTCTGAGATATTTTGCCTCAGGAACGTCTCTTCGTAAAGTCCAGCAGTAGTCGGACAATATTGCCGTACTCCAAACGCTTTTCCATTTGAGAAATGTCCTGATGAAGTCGTTCGCCATGTTCGTCACTAACGGCGCCAAGGTTATCCGGGAAAAAGTCCAAATGATCGCTCAAGAAATGCAGTTTGAGTGACATGTTGCATCCCATACGATTGTATGATCTCAATAATTCATGTACAATATCGCGATAGTTCTTTTGCCTTATTATTACCTAACAAATTCTTGCAGACACTTCTGAAAGACAGTCAGGGCGCTTTTTCAACATCAATCAAGACATCAAAGAAATTATCAACATTCATTAGTTCTCTGATTTGTGGTCCTATTAATATTCCTTCATTTATTTTTGCTTCACAGATCATTGGAAATTTCTCTCGCAAGTACATGAATCCTTGTGATGTTTTCTCCATGGCTTTCATAAAGGTTTTGACTAGATCCAATATAATGTGCAGTGGAGGTAGATACACATTGTTGGGTAAACAAGAGGAGTGTTTACCACATTCTTCTGTCCAGGCAGTAGCTCATTCCGAGCAGGCCACGTTTTCCCAACATAGTGACTTTTTCTGTCCCTGCAATCCCACTCGCATAGAAAGCAGCAATATTTTGTGTATCTCAGCTGCAAGCCAAGCAGAATTTCAATCACCTTGAGGTCGCCACTTGTAGGCCATTGGTATTCCTCATATTTTATATGAGTGAGAAGCAGTTTAAGATTCTCATATGTCTCCTTCATATTACCTGCATGAGCTAGAGGAACTGAAGGAAATTTGTTTCCATTGTGAAGAAGCACTCCCTTCAGACTAACTTTGCTAGAATAAATGAACAAGTGCCACTCATTTACATTGAAATCATGGACAAGAGTCTCCATAACTGATTCGATATCATTACAAAAAACCATGTCACCACTCTTGGAGAAATATTCGGAAAAATCAGCATGGCGGTCACGAAAAAAGTCACTTTCGTATCGCGAGAAAGATGATTCCATCCTTTCAATCGCGAAGCTAAAAGCTCAGCATGTTGCTTCGACAAATTTAAAACACGGACAATATCATTGATATTCGCTTGAGATAAAATGTGTGGCTGATTTGATTCACAGGGGGCTTGAAATGTAGGGTCGTCAGTAACATTCCGTTCAGTGTCTGCTGCATTTTTACCATTGTCTTCATCTTCTCTCAAAGTCACTGTCTCAGGAGGCACTGGTACCGGTAATTCTTAACTGTGACATACAGACCTTATAGCAGATGATAAATTAAGATATTGCACAGTTTTCTTTGTTTTAGAGGTAATTCCTGCTATTTTTGTCAGACAGAAATAACAGTCTGTTGTGTGATCCGTTGGTTCCCTCCACATCATCGGAACAGCAAAGGACATGTGACGTGATCCCTTCAACCAGCCTGTCAGGAGTGTGACACATACCAAAAAACAGATGTGAGGTGCCAATTTCTTGTCTTGATCGCCAACTTTACAACAGAAATAAAGTTCATAGCAGTTCTTCACAAGAGGGGTAAATTTTCGTTTTTGTGATTTGAGAGTTAATTCTCCACAGATAGCACAAAAAGAATTTTTATTTACACACTTACGCGGTATTTCTTCTTCTCTAGTAACACAAAACAGAAACCATTACGAACCTACAAAAACAAACAGTCACTTTTCACGCTGTCAGAACTCTCAATGTTGAAACAGAAGTGGCAATAAACAATGCAATGGATTTCTGAATTGAGGATAATTTGTTGTAATTTGTCAGTCGAAAAGTGAAGACGTCTTTCTTGTTTGCTATGTAAGTATTTAGTGTAATTTGCTATTTTTGTTTGTGTTTAGTGTTAGTGTTATGTTATTCAATAGTGGTGTTTCAAAGTCATTAATTGTTTATATTTTTAATATCAGAGTATTGATATTCGAATATTAAATACCAAAACAAAAAAGAATTAAGATAAAGTGAAATCGAACATAAACATAATATTGAATATAATTTGTGTAACATGTTATTTGATTGAATTTAAATACAGGTTATGACTGTAATGATTTTGATGTAAACTGGACTGATATTGTTGAATGTATTGAATGTATTAAATTTAATTGGGCGTAAAGTCCGTAAATAAATAATAAATAAATAAATAATGTATGGGAGTTAGTCTTACATATTTCAATTATTTTTTAATAATTACATCAGCAGAATAATTAAATTAAGCCACAGGAGAATAACCAATATGGAGTGTCTTCAAGGACTTATGCCGATATCGATAGACAGAGGGTAAGGTATCACTAGAAAACTGAGCCCGATAGGCAAAAACTGATTTCATTTTCGAATTCAGCACCCATGACTTAGCTAAGAGCACTATTCATTTTCTTTGTAACAAAAATGCTATTGACCAGTGTTATTCATCAACTGAGATTTAACGGAACAGTTGTCTATGCGTGAAGAAATAATACTATCTCTCGCAGGCGTGGTGTGTAAACATTTATATAATTTACAATAGTTATTCATTTTGTATTGATTTATAATTAAGATCGGCTGACTACTTTTAATGTTGCTTCTATATAGTTGTTTTTAGGGATGGGATATATTGCTACTTTCCGTTTACTGTGATATCTGTCACATTGACTTAAAAGTCACAATGATTTTTAACTGTGACTCTGTCACGTCGAAACGATAGTGTCAGTATCTTCCACCAGATCGCAATATGTAAGAAATCACGGGCACAGTGAAAAGTAACGACATTCAGTCACGTTTTATATGCAAATGAGGCTAAACTGTGACTGTCACGTTTGGAGAATAGTGCTGATACCTGCCACCGATGGCAACGCGTAGAAAATCACTGTCACAGTGAAACAGAACCGAAAAATCACGCTTAGAGCAGAGGCAATAGTTTTAGAGTACATTCAGTTCACTGGGTGTGAAATTTTTAATTTGCTTTTACCAATAAGTAGTTAATACTTCCTGGGTGCAAAATGTTTTTATTTTCCTTTCATGAATAAAAACAAAATATTGTCAGCCTACGATTTTATTGTTAAACTGTGGAATTTGTGCAATTCGAAATAAATTATAGTTACCCTGAAAAACCCTATGTTTTTATCGTAAATGTTTTAATTTAATACTACCTAAATTATTTTACAAAATGAGATAAACATAATAACTTTTTCTGACATTACAGCTGTAGTGTAAAGTGTTTGACAAGAGCAGTTATAATTATTCATCTCAGAATTCAACTACAGTGGTTCCCAAACAATTACTCTTAACATATTTTTTTAAAAAGTGTAATTTCTGCACTGATATTCACTATTTTTTTCATTACATCATCCTCATATTCATCATAAATTCTCTGCCATGTGGTATTTGCTATACCATTTAATATTTGTACAGAGATTTTGAAATGACTCAAGGCAAAAGAAGGGGCACAATAGTCTTAAAACCAAATGTCTTCCTGTAAGTTATCATTGTACACACATTATATCCCTTAAAAATTAGCACATTGCAAAAAATTTGTGTTCAGAAGTTTATCATAATGCCAATCTCCAAATTACAACTCTTCAAGATGTGCAGGAAATTCTTTTTTTCATATATATTAATTTCATGTTACATCCAGACCTAACTATCAACTTTTATCTGTCTAAGACACATTTAAACATTAGGTAAACATCACTGATAAACATTGTCTAATAATTCCTTGCCACATCTAAATTATTATGTAGTTCCTAAATTGAAAACAGTTTACCTGTCCAGTTTACAGGAAACAGAATATGTAAGCAGTTGCTGAAAATTTTTATTTTCATTACTGTTAGCAATGTTAGGCTCAAATTGAAGATATGCATTACATTATGTGTATAAATGTTGTGAAAATATGTAGGCATTATTTCAGAAAATTGTAGCCAGTACTGATGTTTTAAATACTCTCATCTTCTGTTAGAGCAGTGAAATACAAATTGTGGTTTTAAATAATATTCTGATTAAAATAAAAAGAGTTGTGGAAATTGTTTAATGACCGATGAACCTCCAGTTATGATAAAACAGAGGTTCAGTGATGTGAAAGCTGTATTTACTTTTTAGATGTAATATATAACAGTTAGTCATACTTTTAAACTATCTGCAAATAAGTGTATAGATAAGATGGTTTTCCTGTGCTATTATTCTTTACTCAAACTTCTGGTTTTCTACAACTCTTATCTACTAATTAACACAATTACCAATGCAATGATAGAATGGGCAATTTAGATATACCATACTGCAAGAATTACTTGCTTTTACTTGGTGGTTTTAGACAAAGTTAATTGTGGTTCTGATTCAATGTTAAAATGAAGGTCCCAGAGAAAAAGGAACTGGTTGTTCATTCCTGACACAATGGCTTTGTGGATGATCCAACCAACCTTCAGGTCTGGACTAAGTTTTTAATATAATTAAATGATATATTCCTTAATGAATTCCAACTGTCAAGGGAAAAAAGTATTATTTTTATCCAAACAGTTTCTGAATGAATATTATTTGTACAGGGATATAATCAGTATAATCTCTTTCAGATTAAATATTGCAGTTTTTGGTGTAATATAACTTTTTCATTTGAGCTCATTAAATTTCAATTGCTAACATTATAAGAAGATCTAGTGAAAAACAAATGGGGACGTACTGAATGAAAGATGAGAGTCAATGTCATTTTGACTGGATGCATTCTGAGGTATCCAAAACTGCAGGGTAGGAGAGGGAGGAGATATGTACAGAAAGTAGTAGCTACAGAAAACAGAGACAGATAGATTAATTCTGTAATAGATGAAAATTTGTGATAAGTATTGCATAGGATACATTAATGCAGAAAGCCTGATAAGCAGAAATGGTTTCACTGTGTGTATACAGTATAAAAAAATAGTACCTTTTATATAATAGTAACCCAATACAAACATATTTTACAAAACAACAATGATGTATCTACAACCATGTCAGTAGCTACCTAATGATGTACTGGTTATCTGACTGGACCTCATAAGCAAGAAGTTATGCTGGATCGATACTGCTATGAAATCCTCTGAAAATGTGATTTGGATACAAAGAATTATTATTATATTCAGAACTCATCCTGTCAAACTGCAATCCCTATTGTAGAAGGAAATTCCTCACACGGATGTGACGATAGGTCACTTATATATTATGGTCCATTTAAATTCTAAAAATTAGGAATTGTTAAAAAAAAAAAAGTTTCAGCTACTTTGATAAGACAGGTGGTGCAATCATTTAACATCATGTTTGCTCTACCACACTGTAGAAGAAATTAAGGATGAAAATAGCACGATTTCTTAAAATAAGTATTGATCAAATTTCCTTTCAGTACAATAAACTTGTATTTAATGAAAACAAGCTGTGATTTAAATCATTTTTTATTTAAGTATCGTATTTAGTTATATTTTTTTCACAGCTAACATGGTTTTGTCAACGGACCAAGAAGGCATTAGTCTATTTTTCTTCTAAGTTGATACACTATTTTTGTTAAAAACGTGAGGAAAACTGCTAATTACTGGTACAAAACTGACAGTTTAGTCTACTTCATAATTCGGAATTCACAGTATCCTACCAAACGATATCACTTATGACATGACCGTGACCAAGTAACGTCTTCCTTTCTGCTACTTTCTCTTGAAACCGTGATTCTCCGCAGATCCCAGTTTGCACCTAAAATGTTATCACGTGAACGTTACTCAGTAACGTCTAGATTCTGTCACAGTTACTTTTTGTCACTGTGACTTTCCGATCACGTTCTGAATGTAGCTGCGACGTTATTTTTCGGCCATCCCTAGTTGTTTTAATTCTTAATTATGTGTTTTATGTCATCGGGTATAATTTATTTAACTCCAGTAGCAAATTAATCAATTTCCAAGTGGCTTAAAAAGGTGACTCACCATCCTGTCTCTTCTTTGCGTGAGATCATCAACAAATTTCTTTCCGAAACACATGACTTTCGTATTTTATCTTTCGACTTCATATTCAATATCTTACAATTTCACCACACCTATAATTATTCGAATTCCAATTTTTTTCTGGATTTTTAATATTCAAGTTTCACAACAACAAAATGCTGTGTCCTATTATACCAATTCTTTTTGACTTCTAGTGAAACTATAAAAGATTGCTCTATTTCCCGAAACCCTTTTTCACTAATACTAAACTGCTTTTATCATCATTGTTGTATATGTGAATGAGTTATAGCTTGTAATCAGTAATCATGCTGGCCATCGTCTATAGCGAGGACTTTTTTACTGTTGTCAGGTTGCTTTTTAGGTTGGACGTTATTTGCAGAACACTCGATGCAGGTTACCGTCCCTAATATATTTGATGGTTTCCTGGGGCATTTCCTTCAACGACGTATCATCATCAACTTCAACAATCTGCTGTGTGAGAAACATGACAAATCTTATATCAGTGATAATGAAGAAAGTGACGGAACTGCAAAAACATATTACAATGTTAGAAGTATTAGCGACAGTTAATCAAATGAAAATGAGATAAGCAACTGGGATTGATGAGGTGTGTATGTAAATGATAATGGCAGGGGGATCTGCTGGCTTTCAGTAGCGATTGTGGAGCCTGCTTTTAGGGAAAGTAAATTCTGGATCATACTGTTCCAACAATAACATCATCAAGTTTGAATATCAAAATAACAATGAATTTTTAGCTAGCCACATAAAATATTATCGGAATTAATAGGAGAACTGAAAAGTGGGTGTACAATTTATTAAAACTTGATTATTATGAAATTATGCAAACATAAAGTTTGTTTTATTAAGAGATAGACAATTACACTTCGTTAGGTTTTTAATGTTAAACAGTTAGAGCAATATCTCAGGGTCGATTACTGTGTGGAATCGATTGCAGAAGTTTCCGTCGTAAACGAAGATTTACCGTTGCACTCCTGGCGAGGGGGTCTGCTGTTGTTCCCCCTCTGGGGACCTGGCCTGTCCAGATGCGAGCCCTCTTCCGCCGTTCAGAGCAGTGCAGGTTACTTGCTGCTTGATCAGATGAGGATCTAAACCAGAGTGTGCCTTCGTCCGTTTCTCTGCGCCTAGCAGAACTCAGTTCCCTCTCACGGCGCTGTGTCGTCCGGCCCTTGGCGAATTACCGCGCAGCCCGCCAAAGTAGCAACATCTGATTGGCTCACAGAACCTGCAAAAAATACCAAAACGTTAATAAATTGTTGGAAGCTTCTCTATTGGCTGAATCGTCTCCCACAACTTTCCGAACGCGCCTCTTTACTAGGAAACAGCACTAAGGTACATTTTCGGTTCCTCCACCAGTTAACGGTATTCGGCGGATCGTTTCCGAAACGTGACCAAATAGAAAGCGGACCTTAGTTATTTATGGTTGGCAATAAATCCACTGAATATCCAAGTCAAGTAGAATGTTTTAGTCACTCCCTGGACATGAAACTCTGTACGCTTTATTGACTCACGTATACCTGTCTGTTTGGCATGCCGCACCGTTAACATTCATACAGACCGTGCGAACATTTTGTCCCTAATAATACTGTACTTGGTCCCTAATAACACTGTACTTAATAATTCATTACTCGATGTATACTGACAAGATGAATATTGTATTCGCTGAGTAGAAGAACTATCATTCCCCAAAGCGCTTTGATTTGCTGTTTTATGTCAAGTGTGCTGTGAGGTTATCCATTGTAGCAGTAAAGTAGCTTAGTAAGGATTGAGTCTTCATGGCGGAAGTACCTTTCTTACATATTCCTCACTCTCAGTGACAGTTTAATGGCTGTCACTTCCTGGACCACACCACTCCATCACGTCGTAAGTCTGCATGATTTTGCTAACAGTTACGACTATCGATCAGGGAACATAATTAAAAACCACCCATTTTTTGGTTGATTCCTGGAACATATATCTCGTTCCTGGTATTTTTCATTTCACAGTTGCTTGGATTGGTACTTGGCCGGAGCATCTAGTATTAGATTCGACTTTTAATCCCTTGAAAGTGGCATTCCCTCCGTTTCTTTCGGACGAGTGGTATATCCTAAACATCAGAAATTACCACTGTAACATTTCTCATTAAAGAAACTTTTTGCTTTACGATTTAAGGTTCTGCGTCATTAATTTAAGCAACATCCTGAGGATAAGTATCTCGGCAATAAATAGTACGTATAAATAATACGCCTACGTCTTACAGAATAGGAAGAAGTGTAAGTAAATAATTTTACCAAATCACCATCAAATGTGCGAGTGATATTTTTTTATTATTATTTTTCCAATGATTTTGGTATTCTTCTCTAAGGAAATAATATCTAATCTCTGCATCGTTATTAAGTGCTAATAGTCGTAACATCCACCGAAAAATTTATGTTGGCAGTAATTAATTGTATCATACCACTTTACGTATTTTATTTATTTTGGTTCTCTTCTTTTAAAGATTTTTATGTAAATTAAAAAAGAGATTTTCATATAATAAAAAAAATTTTTCGTTAAATAATTAATTTTTTGTATTATTGCATATTCTTGTTTTATGATGATTGGGGGCCTGGAATGCAGTGGTTGGAGAGGGAAAGGATGAGGGAAAAAATTGGCAAGTATGGACTTCGTATGCGAAATTATCGAGGAGAGAGGCTGGTAAGCTTCTGTAAGGTAAATGAATTGGTAGTGGGAAATACTATTTTTGAAAACCAAAAAAGAAGAATGTATACTTAGACCTCTCCCTTTGAGGGAAAGAGGTATCAGATTAATTATATACTAATCCAGAACAGGTATAAGAATTGGTTAAAAAATGCAAAAATTTACCTAGGAGCGGATGTTAATTCTGATCATAATCTTGTTGAAGCAGAAATAGAAATGAGACTGAAAAGAATTAAGAAAGGGAAGATTATAAAAAGATTAATACTGATGCTATTAAAGAGGAAGAACAAGGTAAAGAAATAGAAAAAATCTTTATAAATGAATGGGATTAGAGGAAATATAAATGAGAGTGTGGATGAAAAATGGGTAAGGTTGAAGGAGAGTCTGAAAAGGGCTGCTGCAGAAGTAATAAGATTTTAGAAAAGCAGTAGAATAAAGAAAGAATGGGAGACTGAAGGAATGCTACAGAAGATGAAAGAAAGAAGGAAGTGGAAAAACGCAGGCACTGAGGAGGGGAGAAGGAAATACAGAAAATTAAATAATAAATTGAAAAGAGAAGTGGAGAAAGCAAGAGAGAACTGGATGAGAAGTAAGTGTGAACAGATAGAGCAATTAGAAAGAGAGGGAAAATTTGACTTGATGAACAAAGAAGCCGTTCAGATATGCTTTCTAGGAAAAAGAAGAACAGCGGGACTGGGAGTGGAAAACAAGGATGGAACGTTAGCCAGAGTGGCTCATGAAATACAGCAAAGAGGGAAGAATATGTAGAAGAATTGTATGATCTGCAACACCATCCGAAGGATTTGGAATTAGAAAAAGAAGAGAAAGTCAGCAAGGAGGAGATGGGAGGCCATATCCTGGAGGGGGAGGTGGAGAAGGCTTTGACGGAGATGAAGAACAAGAAAGCCTGTGGGATCGATGAGATACCTGCAGAAATTCTGAAAAGTTTGAAAGATGAGGGAAGAAGAGAAATACTATATTTGTGAAATGAGATATATAAAAGAGGATAAAGGCCAAAAGACTTTTTAACAACAGTGTTGATAGCAATTGAAAAGAAAAAGAATGCAGCAAAATGTAAAGAGTTCAGAGTCTCTTATGCGACGCTGCTGAGATATTACTAAGAGTGCTAAATAGACGAATATCTTGCAAATTGTCCATGTCAATTGCTGAAGAACAGTTTGGATTTCAAAAAGGAAGAAATGCAAGAGAGGCTATTGGTTTGCTGAGAACAATAGGAGAAAGATACATTGAAAGTGAAAGAGATTGTTATATGGTTTTCATGGACCTGGAAAAGGCTTTCGACAGAGTACAAAGGGTGAAAGTTAATGACGATTCTAAAAAATAAAGATATTTATTGGAAGGAAAGAAGGCTAATAAGTAAATTATACATCGAGTAAGGAGTTAGAATGAGAGTGGGGAATGATCTTACAGAAGAGGGAAAGATTGGAAGAGGTGTAAGACAGGGATGTTGTTTGTCACCCATATTATTTAACATATATTTGGAGGAAATTATGAAAGGAAGTTTAAGAGGTAAAGGAGGTGTATGCATGGGTGGACGTAGGATTACCTGCATAAGGTTTGCTGATGACATGGTTTTGCTGGCAGAAAGTGTCAAGATACTCAGAAGAATGTTAGAGACTTTAGACAAAGGGTGTGAGGAATTCGGAACGAGAATCAATAGGACTAAGACTAAATGTATGGTGGTGGGAAAGAGTAAGAAAGAAATGATGATAACGCTGCAAAGAGAAATAATTGAAATAGTGGAGTCCTTTAAATATCTCGGGAGTATTGTGAGTGGTGATATGAGCTGCAAGAAGGAGGTAAAAACTAGCAATGGCAAAGGAAGCTTCCAATAGAAGGAAAAATTTACTATGCGGAAGGCTGGACAAAACCCCGAGGAAAAAATTAGCTAAATGTTTTTATGGAATGTAGGACTGTATGGAGCAGAAACATGGACCCTACGCAAAGAAGATCTAAAGAGGTTAGAATCTTTTGCAATGTGGGTATGGAGGAGGATGGAGAAAATAAGTTGGGAGGAATGAGGAAGTGCTGAAACGAATAGGAACAATAAGAAACAGAAAAAAGAACTGGATTGAGCATGTGCTGAGGAACGAATGCCTGCTTAAGACTGCTCTGGAGGGGACTGTAAACGGAGAGAAGAGATGAGGTCGGCGAAGGATGAAAATGATAGATGATATAATGATAAACGGGAGATATCTGGGTTTTCCATGGTTTTCCCGGATCACTCCACGCGAATGCGGGGATGGTTCCTCACAATAGCCCATGGGCGCCTCCTGCCATATCCCTTATAACCCTTCCAAACCATAACCCTTCTCGATAGGTGCTATGCACCCTCCGCCACACACTTTTAGTGAATCGCGGAGTAATAATAATAATAATAATAATAATATGTAGAAAATAAGAAAATGGCGGAACAGAGTGAAGCGTGGAGGGCTGTCACTGTGCGTGGACCTGCTGTATAGCAGAAAACCCTTGATGATGATTGCATAATATTCTAGAATCTGATATGATGATAATTAATTTTTCTTTTTTAAAAAAAACTCATTCCGTTGAGCCAACCATTCGACGTGTCTTTTGACAGTAAAATAAAGAAAATTATTAGTAAGATGTATAGTGTGTCAGAATTTTTGCTACAGAAATGGGAAATAACTTCACGCGAAGACATGATCCAAATTCAGTCTACATTTCACCTTCTACTTAGTGCCCCCGTGTTTACAGAAAAGTTCGGTTCGCATCATTTTTTTTTTTTTTTTAAACAATATCAGTTAAGTCTGTGTTTTTCATTGAATACAACGTGGATAAAGTGAAATTGTGGAAGAGTTTAACACATACAATTCGCATCATGTTCATCGACAGCACAATTAAAGAGAATATACGATGACTTTTTTCCTGAATATATTTAAAATACAATTGTATGTGAAAGGCTTCCATCGTTAGGATATATTTTAAGGTTGTCTGTATTATTGTCTTGTATTATTGCAATATTTTAAAATAGCGTAAAACTTCAAGAAAATCAGTTTAATAGTTCCTCATATAATTCCTGAATAATTGTATAAACGAGTTAATTAAATGCATGAAGAAGTATAGAGCAATTATTTACTTATAAAAACCATACGCGCTTTCTCGGAGAAATTTGTGTGTAAATGAGATGTACTCATCTCCATCAACTTCTACCCCTTATATGTTGGAAATGTGGGCTCACCGAGATGAACGCGCTGACGGTTTCATTAATAGGGGTTTCCCCTATCTGTGACCGACCCCACTTTGCCGAACTCCTCTCGTAAGATGTAAACAAATCTCTGCTCTCTTGTGTTATTAAAAAAATTTCCTTATCAGGTGTATTTAAATGTCACCAGTTTAATGGCTATACTACTTCCTCCTCTGAAATTTGAATATGCCTTTCTCCGAAGACCTCATCTACGTTAAAAATCCGGTATATTACACACACTTAGGGTTGTGATTTGTTGAGTAATTCAGTTTGCATGCTAATAGAAGTTACCACCGCCAACTATGTATGATTCTGAGTATCTGTAATCTTTGGTTAAAGGTTGTTGCTGATGCGTATTGAGGTGTACACCTGATTTTAAGAATGAAATTAGTTTTTATTTGCATAAATTATCAATAAAATATTATCAATGGTTGAAATTACTGATATGAGGAATCGGGATATTTATTTATATATTAACAACACCGTTGTACCTACCTTAGACATTAATATACGTTTATTAAAAAATATTCTTCATCAAATGTTATTAACAATAGTGTGACACAATAAGCAAACATATTGAAATCCGACAATGGGTTCATTATACATCAGTTCTCAGGGTTTCTAAAAGTCCGTTCATTTTTATGTAGATTTTTATCTAGGACGTCACTGGGTTGATCAACATATCAGTCGAGTTATCATTCAGCAGGAGCCACCGAGTCTGTTGCCCGTAGCCGCCCGACGCGATTATTCCATGTTCTGCTGGCCGTCGGGGACCCACTTACACTCAGATAACGATATGGAACACAAGAACCACCACCACACCAGCGTTAGTCGTCGTGCATCTCTTTCTTCTTCTTCTTCTTGTAACAGTTTAACGTCCCTTTTTAACAACGTGGTCTTTAGAGACGGGAAAGGATGGGGGCAAGGAATGGGAAGGAATTCGGCCATGGCCTTTTGAAGGAAGCATCCCGGCATTCACCTGGAGTGATTTGGGGAAACCATGGAAAACCCAAATCTGGATGCCCGGACGGGGATTCGAACCGCCGTCCTCCCGAATACGAGGCCAGAACGCTATCCGATACACCACCACGCTCGGTCATCTCTTTCTGCAGGCTAGCCACGCACTCACCACGCAGCTCGCAATCCACCGTACTCCCCATCTCGCCACGCTTTCTTCCTTCTCTGACGGCTACCTCAACGTCACATTCCGGAAGACAGTTGAACAGTTGCCGTTACCTTTGTTCACAGCGTCCATCTGTGCGAGCTATGGATCGAGCTTTTCGCAAATATTTTTCAATGTAGTACAGTATACTTTGTATTACTTTTACTTAAACATAAGCGTGTTATGTGGCAGTGATAAACAGATTCTTGCTGTGATTCAGCATTTTTTTTTCTGGAAGGTAAACGACAAAGAAAATTCTGGAGAGGGTTTTTCTTGTCATACATTGTATGACGCATACCTTCCTATGAAACCGTTCGGCAGACGTATATGAGCTCAAACGTGGCAGGAAAACCTCGAAGATGCGCCAAACACTCGAGCTCCAAAAACAGCTGTGAGATTTGAAATCATAGATAAAGTCCATGATATTGTTTAGATGACAGACGAGTGAAGGAGTTAGCATAGGGTACAGGAATCTATACTGACGTGGGCTTATTTATTTTACGGGATGAATTATTCATTAAAAATCCTAGTATGAGGTGGGTGCTGCGATACTCATTCAGGAACAAAAGCGAAATTGGAAAACTGGAGGCGTTTAAGAACAATCCAACAGGCACTTTGTAACTATGTACGAAACGTAGATTCCTCACTACACATTGAACAAATAAAAGCAGTCGAAACAACGAACTGCATGAGGAAAATCGGCTCTAAATAAAGCTAAATGTGTTCCATTCGCTGGAAGGGTGATGAGTTCAGTTTTTCGGGACGCGAAAGGAATTATTTTGATTGACTACTTGGAGAATGGAAAAAACCATTACTATAGATTACTATGTATCGCGTTTGTTCAGACTGAAGACAGCGATTGCGTAAAAACGTCCGGGAATTACCAAAAATAAAGTCTTGTTTTCACCATGACTATACGGTGGAGCATTAATGCTGCGTCGCTCAGGAAAACGAGTGAATCACGGCTTCAGATCCATCCGCATCCACCCCATTTACCCAATCTCAATTCTTCGAATTACGATCTGTTTCCTAGTTGGATACAAGTTTCAGTCAAATGAAGGTAAACGAGTATTTTGAGGACTTCGAAGAATCCCTACCCACGAGGTAGCTAAAAAGCTGAGAAACACTAAGCAAGTGTATCCAAAAATAAAATACTTTTGAAGACTGAATTAAATCTCTTTGATATCAAAGCATATTATCTGTTAAACCACCGTCGTAATTACGCGTGTGCGAAGCAACGGGCAAATACTAGTATAGTAAAACGGTCGTGATAATTTAGAACAAGGTTCATCTATCAGTGTGACGAAAAGGCATGTTGAAATTGCGTGGACACATTGCGTCATGTTCGCTTTACCCGGGGTTGTTCTTCACTCGCAGGCGCCGCGCTACCGTCCCGCACAACACGCAGATGACGTCACTGCCGTTCTCGTTACCAGGCCCCATTAGCGCGCGTAATTCTGGAAGTGGACGTCCCAGGAGAGTCTGCAGGAATCCCTAGCCATCCGATCATGTTTAATATACTACGCAACCCTCACGTCAGGGATGGTCAACTTTTATCTTATCAGTCATCTCGTTCACTGTTATAACAAGTGATTATAAGCTTCGGCGGTTGCCATCTAATGTTGATGCAACAGAAATTTACGTATTTTCCAGAAATTTTGCATGGCTATTATATCATTATTAAAGTGATGGAAAATTCTTAATGCCGTTGAACTTCGACGTTTCTAGTGGAAAAAGAGCTTTATTATTTTCTATTGGCTTCTAGTACTTACTGTCAATTCTAGTATTACACATGAATCAGTTCCCACAGTGTATTGCATCTATTAAATACAAATAATGCAGGAGAGACGAAACACTAGATTAAAACCACCCATACCCGAAGCGGAACTCGAACCAGTCACCCCTGCTACGTGAGGCCAGGGTCGACGAATACACTATTTGTGAAACTGAAATGGGACTGATAATATTTTATACACTCTTCGAGAATAGAGGATCTTGAAATGTTTATGCTCTTTGCTTCTTTATAATTATTCCATCATCTTCCATACTAGTATCTACAACATTTTTAAGAGAAACTTTTAACAATATTGCTGATTTCTCATCCATCATGCTAGACTATAAGCCTGATCCACTGTAACAAAAAAATGATTGTTCAGCAAAAAGAACGACATTATGAAAATTAATTACGTGGGAGATCCCCGTGAGTTAGAAAATTTGAACAGAATTGTTTAATGTTTAAAAAAAATATAATCCAAAATTAACAATTTTGATGCATGTTTTGAAAGCGGAAGAGGAATATGTTTAATACATAATAAAGACAAAATAATTCCATACTGTAAATGTATTTTTGTAGAAAATTCCACCAATGGATTTTCGTTAGTATGCGGTGACAACATGTGCTCTTATCTAAATACAGTGGAAAAGTCATTATTTGAATTTGATTTAGGAGAAAAGCACTGAATATCATCCTTGGGCAGGAAGATCAGTGAATTTAAATACTTATGAAAATTTGGATAACGTATGCACTTGTGATGTTTATGGCAGGCAAGTTATTAATATCAGGCAGTCCAAGAATAACATTAGATCGGTTCTAATAGAATAATTGGGCATTATAAGGGTTTCATTGTACCGGATCTTTTGAAGCTGATTAGTAGGTATTGAGGAAGCAGATGCCAGCAGAAATGCTAATACTCTTTGAATCCAGTGCAGTAAATGACCTTCGCACATCAGTTTATCCTAGAATCAAAGCAATCTATTCACTGGTCGAATGTCATCAGTATCTGTAAAATGACTCTGGTGGGTGAACGATATCTCTGGAGCCTGGTGTATGATTTTACACGGTTTCCGAAATCACTCCCGGTCAATGATGGACCGGTTCCTTCAAAAAGACCAAGGTCAAGTTGCCCCCTGGTTTTGGTCCCCCACCCTCCCCCGCAAAATAATGAACCTAACGGCTACGAGCGGTAAAGCCAGAAAAGATAATTTCTGTTCATTCTGCAGAGATGGTGACAGTGGTTCTTTTTATTTTATTTTCACGGTGTAATGCTGCCAAACATCCTTGAGAAATGTTGAAACCATTCAGAAGCCACGTAGAAGAGAAAATCATTCCTAACTTGTGAAGATATCAGTCAAAGTACGAGAGAAACATAGAAAAAGAATTGTTTCAGCAGGACAAATCTCTCATCGCCTTTGAGCAGTTAATGAGTGCGGATTGCCGATTTGCTTGCCTCAGAATGCCGCATATCTACAAACAGTAAAACTTTTCTGTCTCGGATCCATGATGTCACATGTGCAGTGACCGCATTTTCAGAGAGCATCGAGCAATCCTTTCATGAAGATATTTCCGGCATAGTTCCACTTACCGGTGATTTTATGACTGTTATACCTCAAACCACCCTTTATTATGGGGAAATAAAGCATTCCCGAAATAAATTACCCTATGTTTCACATTAATTCTTCTTTTCAGTAACGTCAGTTTGACAGCTGTGTCTTGCTGGATCACATCACTCCTTGACCTCATCATTACATCACGATAAAGCTAATGAATCGTCAATCGCAGTACCACAGTCACGACAATCAAACATTTTTTTTTTTTTTTTTGCTGATGACCTTGCGTCTCGTCAACGTCGATGTCATTAGAGGCGGGAAAGAACTGGGTACAAGGAAGAGGAAGGAATTCGATCATGGCTGTTTGAAGGAACAATCCAGGCATTCACCTGAAATGATTTGGAAAATGTATGGAAACCCAAATCTGGATTGCCGGATCGGAATTCGAACCTGCGTCCAACCGAATGCGAGGCCAGCGCTTTACCGCTCTCCGACCACGCTAGATGACATTCGACCAGTGAATAGAACTTAAAACTCCATATTTATCGGCTGATTTGAACAAATATATGTATTTTTCACCGCGCAAGTGCAAGTGTTGTAACTCGGACACGGAATAAAACATTACGTACAATAGCCAATTAATCCCAAGTAAATCATATTATCGCCGTTTATATTGCTCTTGGAAAGTGTTTTATGGCCAACCAAAGGTAATTGGCCCATGTAAAATCCCCGATCAAGTAAAAGCATTGCAGTATTTATGTTACAATTCGTTTTCTGTCTCCGTCATGCAAAAATCAATATTTAAGCCCTATTTAAACATTTTTTTCCGATTCCAGTATAATTAATTCAAGCTGCTTCCTCAAATGAATAAGTATCATGTCGGTAAATGATATCAATAATACACACTGAGACCTGTTCTAGATAATTTAACACAAATATGTATATAACCTAACATTTTTTTTGTATTTTTGCCAGAGATTTTGTTAGCCTTCAGTAACGAAATAAAATGTGATCTCGTCGTCAATTTTGAGATTTAATAGTTGTTATTAACATTCGCCATTAAATTTACGTCACCATTAATCACTCAGACCTGAACCTTCTGGATCAAACCATTTTCAGATTGCCATTCCGTAATTGATTCGTGATGTGGAAGCAACTACTGAACCAATTAGTCTCTGCTGTAGTCGATACAAGGTGCGGATATTGAATAATGAAATTGGTGGCAAACATTGCATTTATTTATAGTGGCAACATTACAATCTACTGTGTATTTGGATGTTACCCCAGGTAACAGGTAAAAATCTAAGTTAATTTCGGAACAACACTTGGGTCTTTTTTGTGACAGAGCATGGTCTTGATGCAGAATCTACCTGTTTTCTCTCACAACTCGGGCATCTTCTAACTCACTCGTTGTCTCAGCCTAACCCAAACCTTATGATAATGCCCTGTTGTACCCGTCCCACCATGATTGCAGCTTTGATATTGCAGAAAACAATCAGCATTGCCTTCATCTTCAGCTTGCTCATTCTTGCCTTCTTCATGCTTGGCCACATGGGGGCCTTTAGGGCCCTTTCTAAATGTGGCCTGCAGTGTAGTTTTGGCTACCTCTGGAAGCCGAAGGTCCCTAAACAGAGTAGCCACAGAGTAGCCAAGCCAGAATGTTGAGTGACTAGTCAGTCAGTTATTTGCGCCTTCTGGAACGGACGTGGAAGAGATGGTTCTTATTTATTATACAAGGTCGCAGAAATATTGAAAAGAAGAAATTATGGGTCCATCCTTTTGTATCAGTGGTGTTACCTCCAAACTATATGAAGATGTAAGAAAATATCCTGCTCTGTGTGATGTTAATTACAACTTCACTTATATAGACATTGGAGTGTACGGGAAAAGTAGTGATTCATCCATTTTTTTAAGACAATGCTTTTTACACTAATCCCAATAACAAATCTCTATATATTCCTGAGGCCAAACCACTGGGAAAAATGGCGACAATATTCCATACGTGATTGTAGGAGATGAAGCTTTTGGTTTACATAATACCTCATGAGACCGTACGGAGGACATAATCTCAGTTACTAGAAACAAATATTCAATTAGCGATTATCAAGAGCACGCCGTTACATCGAAAGCACATTTGGTATATTATCCAACAAGTGGAGGATATTTCACAGGCCATTGAATGTACATATAGATTTAGCAAAAAAGATTGTAGAGACATGTTGCATTTTCTACAATTTCGTACATTCCAGAAATGGATTTTCTTACGAAGATACTCTGATGGTAACGGGATTTGAACCTGTAACAGATCAGGATCGTGACAGAGGAAGAACGGCACTCACAGTTCGAGACAAACTGGCAGAATATATTGTGACTGAAAACCCATTACCGTGGCAAGACAAGTGTGTTTAAATAAACAAAAGTTAATAAATTTATACTTAGCTAATTGGTTTCTTTTATTCATTCGTCATTTCGTCATTTTCTTTGATTATATTAACTATTTCGACCCAACATTTAATTTTTAAATTACGGTCTGAATAATCTTTTGATGCACTATCCCATAACCGCGGACGAATTTGAATCTCCACAATAATTGTGTATGAAAACTCATTTTTTACAACACAGATCACACTCTTTACAAGTACTATTGTTCTTAAACTGAGCGAGCGTCGAAGTTGACAGCTGGATAGCCACTGAGTGTGTGAGATGCTATTTACACATTTATATTTTACTAGCTGATACCCGCGACTTCGTACGCGTGGATTAAGAATTTCTTTGCCAGAAATGAATATAGAAAGTTGTTGGTAACGAAGGATTGGTCCCAAACAACACCGAGTCGGCATAATATGACAGAAATGCTATCACTATATCATTCTACCGTCGAACCTGTCTCTTGAAGAGAATCAATTTCCAACATATTTCTGTCACCATTCGATAAGTTCTCAGAATTCATAACTACAACTGTTAATCATACCGGAAAAAATGTCCTGTGTCCTTCCTACAGATTTAAATTCCATTAATATCGATATAACCATTTAGTCGTCAAAACGCAACAAAAAGACAGAGACTTACTTCCACATTTATAGTATTATTACTACAGATCACACACACACACACACTGACTGCGAACAACCCCTGAGGGATCATTATAACGTAAAAAAGTGTACTCCTACAGCATTGCAAGACTACCTACGATTTACTTCGCATTGAACACCTAAATTTGTGATATCTACAGTTTAACATTCAATCCGAATTTTTTTTAAAATCTTAGCCCCCACGGAAATTTGAACCGGAGGCAAAACCCAAACATCAGTCAGCAAGCGCTGTAACCACTGAGTTACCTGACCGCTTATGAAGAACAAACAAACAAACATACATACATATATTCATCCTTATTTATATTTTTTTGGCGGCGTCGCCAGCGCGCCAGAGTATCCAGATACTGCACAGTGAGACGCTGATCTGGCTACGCCTCCAAATTGGCGACGTCGCCAAACAGTCGCCAAGTGCGTTAGCTGCCATATAATTTATTATGAAATGTTTGGATACGTAACTGGCAACGTCTCCATGGCGTCCCGGTGAGATAGGCCCCTTATAATACACGTATCGGATCTTTATTTACAGCATAAGTTACTTGTAAAGCGTAGACAGTGCCATCATCACATCGCCATAATAAGAAAAAATAGTTGCATGTATTTCCTTGGAGAAAGTTGTCGACCGTGCTCCATGTTATCCGCTGCTCTTATGAAAGAGGCAACGTTATCGACACCAGACAACTGTCGGTGGTTCAGCAGCCGGGATATTGTTTCTTCGTCCAGGTTTCCTTTTCCCTTCCATATTATCTTCGATAATAATCTGAAAAAGACTGAACTTATCATTTTGAAAAATGTGAACAAACAACATTGCTTTCCTGCCATTTTTAATGGTGGGATGTTCCCGTGTTTTCAATAAGAGGGTAAAACTAGTTCGTTGCCTGCGTGATAAGTCCACGGGATCTTTAACATTTTGGACCGAGCGTGGTGGGTCAACGGTTAACGTTCTGACCTCACATTCTGGAGGACGCGGGATCGAATCCCCATCCGGGCATCCAGATTTGGGTTTTCCATGGTTTCCCCAAATCACTCTAGGCGAATGCCGGGATGCTTCCTTCAAAAAGGCCATGGTCGAATTCCTCCCCGTTCCTTGTTCCCAGTCCCATCCAGCCTCTAATTACCTTAGCCGTCGACGAGGCGTAAATCCCTAAGTAACAAAAATTATCATTTTTTTTGGTCATTTCTAAAGTTTTCAGCCGATTTAAGAGGTCTCAAGTGAAAAGACTTCGAAGTTGTACCGACAGCACATAATATTTCACAATTTTCCAGCGAGAGCTGAACTGCAGACCACGGTTCGACACAAGATGTTCAAGCATTTTGATTATTGCCCTAGTATTGAGCTCACTTGCTCTTCTGATTCCCAATTTATAGGCAGCAAACATACTGGATAACCGAATCTTGCCAATATTTGATTATATTTCCATGCCAGAAGATCACCAGCCTGTCCGTATTCCCCTTGCTGGTAAACAAGGTGTGTATGTGTGTGTGTGTGTCTGTCTTTTTAAAACATTTGTTATATCATATCCTTTGATAACTATATTAATTCTTTGGCGACGAATCGACAGATCTTGCAAGTTGTCAGAAAAGTGGATATTGTTTTTGTTATTTGGCGTTGATTTTAATTCACTTATGAAGGACTTCTCATGCATTTAACAACAACAAAAAAGTTTGGAATACAAGTTGAAGAGTGCTGGGGATAGTCATATCATCTGTATCAAGGTCTGTGTTGTTTGATTCCAGTTTAGTTTTATTATCATAATGACGTCTGTACTCTAAAGAAGCGTTTTTTTTTTTTTTTTTTTTTTTTTTTTTTTGTGGCTTTGCACCTCGTCGACGACTAAGGTCATTAGAGGCGGTATGGAACTGGGGAAAAGGAACGGGAAGGAATTGGCATGGCCTTTTTTAAGAAAGCATCCCGGCATTCGCCTGGAGTGATTTGGGAAAACCATGGAAAATCCAAATTTGGATGCCCGGACGGAGATTCGAATCCGCGTCCTCGCCAATGCGAAGCCAGAACGTTAACTTTTTTTTTTTTTTTTTTCTCCTCCTACATCCCCTTCAGCCCTACCTTTCGCTCACCAATGAATAGGCTCTTTGCCTGGCTCTATACCTTTGTTTATTGACTCATGGGGTGTTCTGTTCCCCTTTTTCGTAATGTGATTTCCATTCATGTTGTTTAGTTTTGATGTTTTCTTATTTTATTCGTTTATTACAATTAAAAAATTTGCAAAGAAGTTTTTCTTTTGAACTGGTGTCAGTTTGTTGTATTCTTCTGTTAGGCAAAACCAGTATTCTAGTTTTGTTTTGCTCTTGTTTGAGAAGGTGTAGTATACGGAGTGTCCTAGTAGCCACATTGTGGCATTATGTTTTGTGTCGGGATACGCTCTCCTCTGTGGTTTAATAAATTCTTCGGTTCTGATATGATTTTTTGCGGTCCTGTTTATTATCGCGACTTTTTCCTTAGTCCATTTCCATATTTCTTTCATTTCTTCACACTCAAATCTGTGGACTAGGGTATCGATTTGTTGGCATTGGCTGCACTTGTTTGTATTGCTGAGATGTATTGAATAAAGTTTCTCTTTAGTGCTTACCATATCATTGACCACTTTGTACCACGTGGATTTAACCGCAAGGTTTTCGTTTTATTTTTGACATTTTTACAAATTTTCTGCCAGCTGCAATCTTTGTATTTTTCTTCTTGTCTGTTCCTTTGGTTTTGACGATTCATTTCTTCTAGGAGGTGTCTTGTTTTGTTCTGGGGGCTTTGTTTCTGTGATAGGTAGCTGATTTCTAGGTGGTTTTGCTTTATATGACTCAATTTGAAGTGGATTCCTCCTACATTCACCGGTGGTATTTTGCTGATTGGTTGTAATTCATTTGCCAGTACGCTGGTTATACTTTGTGGTATGCTGTTTAAGATCTTCAACATAGTTGTAATGAATAATGCTCTACACTTCAACACTATGTCGATTAGTCATAGACCTCCTTTCGTTTTGGGAAGAGTCGCTGTTGCATATTTAATCTTAAAGATGTTTCCTCTTAGTATGAAGTTACAAAGGCACGAGGTTATTCTCTTGGCGATTGAAGCTGGAATTGGGAAAATTCTGCCTAAGTATGATAGTTTTGAGACTATGTATTCATTGACAAGATCCACTTTCTGGTACATATTTAGGTTCCTGGTGTAATGCTCTCTTACTGCTCCTCTAATCACATTTAGCTTTGTCCTCCAGTTTCTGGCTATCATTTTTAGTGTGCACGTGTGCAGTTCTACTCCCAAGACTTGCATTTATTCTCTTTCTTGTATCCAATGAGGCTGCTGGTATGGAATGCCGTTACCTAGTTTCAACATCTTGCATTTAATTAAGTTTATTTTTGCCCCCGTTGCACGACAATATTTTAAGATGTTTTCCCTGATGATTTTTATTTCTTCGGCATTCCTGGCCACTACACATACGTCATCGGCGTAGGCTCTGCAAGTGATTTTTCTGTTTGCATATTTTATTCGAGATATTGTGGCGTTTATGTATCGCAACAGAGGTTCCAGATCAATTGAGAACACCGCCATTGATATGGGGTCACCTTGTTATTTGCACTGCTTTTGTTTTGAAGCCATTGACTATAACTTTTGATTCTGCTTCATGGAGCAGTTTCTGCATAATTTTAATAAAAGAGTTACTGAATCCCATTCTCTCCAATGTCTTTCGTATGTGCTTGTGACTGACCCTGTCGAAGGCTTTATTAAAGTCGATAGACAATAACTCTGCATTTATTCCTGTTACTGCTACGGCTGCAATGATGTCTCTGTACTCGCTTAATGTCCCCATGATTGTTCTGCCAGGTACTGCACAAACCTGGTGTTCCGCAATTATTTTATTCATCAGAGGCATCATTCTTTTTGAGGCAGTATTCTAGTGAACAATTTATAGTCTGAATTTAGTAATGATATAGGTCTCATTCCGTCTAGGCTTCTGTTGTTGTCGTTTTTTGGTATCAGAACTATTAATCCTTCTTTGAAGCTTCTGGGTACATTAGGTATTGTAAGCACATCATTAAGTACTTCTGTCAGTTGTTGTTGGATGGCCGGCCAGAACTGTAGGTATACTTCTACTGGAATGCCATCAGGGCCAGGCGATTTGTTCCTTGGGCTTGTTTTTATAATTTCTTCTTCTTCTGTTATTCTACACTCCAGTTGTGTGTTGTCATTTGCGTCGATTCTGTTGCACACCACACTGAGTAAGTTATTGGAATCTTCCTCGTCAATACTTTCCTAATGGTATAGTTCCTGAAAGTGCTTATGAACTTCGTTTATAATTTTTCTTTTGGTTTGTTACAACGGTGTCTTCACCGATTCTCAAGTTTTTAAGAATTTTAATCCTTGCTCTTTTCTTTTCCCGCATATAGTGGTATATTGAAGTCTTTTCCTCTGGTACAGCATATTTGGTCTTAGATCTAATCATCATTTGCTCCAGTTCGAAACGTTTTATTGCTACTAGTTTCGCTTTTATTATTTTTATGTTTATTATGTCTTGAATTAATCTGTCCGTATTCCGGTAAGCATCTCTTAGACAGGCATAATAAAATTCCGCTGTTTCCTTATGTTCTTGCTTCTTTACTTTTCCGTATTCTATCAGCATACGGCGCAGTTTTGGTTTCGAGCATTGTAACCACCAATCTAGTTTATTATTGTATCTCTGATATTGCCTGATAGATATTTGCCATGTTTCTTGGAACATTTCATTAAGTTCACGATCTTTTAGAAAAACAGATTTAATTTCCAGTAGCCTCTTCCTCGGTTAATTTCTTGTCTGCTCATATTTATATGTATTATGTAGGCGCTGTGGTCTGAAAAGCTTACAGCCCATACCTCTGCACTAGTAACATCGGAAATGTATATCCTGTCAATTCTGCTTGCTGCGTCCTTTGTAACGTATGTATAGGATCTGCCAGTTCCATGTTTTGTTTCCCAACTGTCTTTTAATCTGAGTCCTTGGACTATTACCTTTAGATCGTTGCAGGCGTTAACATTTGGGAACTGATCTTTAGGGTGTAGCACGCAGTTAAAGTCACCTCCTAATATCAGACTGTTGGTATTTGTTGGTAGGAGAGGTAACATATCTTCTTTGAAGAAGTTTGATCTCCCGTTTCTATTGTGAGTTCCGGAGGGGGCATATATGTTACATATTGTAACTGCTTCAATCGTGACTGATATTCCTCTGCCATTTTCTATAGTGATAAGATTATTGTAATTTATCCCCTCTTTCATCAATATGGCAGTACCGGCTTCGTTGCCTTGATTATATACGTATTCATATCCTGTTATGTCAAGGACATTGGTATTACAAACTTCTTGAAGGTGGGCTAGATATACATCAGCGGCATATAGGAACTCTTTTAAACATTCTGTTTTTGTTTTGCTTGTTATTCTATTTAGGTTTATAGTTGCTGTGCAATATGTTTGCATCTCTGTCAGTACTTGCTGCATTTCCTTTTTATCATGCTGACAGTTTCTTGATATAGTTTTCTTCTCAGGTTCTTTTTGCCATTATTGCTATATCTTCGTTTCAGTTCTCTGCGGATGCTCTGAGGTTTCAGAACGTTTGAGTACGCTCTGTTGACTCTCCTTGTGGTCGGTCATCTACCCAGCTTAGATAGGTGTTTGCTTTTTCTTTGTCTCCTTCTGAGGGTAGTTCTTCTATTGACATTGGTTGGATTTTTTCGATTGCTTGTATTCTTATTTTCTTCCATTTTGATCTGGTTTTTTCATTACTTTCCACTTCTTTTGACTTTATCCTTGTCTGTATAGTGTATGTCTCGGGTCTCCTCTTTGCTCGTATCTTTCTACCAGCCTTATCGAGTTCCAGTTCAGTCCACTCCATTTCATCAGCCGTCGACTGAGGATCATTCGTCTTTGTGAGATCACTTCTTTCGTTTTCTGATTCCATTGCTTCCTCGATTTCATTTTGGTCGCTAAGTATTTCTACTAAGTCTTTCCGTTTTTTTGTTTGTGTTGTTATTGGATTTCCCTGTTCTTTACAGTTTAGGTTCCCCGTATCCTTCGTTTGGAGTTTATCTTCTTCTATTTGGTTTGTTTTCTCCAATTTTCCATGTTTTGTCTTTTTCCAGTTGTGTTATTTCTGTCGTTTTTGCTATTCCGTCAGCTTCCTGCAGTGGAGGAAGTTGCTGTGCGTTTTCCGGTTGATCGATTCCGTTGCTTTCCTGAACAGCTGTCCGCTTCACGTATGTTAGTGGCAGCGATGTTGACTTTATTTCTGTTGTTTCCCCTTATGCTGTTAACTTCCTGCAGTGTAGGAAATTTCTGTAGGAATTCCGGTCGATGGCTTTCGTTGTTGTTTTCCTGAATAGCTGTCCGCTTCACATACGTTAAAGGCAATGTTGCTGTTTGAATTCTCGGGCAGTTTGCTCTTATGTGATCCACGGAATTGCATACAGCACAAGTTCTTGGCTGGCCATCATATACATACCAAAGCACGGAAACCACACACATTGATATAGGAGGGATATGCCTAGATATTTCCAGTTTTGCTATTCTCACTCCGTTTGACTTTTTGTATCTTATGTTCCCACTCCACTTATCTTCCATTATCTCTATTACTGTTCCGACTGGTTTAACTGCGTGTAGTATTGTTTCACTGGATACTTCAAAGGGCAGATTCAGTATTCTTACATGTCTAATTACCATTCATGCATTGGATACTTTAAACATTGCCTAACGTTTCCGTCTGTGTGATTGAATTTCAAACTATTTTCTCACAAATTTTTTCGCTTGTCATTTTCACAAAAACACTATTCTGAAAAGAATCTAACTGAATTCCTCCAATTTCTTCGTCATTCAGTTTGACCGTGTCGTATAGCCACTTGAATCTCAAAAGCCGTTGGTCTAACATATGCTAGGTCAAACGCAAATTTCACCGTATTCTTTCTTGTTAACGTCGCATGCGCCATTGCTTACCTCTTCTGTTTCTTTGGCCGATGACCTGCCTGATGTCTGTAATTCTTCAACTTCTTACAATATCACTTTACTCTCTTGAATATATTGAAACACTTAACCACTGTAAACTCGGAGCTTCGCGGCAGTTGTCCGTTTATACGTCCGTACACGCCGGCTGATAGCACCGAACTACCCACTGCTGTTCGTCCCCCACGTTCGCTACGTCCATAGAGACGATGAGAACATAAACTTCGTGAAGCGACGCCTGAGTCGCTTCCTAGTAGCTGTTCTTTCCGAGGAAGACCTCATAGAGGAATTCACGGTGCAGGAGGTGACATCGGCCCTCGCGAACCTGAAATCAAGAAAGCTGTTCGACACGACGGGATTGGTGGAGGGATTCTCCGACAAATGCCCCCTACGGCACTCCTATTCATCACGGAGTCTTTCAATGAAATTTCTCCGTACAGGCGAATACCCGCAAACGTGGATAACATGCCCACATTATACCCATTCCCAAAGCGGGCAAGGACAGGAGGTCACCCAAGTCTTACCGACCGATCAGACTGCTTGCCTACACTTTCCAAAGTGTTTGAAAGGATATACCTTAAGAGACCTGCGCAGAATCATAGACAACGAGAGGCTACTGCCGGATGAACAGTTCGGCTTCCGACAAGGGAATTCCACCCCTCAGCATCTCCTTCGTCTTGCTGAAGAAGCCTTTGCCGTTTTTGAACGTCGCGAGTACTTCGGTGCGGTCCTGATGGATGTCAGCCGAGCCTTCCACTCAGTGTGGCACCAAAGACTCTTATATAAACTTCTCACGCAAGGAGTACCTCTTTCTCATGTTAAACTACTGAAGAGCTACCTGAGGGACGAACCTTTCGAGTAGTCATGGACGGGGCCACATCCTCAATCAAGAACATCGCTGCAGGCGTCCCACAAGGCTCGGTCTTAGGCCCGGTGCTATACAGCCTCTACACTGCTGATACACCTACTACAGCACGTATTAAGAAAGCCCTGTATGCCATGTTTGCCTGAAGCCTGAACATCAACAATCTGCGACGTCGACTACAACAAGCGTGCGACAATATTCAGGATTGGGCAACGAAATGGCGGCTAGCCTTTAATGCGCCAAAGAGCGAAGCGATTGTATTAACTAGGAAGAAGGTTCCACAAAATCTGACTCCTCTAACCCTCTTCGGCGAAGATATCAACTGGACAAGTACTGCCACCTACCTAGGTGGGAAAATGGACAAGAGAATGACGTGGAAGCCTCACGTCACCAACGTCCGCACAAAGGTATCTGGGAGAATGAGAATTCTATACCCGATTCTCAACCACTCTTCAGCACTGAGGCCGCAGCTGGGAATCCGCCTCTATGTTGCGCTAGTCAGGCCAATACTGGAGTACAAAGCAGTTGTCTGGGGGAACACTGCTGCCTCCAACTTAAAGCAACTGCAAGTTGTACAAAACAGGGCCATAAGACAGGCATATGATCTACCGCGTTAGACGAGAACACATGTGCTGCACCAAATAAGTGGCCTACCCAAGCTTCGCGAGAGGTTTGAACAGCTGGCAAGACAATTTTACGCCAATAATAAAAAATCTACCAATCCGCTGATAACCGCTCTAGGTTCGGATCCAATATATGACAACTCTCTCAGGTGGCCAAAGAAACTACTGGACCACTAATTATGCACTAAAATATAAGAACAATAACAAAAGCACCGGATACGACAAATCCAGATAGAGACGAACCGTTTTGATAGTGACAACCAATAACATAAACTGGAAGGAGATGCCAAATGTCAATCTTCCTTATTCCTGAAAAAAAAAAATATACATAATGCAAATCCCGCCTGATCACCGCAGCATTAAATCAGATATAGCTGGAACATTGTGCAAGCTAGCAGTTATTTCCAAATCTTTTGTAATTTGACAGCAATATAGAATCGAAACTTTCTCTCGCAGATGTAATGTGTACTATTGCAATATATTACTTGACGATAACATGTACCTTCTATATTATATCTTTACGATAGGTGGTCTATTGCATTCGTATCCGATTGGTACGTGATATTTCGATATGTGTATGTTTGTATTGTTGATTTGTGTGAGATCCATTGCAGTGAAATTCGCGTAACAGACATTCAGTAGACAAGTGCTATCTGACAACGCGGTGTGTTTTTATTGGACTTCGGATTGGATTGTGCTGCGGACTGGTAAGTAAGAATTTTACGTTAACGAATCGTCTTTTCTTACGCACTATATCGGAGACGAGTGACTTGGCTGCTAGTAGGGCTGTTGATATTTTAAAAAATATCGGATTTTCGATATATCGATATTTTAAAAAATATTTATATCGGGTTCGATATATCGAAGAAAAAGTATCGATATATCGACCCCATTATATAAAAACAATGTTACAAAAACAAATCATTTTAAAAAAGGGCGAAGTCTTGTGGCTATTTAATGATGAAGAGTTGTGAGATATTTTTCTGAATCAAGTTTTGATTTTCTCAACAAAAAAAAATAGTTTTTCATGACGTCATGGATAAATATTTTTTTAAAAAAATTGTGATTTAGCCATTATACTACTACTTTACTAAAAGGAAAGGCAGAATGTTTATGATTTACTCGAAGACTTGTGAATCCAGAAAGAGCATCGAGGGAAATCTTGGCTTTTGTGAGTTTAAAAGCTCAATAATACAACATTGTAGAGGCATTTATTTATGTTGATGTTCTATTATCAGAGTTTGCATAATGACCAAGTCACTTTTTTTACAAGTATTGTTTTATGTGGAATTTAATTTCTTTTTGTAGGTTGATAGCTTATTCTGAGTCTTCTTACTTTTTTGGACCAAATGTTTGCACCTTAGCAAAGATTGTGTATCCGAATTTATCAATATTCCTGCTTACATCCAATTTTCATGTCAAAATACTTTCCTCGACAACGCACGCTCATGTAAAACAACGGGCTCGAGTCCGATTCGTTCTGTGCGAGCTTCGCCGTGTCTGCATTGTTACCATCGGTGTAGGACTACCAATAACTTCCAAATTAAATGTAGTAACAAAGTAAAATTAATTGTGTTTTTTATGCTCCTGATCTTTGTGCAAAACTGAAATTCAAGGCATATAGCCTCATCAAGAAGAAAGCAATTAACCTACAAATTTTCTCTAAGACGTTTCAGCTTTTAGATTGGCATTGAAAAAACACAGGAACTTTTCTTATACTATGGGGATGAAACCAAGTATGTGTACCAAATTACCATTTTCTAGGACAACTGGATGTTGCATAGAATTATGATGAGAGAACGTCATAGTTATTTAAAAGAGTTTCAGATCCAAAAAAATTCCAAACTAAGGTGGTGAATGAAGTAAAATTTTGCACCAAAACTCATGTCAGAAACTTCATTGGACATACTTTTCAAGAGCATGAACTCATGTTTTTCCCGTTGTTTCTTCTACTATGAATGGAGAACTCCCTACATTAATTGAAAATTTCCCCTTCTTTGATATTGCTTCGCAAATGGGTAACGCTTTACCATAATACAATTTTTTAAAGCTGAGATTCTAGGTGGAATGCAGGATTTAGGGCGAGGGGTGGGGCAAACCGGGTACTTGCTCTGGGCGATAAATCGTGTCCAACAATGCGTTTGGCAAACAGTTAAAGTGGCGACATCAATGCGTTTGGCCAACAATCAAGGAGGCGATTCTCGGGGTCTGGCTGGCAACAATGTTTGAAGAGGCGGCAATCTCAGTTTTTCCCCGGCTTGGAAAAATCCTAGAGCCGCTACTGTCAAGGCAGTTCCCTTGGCGTTAATGTTTTTTAAAGCACCAATCTATATAATAAGTTTTTAGCATAGCGCTTTGTAAAGGCAATCCAAAAGTGGTAGATTCTTTTTTTCAATTTCTTATCTTAATAAATTCGTAAGTGATATAACAAAACTGGCTGTACATAATTTTGGAGCTCAATTCTTCTGTTGGTATGGAACAAGAAGCGTATCCAATTCGCGCGAAATATTTAACTGTGGAGTGCCAGATACAGGCTTATAATTTCCGGGACATTTCTGGGTCTAAAAAGTATTTTAGCGGTATGTTTAAAGAGTGAACAAAAATGCAAATTAATAAAAAATTCTATTTTAGGTAAATATGCTATCTAACGTATATATAGCACCTCTTTTAACTTTATTAATTAAACTATGGTAGAAAGTCAACATCAGGTATTATGAATCAAAAGGAAAAATACTAAACTTAAAACAAAAATTGACCACCTCGTTAGGAATTTTTTACTTTGGTACAAAATCAACATCGGGTATTATCAATCAAAATCTCAAAAATATTAAACCAAAACTGAACACTTCTGTTAGGCTCATTAATTAAAATTAGGCAGAAAATCAACATCAGGTTTTATCAACAAATAAAAAATTAGCATCTATCTTTTGCTAAATCAAAATCAACATCAATCAAATAGATCTTAATCATCTACTTTTAAAACATTTAATTACTAGATTTTGCCATTTTCATAAATATTTCTCCGTCACTGCTTTGCAAAACTGATAAAATTTCTCAGCAAGAGTCTTCAAAATTGATTGAGTTTGCAGTTCAGCTTGATCGAATCCATGAACGTTCTGTTTCACTCTTATTTCATAAATTATTCAACGGACTAAAACTTGTCTCGTAAAAGTCATTGCTTGTTGGAATTGACAAAACAAAACCAACTATTTTTTTAAAATATTCAAAATCATTAAAAACGCTTGTTCTACAGAAATTGGCCCAGATTTTATCGTTTGGAAAGGCTTTTGGAAGGACCTGAAAAACACGTTTCAGACATGTGAACTCTGTATAAAGGAAGTTAATGTTAACTGCATCTAGAATTTTCAAATTCCCAGAAAATTCAAAGAGTATTTTCCTGTCAGTTTCAATTCCTCTGATTTAAGGGACATTCTATCCTCCCGCTGCAAGCATGGGATACTTGGCTTGGCCTCATGACCACCGTGGTGAACTGAGTTTGAGAAAAAAACTAGTATACGGAAATTCTGGGACAATAACGCATAATTCCTGAACACGAGATCAGACACAAAATTCCGGAACATTCCCGGATTTTCCGGCTATCTGGCAACCCTACCCATACCTGGTACATTACGATTAGTTTCTTAATGCTAATACTTTTGCATTGATTGAAGACAAATTTTAAAAACTTTTCAAAGTGTCCAGACAAGAATTCTAATGAATATTGAATGAGTTATTTTACCTTTGTTTTTTACTTCTTCACAGGCCCGCCGCTAGCTATTTGAGCGCCCGCGTGCAATAGCGATTATGCCGCCCACTGTCCAACTACAGCCAGTGGTGGATCTAGGAAATTTCCGAAACGGGTCAAAAAACTGTGAGATTGCCGCCCCCATTGTTGCCATCCCCAGTGTCGCCGCCGACCGCCCGTAGCAGCTGTTGAGCTAAAAAAATGGAGGTCGCCCGCTAAATAATATGCTGCCTGGCACGCCCCCTTACGGCGGCCCTGCTTCTCCATGTGCTGGTATCGTTCATTGTTTCTTAAAATTCTATCTATGAAAATGTATTGCATGTGCAACACAGGTAATCGTTTTCCCTCCAATAATAACTTGGAATATTCTACCAGGAAAACGGAAAATAACCACTTATTTTTAAAAAATATCGGACTCCGATATCCAGATTTCAATATCGATATATCGATATATCGTCCTAAAAAATATCACTCATAAATATCGATATTTTTTAAAAAAATATCGATATATCGATATTTTATCAACAGCCCTAGCTGCTAGCGGATCTCGGGACTAACTTGCGGTAATAACAAGAGATCCTACTAGCAAGTCTGACATGGACAGGCTGACATTGGCTGCTTCAGAGACAATCGAGGAATCGATTAGTGAAGTAGGTCTGTTGTGTGGCGACGAGCTACTTAACGAACATGACGAGTATGACATGGATTACTCAACAAATGATCACATTTCTACCTTACAAGAGGAGGCAACGACACGGGAAGTATTCAGATATGACGGAGAACCATTTGTACTAGGTGCGAGTGAGCAAGATCAACAAACCTTTGAACCTATCAATCATGTACAGAAAACGACGAGCTGCTGAAAAACAAAAACAAATCAAAATGGCAAGAACAGACGCAAGAAATCAAATAAAACTCTCCAACCGTTTCTCAGCATTGGCAGTGGAGGAAAACGGAAAAAAATGACGATGAACAACGACAGCTCAGATGCACAAGGGGTTATGGATCAACAAAAAGTGCATATCCAGCCGATAGTCAGCTATCAAACCGGAAACCAAGAAACAAATTACAGGACACCTAAAAGTAATATTTAGAGGAGATAGCGTTAATTATCACATGGACAACATGATGATTATTTCAAAGTAAAAAAACTATCTACATCAGAAAAAGATTGGATTCTACACACACCAAACACCGGATAAAGCACCATTAAAAGTGATAATAAAGGGCTTACCACCAAATGTCGAAATGAGAGAGATTGTTGAAACCTTAGCCAAAAGGGAATATCCAGTAGAAAATATCCACCAATTTAAGACAAGAGATAAAACGTTAAATGAATTAATACCTCTAGCAATATACTGTATAACCTTGACGCCTACAAAAAAGGCACAAGAAATATATTACAATCGAGAAATCAATTACACAAGGATTCATGTGGAAAGATACAAGGATCAAGAATGACCATCACAGTGCAGACGATGTCAGAGGATTTGACATACTGCGAACTACTGTACCCTACCAAGCAGATGTATGAAATGTTCGGTGCTACATGAATCTAAGGACTGCCCAATAGCCCGTGAAACAAAAGCCAAATGTGCCAACTGCAGCGAAGATCATCCTGTATCTTGGCGAGGTTTTCCAATCTATCAGAAATCACTTGCTGAAAAAATGAACAGGAGTATGGCCAGAAGAAAAGTAAAAGAAAATCCTGAACATGAGCAAACTAGCGAAGGAAACTGGAATCAAACCAAAAACTTCCCGCCAATTTATCCAGGACAAGACAAAACAACACCGGAAGAATCCCAACAACAAAAAATTAACTATGCCAACGCAGTAAAAACGAAACAGACAACAGGAAACTACAGAAATCCAGGAAATCAATCGCAGGGGGAAAATCAGACAATTGTTTTCAGCAACATGTTTTCAGCTGAAAATATAGGCAAAAAATTGGACATAATAAAAACTACGCTGACAAAAATTGATATGGCACGTGGTATCTGGGAGAAAATGGGAGCTCTACTGCAAGGCGTATTAGCATTATTTCAATAATGGCAAATAGAACCCAGATTCCAAAACGAGATATAAACATAGCAATATGGAATGCGAACGGGATAATGCAGAAAAAACATGAACTAGCCTTATTTCAACAACAACAAAATCTGGATATAATACTAATAACAGAAACGCACTTAAAACCACATCAGAGCTTCAAATTAAGAAACATGACCACCTACAGAAATGACAGATTGGGAGAAAGAGGTGGAGGAACGGCGGTGCTAGTAAAATCAACAATCAGCCACGCCCCAATAGAATTTAACAATTTGGAAAATATTGAAGCTTCAGGAATCAAAACCCAAACAAGAGATGGCATAATAACAATAGTGGCAGCATATCTGAGGCCAAATAAAGAACTACTATGTGAGGATATAGAGAAAATTACGACGGTTGGTCCAAAAATACTGATGGGTGGTGATCTAAACGCCAAACATCCATTATGGAATTCAAGAATTGCAAACCCACATGGCAATCAACTACTTCAGGTGGCAGGGAGAACTAAGCTTAAATGTCCTTGGTCCGGAGATACCAACCCATATACCGGCAAATCCTGATCATCAACCAGATGTCATAGATATCGTGATAACAAAGAATACTCCACGTATACTACAACCAATCACTGTAAACGAGTTATCGTCAGATCATAACCCGGTGATAGTCAAGATAAATAACTGGATGATCACAGCACCTCTCCCAAAAATAACAATACAGGTAGACTGGGGAATTTTCGCAAATGAATTACATAATTAAATGAAAACCACTTATAAAATGGAGAGCCAAGACGAAATAGATGGCGCAATAAAACACCTGACCAAAGCTATCCATAAAGCTAACCATACTAAAGCGTCCATAACAACAGTAAACCCGCCACCCAACTATAAAACAGACCTTCCAGAGGACCTCGCAAGACTAAAATACATAAAGAACTTCCACCGCAAAACATGGCAGACGTACAGACACCCACAAGACCGAATACTGACAAACTATTATAGAAGAAAACTGCAGAAGAGGCTAAAAGAACTAAACACTGAACATTGGGAAGAAAAAAAAGTCAAAGCTCACACTCCAACACCGAAACGCTTGGGATCTAATAAGAGCATTAAAAAATCCTAAAACACCGACAAGACCAATGACCACCGACGATGGGCAAATCTTCGAACCACTAACAAAAGCAGAGATCCTGGCTGACTATTTCGAAGAACAATATGCAACTCCCATAATACAGCAAACGGACGAAGAAAAGGAAGAAGAAGAAACAAATCAAAGACTCTGTTTCCACATTCCTACAAGAAGAGATGGGAGATTACACTGATTTGGCTACACCGACTGAAATAAGGAATATTATCAGGAAACTTAGAAACAATAAAGCCCCAGGAGAAGATAAAGTTACTAACTGTCAATTGAAACACTTGCCTAGGAAGGGAATACAGGTAGTATTATTAACGAGAATAGTTAACAGCTGCTTGAGAAAAGCCTACTTCCCAGCAGACTAGAAAAAAGCAAAAATAATATCAGTCGCCAAAGCTGGGAAAAACTCATCCTTGCCGACAAATAATAGACCAATTATCCTTTTGAACAACACAACAAAAGTGCTGGAAAGAGTTGTGTTAACAAGAATACAGAAGAAACTGGCTGAACAGAATACCATTCGCAAAGAACAGTATGGATTCCAACCTCGCATGTCAGCAACAGTACAGCTTCTACACCTGGTTGAGAATATAAGCAAAGGGTTCAATCTAGGCAAATCCACAGCAGCAGCTTTTATTGATGTCCAAAAAGCCTATGACAAGGTATGGCACCAAAATCTCATATATAACCTAATTACCCAAACTACAGTTGATAGAGCAATCATTCACTTGATAAATAGCTTTTTGGAAAAAAGGACTTTCTACGTAGAAATTCAAGGTGTGCGATCTTCAATACATCAGATGAGGACAGCCACAGGGATCAGTATTAGCACCTACCCTTTTTAATATATACGTGAACTATATTCCGACCATAAATAATGTTCATGTCGACCAATTTGCTGATGACACGACGATTTATACCACGGGAACAAAACATATGGAGAACATCACCAGAATGCAAAATGAACTACAAAAATAGAGCTATGCAGTAAACGAAATAAAATAACGATAAACTCCGAAAAATCCGCAGCAATATATTTTACACATAAAAGACCTAAATGCTGACAGAAGAACAAGAATTACTGAAATGGAAACAATAGACATCACAGCCTAGTCACTGCTCCGTTAAGCAGGTGTACAGTGAAGTATGTTGTCCTAAGACGTTACCTCCAAGTCATTTGGACGAGACAGAGCTTCACTGTTGTTTGGTCTTCATGTTAGCTTCTAACGTTTTCTTCGGTGGGTGGTTGTCTGCGCATCCTTCACCTCAGATATGGTCCACTACAATTTGGTGTGGTGCACGTACCTCTTCTTACATACAACCTAGCCTCATCGCCAATTTGTGCTTCATACAGATCCAGCACTATCTTCACTCGCCTCCCGCCTTCCGATTACTTGCAATCCGGCTCCTCTATCAAATCAGTCACTGATTGCATCTACGATATTTTTTGAGACAAATATAACTTCCCTCCTGCGCATCCCATTTGAAATAATAAATAAACACTCTTGATTCTAATTTCTCGGTGACTCTAGCGAATAAATACATCATCCTACTTTATTGCCTGCGTAAGTTCAATAGATAATGTTCTCGTCTGTGAAGCGTTTTATATGACGTGGCGGTTAATTTTTTATGTGGTTGGGAACACGCAAGAAATTGTACTTTAGTACCTGTCCCTAGATTGAAATTTCTTTAACACAGACATGCTATCATAAGTTACAACCAAATCGAATGTAGCGTAATAGCTGAATCTGGTTGTATTGCACTATGCAAAATATCAATATTTTTTAAATGATTATAATTATTATTTCTTCATCTAACCTTTGTAACGAGCCGCGCTGTCGCCACGTTACAAGGTGCATTTTTTATTATATATGTAATAATATAAGAGTAATTTACATAAATCTTGGGCGACCACGTGAATAGATTTTTGTTGTAATTTTTATAAAGTACGCAAGATTCCAAGTGAGGACTGTGATGAAATGGTGAACTTATACAGTGTATCGTAGCAAAGCGAATATTAAAGAGATATTGAGCTATGTAGGCTAGAAGCTAATCTTGGTCTTTCCGAGCCATAGCGACGGGACGTCACGGATTTGGGTTTTTGCCAGACCACACACACTGCTCCCTGGGGATGGGTCACTCACCGAGCGGGAAAAGCCTGCCGTCCGAAACCCGAATGTTCTCTCGCCCCGGCGAACTTAGCCGAATATGTCCGAACTCTGTTGGATTCATTGGCCAAATCACATATCGAGGATATCACGTGACATTAGGTGCCGACCTGAAGGTCCAATCAAAATGAGCGTATAACTCAAAATCCTGGGAATTTTTGTTGTATGTGAGCTTCGAGACTACAAATGGGCGGAGCAAGAAGTTTCCTCGTGGACCGAAGAGCGAGGAGCTGACATTCTAGATTCTAACTTCGATCGCACCAGTCTGAGGTTGACTTGGAAAGTTGACTTCTTTCGCTAACCGCAGCTTGCCTTGCTGGAGCAAGGTTATCACCGCAACACAGCCGGTAATGCGATGATGCGCATTGCCAGACCAGAGATGCCTATAGCCGACTTGTGAGATAATCTCACATATCGTGGGTCCGCTACACTCATCACAGACATCAGACGCAGAACTACAATGGTAATTGATTACGACCAAGCCATGTGATTGTGCATTCCGTGAAACAGAACCCGTAAGCGACTTTGAGAGGATAGGTCCATGTTCTCACTTTGTAATTGTAAAAACCCCTGAGCTAGCGGCATAATTTGCCAGAACTAGTTATTTTCGAATGATATATTGTTCATTCTGGCGCCCATGATTTTCTTGTTTAACTGTAAAGTCACAGTATTATGATACCTTTGTCTGAGGTCATCATAACTTGTATTTTTATTGTTCCAACTGTCATTATTTCTTGCATTTTGGTTCTGAGATATTTAAAGGTAAATATACAGTTGTTTGCTTGCTCATGACGGCTAATTGTAACTCTGAGCGTTGCTTTTATGATTTTGCCAATTTGTGTTAATGTTAACGATAAATTCGCTCAGACTTGTAATCGCCAGTGATCAGAAAATAAATGTCATATTGTGACAATTTTTCCTAAATTCCAACTAACGTCGAGATTCTTGCAAAATTAAATAATTTTCACTCCTTCATAAAAATCTAAAAATCCACAATTATTAATCATAAAGGTATGAAAATAATTGTAACGTGGTTTGCCCACCAAGGCATCCACCACACCTTGAAATACTAATACTAGGAATAATTTCGGTGCCACCATTAAATACAAGGGGAAAATTTGTGTAGACTTTTGTCTTGATGGCAGAGTTTCAATTTGGTGAACAACCGTTCTCTGTCGTTGGTGAAACTTCAGTTCTCGGTGGAATCAAAACTACGGAGAATTCTGAAGTATCTCAAATGATAACAGAGCTCTCCCGGGATTTAAAATAGTGGCAATCAATTTCGTAAGTTTGAAAGTAGGTTCCTTAACATCTACCAACCACTCAGGTTTCACCACTCTTTGATAGAACCAAGCACAACATTTTTTAAATTTATTTTTGATTTATTAATTTATTTCCTTAAAGTAAACCTACAGTAAAATTGTTTGCCATTTGTTTTCATTTTTAGGGTTGTTAATTTTACCAAACTTGTTTTCTATTACAAAAAAATAAACACCATAGGGCTAAAATTATTTTTGAACGCTGGCGCAATACAGGCATTCGGCAGCCGGGAACATTAGTTGTGTCCATTGTATCGACGAAATGATACGGGTGAAATTTATACCGACGACCGTTGCAGAAAATTGTCCTACATTTTGAAGAAAATAATGTTTATGGATAAATAAAGACACAATATACGCCCAACTAGCGCGCGTGTGTGCGTTAAGGCGCGCCGCTCTGGATCTAGGAGGTACAACGGGACCAGGTTTGAGTTCCTGTTCCGGCATACCAGCCGTCCCGACTGCGGTTTTCAGCCGGTTTTTTTCGCAGATGCTGAGACGGGCCCCAATCGCCACTTCATAAACTTCACGTTTCACGAACAAAAATACATTTATGATAGAAAACACAAAGTTACTCATTTCACAGACAGAAGTCAACACCAACAGTCCTCCTACAGTCTATATCCGAATTCCCTCCCGTTCCTCGCCCCCCGTCTTTTCGCGCCTCTATTGACCTCGACGTTAAACAGGTGTAAAGACGGAAACAATATAATAATAAGATAAAAAACAAAGAAAAGGCTTAGCTTAGTGTTCCGGGTCTCACAAATTCGGTTTTAAATTCGCGTAGGATACAGGTCCTCTTCCACCCCCTCATGATTCGCATTGGCAGGCGGTCTATTTGGCCCCAACGAGGGGAAAAAAAAAAAAAAGAAGTTGATAATATTTGCGATAGCCAATTGGAAATTAAAATTAATTTTATTAAATCTGTTGAAAATGGCTGCTGCCGGCCTCGGTAGCGTAGGGGCTAGAGCGCTAGCTCCACGTGCCGAAGGTCATCGGTTCGAGTCTGGCCGCGGGCATGAGTGTTTAAGTGTTGTTTATGTGAATGTAATGTCCGTCCTGTGGTATGTCTAATTAACTAGAAAAATTTCACGCTGGATATAATGAAAGCACTCAGTGACATAGCCTAATTACTATCGAATTGGCTGTATGGCCTCAGTTGCCGAAAGCCATTGAAAAAAATGGCTGCTCAATAAAACACTATTCTTTCAGCTTTCCTGCCTTTTTTCCTTTTTTGTGTGCTGAGAACAGCCTCTTTATTGATTTAAAGAACTGTGACATTAATATGTAATACTGAAAAACCATACATGCATGCAGACTTTTGGGGACCAAAAACTTTTGAGAAAAGCAGTCACTTGATTGAGTAGTATTGATCCCACTTTATGGGTATCAAATATGAGTTCCCGTCCGGGCATCCAGATTTGGGTTTTCCATGGTTTCCCAAATCAATCCAGGCAAATGCCGGGGTGCTTCCTTCAAAAGGCCATGGCCGAATTCCTTCCCATTCCTTGCCCCCATCCTTTCCCGTCTCTTAATACCTCGCTGTTAGAGAGACGTTAAGCAGATAAAAAAAAAAATTATGAGTTGAAGGGGTGCAAAGGAGGATGGGTAGTTTGTTTGTGAGAATTACCGTAAAGCACATGTAGTAACTGATATGAGTCGTTGAAAGATAGGAGACGGGGTATGATAGTTCTGGAGTGTGTGAGCGACATACAGGCTATGAGGCATGGATGGATATTGGAAGAAGAATTGAGAGTAGCACATGAAAAGAAAAAGACGACCTGGATATCGACGAAAAACAAATGAGTATAATTCCTTTGTAGGGAAGGCAGTCAGAGGTTAAAAAAAAAATACAGACAGAAACGCTAAAAACACTGAAAGGATTTAAAGTTAAAATTCTTGGTATTAAGTAAAGGATTGTGGGGAAATTATCACCGGAGAACATGCTACACCGTAATCAATGAAAGTATAAACAAAGGCAACTTATATTCGTTTTACTTAGGAACAAACAAAAAAAAACTAATAAAAAATAGAAATTGCGATGCACAATGCACGGTAGTTCCTTCACAACAACTGTTTGTCTGATGACGTATTCCGCTTGACATAAACTCCATGTTTTGCATATTTTTTTCTCCTTTTTAGCGCTCGTCGACATCTAAGTCATTCGAGTCGCGAAAAGGTTGGGAAGGAGGGTAATAAGAAGAAATTAGCTCATGGTTTTTTAACGAACTATCTCGGCATTCACCAGGAGTGATTTCGGGAAACTATGAAACATCAGAATCTGGAGTGCTGGACGTTGATTTGTACTTGGCCTCTCCCAAATCAGATAGGAACGTTATCTGTTACCCATCAGCCTCGGTGTGGTTAAAGTGAATGACTGCAGAAATAAATGTAAGAATATATTCTGATGAGCAAAAACGTTATGACCACCTGCTTAATAGCGTGTCGGTCGACCTTTGGAAACAATACAGCAGCGATTCGGCACGGCATTCGACAGTCCTTGGTAGGTTTCGGGACGTATTTGCCACCAGATATCTTCGCACAGGTCACGACATTTCCTAAAATTACGGGTCGGCGGTTTATGGGTGGGGAGCTGCTGCACATGGTTGGTTAAGATCAGTTGAAGTCAGGGCAATGCACTAACATGCTCCTCAAACCACTGTAGCACGATACTGGTCTAGCAACAGACAGATTTCTTGCTGGAAGATGCCGCCAAGGGTGGTGGGTTAGCGGTTACCGCTCTGGCCTCGCATCCGGGAGGACACCACGTCTGGGCATCCAGATTTGGGTTTTCGGTGGTTTCCCCAAATCACTCCAGGCGAAAGCCGGGATGCTTCCTTCAAAAGGCCATGGCCGACTTCCTTCCCGTCTTGTCCCCAGTCCCATCCCGCCTCTAATGACCTCGACGTCGATAAGGCGTAAAGCCATAAGTAAAAAAAAAAAAAAAAAGGAAGATGCCATCGTGGACGTAGAAGTCAATGAAGCGTGAAAGGATGGTGGTGGTCTGCAATAATTTTCATGCAGGTAACAGACCTTACAATTCCTTCGATCACCACGGGCCCCAGAAATTTAGATACACAAGTATCTAATAGCTATAAAAGAAATTCTGGGATGAGATATTGGTAATGAAAGAATGGTGAATGGTAAATACTAAAAAAAAGCGTGTAAAACGAATTTCTCTACATACTGCTCATCTTCAGTTAAACATAACACATTAAAACAAATAGCGGAAATTAAACAACGGCAAGTAAATAGTTAGCGAGATGGAAGAAGATGGAAAGAAACAAATTGAGTTAGTAGCTGGAAGATTAGGGCTGAAGATTTATTTTGATAAAATGAAGACCGCCGGAGGACACTGTGCAACAGATCAACAAGTTAAAAGCGTGGTAGAATACCTAACAGAAAGAGACAGAATCATTGAGAGATCAAAGACGGGACGGTTTACTTTACCATTAGAGAAGTATACAGGTAAAAGAATGGCAGTGAAGAACATGGCACTGTATGTGGCAAGACTGGAACGACATGGAACGGAAAAATTAGAAAAAGAAGAGAAATAATCATCAGAAATATAAGGAGGTGAAAGATGGTACTGTAGATCAAAGGAAGAGTTATACCTTAACACGAGGACGATACCAGAAAAAAATGGAATTAAAAGGTCAAGATTTGCGGGGCATGTGATGTGAAGAGCGGGAGAGGAAAAGGGAGAGGGTGAAGAGGTTCTGGGAAGAGAAAATAAGAACCCAGTCCATGAAGTGTCTATCCATGATCCTACAGAGACCATAACGAAAGTTAAAAAATTGACAATCTTCGTTCAAGAGGTACACTGTCGCGTCCATAATGGATAACGTCAGAATACGCTGTGAACAAATAAAGCCCTTTCCGGCAAGAAATCTCTTCTAATACGTGGATATTAAATTAATTTTCATCCGTCCTGGCAATGAAATATCTGGTCCGAAATCGACCTGTCACATGTCTGATTTTAATAAGCGTTGCATGCTTCTTTTGTTTGTCTTGTCATAGCACATAGTGTAGGAGGCACTCGCAGAAGTGCCAAAAACCATGGGATAGGAAGATGTAAATATTGAGATGATTGTAACACCAAGGAAGAATGTATAAATGTGCTGTGGGGAGTCTTGCCTTTCATTTGCATTCTCTTGAGTCGCGGAAAGGTTTATTGGCATAATTATGGCCACACAACATGGATTAACTGAAACTGACCTCTGAATGGTTTCCAGTTCGGAAATTGTTCGCGTGTTCGTCATTCAACAATTCACACTGTGGAGAGTGTGCCACGATTATGAAATATCCGGCATTACCTCCCGCCATGGAGAACGCTGTAGTCGATCACAGCTACGTAATGACCGTGACCAGCAAAGTCTGCATCTAGATCTGAAAAACAGCAGCTCTTGTAGGTGCGGACAGTGTAGAGAATTTGGCATTGACGGGATATGGCAGCAGAAGACCGACGCAATTGCCTCTGTTAACAAAACGTCTTGCGACCCTAGACGACCGGAAGTGGTCATATGAATCACTATTACAGGTGGTAAGAGTTGATAGTAGTGTTAGAGATCAGATCTCATGAAGCCACGGATCCAGGTTGTCAGAAAGGCCTTGTGGAAGCTAGTGGTGGCCCCATACTGATAAGGGAGCGTGCACAAACTATGTGGCTCGGTCGAGGGGTGGGGAGGGGGTTGGCTGGAAGGTTACGCTGGGCAACGTGGGGGTAGGAGGGGTATCCAAGTCAGCCACGTAGCATTCCTTTCATAACATATTTCACAGTTAAAATGAAGAACAGAACACACAACAGCATGCAAATATTTATTTCCATTGATTAATTATCGTCGTATGTAATTTACAATAGTCTGACAAAGGGAAAATAGTACAAAATATCTTCTGGAATCAAAAGGAAAAAAAGCTGCGCGCTATATGTGTGTGTGTGGGGGAGAGGCAAAAACCACGTAGGGCTACGTGGGGGGAGGGGGGGATTCACAGGAGGCCAAAATGGAGCTACGTAGTTTATGGACGCTCCCTAGGGGCTTTATGTCAAACGCAACCGACTTTTGACTGAAGGTGCTTATTTTCAGCTACATGGAAACCGTTTGCAACCATTCATGGCCTTCATGTTAGCAAACAACGATTCAGAATGCGTTAGGTTACCAGGCCAAAATCTTTTACAATTGGCTTGAGTTACATTTTACCGAACGTGGTGGGTGAGAGGTTAACGCTCTGTCCTCGCATTCGGGAGGATGCTGGTTCGAATCCCAGTCCGGGCATCCAGAATTGGGTTTTCCATGGTTTCGCCAAATGTCTCAAAGCTAATGCCGGGATGCTTCCTTCAAACGATCATGGCCGAATTCCTTCCCGTTCCTTTCCCCCAGTTCCATCCCGCCTTTAATGACCGCGACGTCGACAAAGCGTATAGTCATAAGCAAAAAAAAAAAAAAAAAATTATATTCTCAACAATTCCAGTGAATGGTTTGGCCACCTACATCTATCAGGGACGAATACCATCGAACATAACTGGTACATAACATCATTTAGTGCAAAACATGCCACACCGGCAGTTATAGACGGATTTAGAGGAAACATGACTGAATGTTTCTTCATGGAACTTGCGACGACCTATTGAGTCATTCCCACGTCAGACTGCGCACTTTTCAGTGCAGAAGGGTGTCCCATGCGATGTTAGAAAGTATCCTATGACTTTTGGCATGCCAGTGTATTATACGAGGTATAAAAAAGAAAATATTATAATAAATTTAATTACTGGCTCTGTAGTTAAGGAGGTCAAAAATAAATGTCTTTTACTCTTGAAGAAATTAAAAAAAAAAAAATCCGAGACGTAATTCTGTTCTATCTACTGTAGTTTTTCCTACTGTCACCATGCACAAAAGCAGCTGTATCACTTCGGTTGTGATGGTACAGAAGTTAAGAAGCAATAAATTTTCTCGTAGGTGTTACGTCGCACATAGCATTTATTAAGACATCATCATATTCAGAGATGGGAGGAGGCCAATATTGGCCTCCTACCTATCATTCGGGAGGACCGGGGTTAAACTCGGTTCGGCCATCCTGTCTGAGGTTTTCCGTGGTTTCCCTCAGACACTTAGGCGAATGCTGGGATGGTTCCCTACAAGGCCACGGCCGACCTTCCATCCCCCTTCCCTCCCCGTAGTAGTAGATTGGCTGAAAAGAGTCCCCTATGACTCTCCAGCAGCCCGCCTCCCAGCCTTCTGCTGGAAGGAATGAAATGTAAAAAAAAAAAAAAAAAAAAAAAAAAAATCATGTTAGTGAGTACCTATAAAATAATTACTAATTTCTGTAAAACTTAATAGAGTATTGACGTTTTTAACTCCGGCTCTACTAACAATAAAAACAATTCGTGATTGACTTTCCTTATATGCTTCGTCCATTGAGGTGTCGTTAATTTCCTGAGACGGTCCTTCCTTTCGAAGCTGTTCATCGTCTCCTCCCCCCCTCTTTTAGTGGGTATTTAGACAATTTGCCACATCCAAATATCGGATGCGAGTGATTCATACTTTAACGCATTTTCCTGGCCGGAAAGAATAAAATACAAATCTGGTGAATGATTAAAGTAGAGATTTTATAACACTAGCAGAAGATATCTGGATGATATAGAAAAATATTTTCATATTTCACTGATCTGATTGATTAATATTGCAAATGAGGTAGAAATAGTAGTAATGAACAAAGTTATTCAGCTGGGAAAGCAGTACATAATCTAAGAAATTGAATTCAAATTAATGAAGATGGGGAAGCTGATGAAATATGTATAGAAATGAAATAACCAACAGTACCTTTGCCTTGATTTATTATGTAATAGAAAGTGGAAGCTTCGAATGTTCTTAATCAGAACTTACATTTTGACTCATACCAAATTTCCCCAAGTTCATTGTCATTCTTTTATGCCATTTATCTAGTTTCATATACTATAACCATGATATAATGCTATATAAAACGATGAAAATGGTAGAGGACGTAAAAAGCTGCAGGATGATCTAGGCAGGATATCTAGTTGGGTTGGTAAACATGGGATGAAAATAAATGCAAAGAAGAGTCAGCTATTTAGATATACAAATAAAAAACTAAAGGTTTATTACGATTATAAGGTGGGGAAATAATTGCTTGTTGAAGACTTGAAATGTAAATATCTTGGCATTACATTTGATAACAAGCTTAACTGGGCAGTACACATTAGTCAGGTAGTCGGAAAAGGTTTCAAAATTCTGCACTTGTAGGAGAGAGTGATGAGGGGATGTACGAGAGAAGTTAAGTAATTGGGTTACAAAACGTTGGTCGGACAATTGCTTGAATATGGTAGTGTAGTATGAGACCCACATTTTGCGTATCAAATACAGGAGTTGGAGAGGGTGCAACAAAGGGCTGCTAGATTTGTTTCTGGAAATTACCGCAGGATGCAATCAGTAACAGATATGATAAAAGAGCTGGAATGGGATTCATTGGAAGACAGGAGTAGTGTGAAGAGGATCATGGGAGTGTACGAGGCATATATTGGAGATGAGGCACGGAAAGATATTGGTGTAAGAATTGAAAGTAATGCATGGAAGGGAAAAGATGACCACGACCACAAGATGGCATTCGATTTCAGGCACAAGGGTGCAGGGCCGGCGCTAGGAATTTCGGGCCCGGGGTAAACAGGCGACCTTTTTTTTAGCTCTACAAACTGACTGGGCGACAATGGGGCGGATGCTTGGCTTCATGGCCTCAGGGCCCCTACAGTCGGTGAGTGGGGCCCCCTCATCAGTCGGTGGGCCCGGGTACTTTTGACCCGCTTACCCCTCCCTAACGCCGGGCCTGCAAGGGTGTAGGAAGATTTTCTTTTTAGGTAAGGGTGTCAGGGATTGTAATAAGTTGCCAAGGGAAATGATGAGTAATTTACCAAAAACGTTGAAAGAATTTAAAGTTAAAATTTGCCGAGGGTAAATGTAGCTTAGTGCAGGAACGGGGGAAGTTGGGTGTGAAGGGAAATTGCCATCGGAGCGTGTGCTCCATTGCAATTTAATTAAATATTATTATAGCTAATGTTTAACTGTGTCTAACGCTATTCAATTTTTGCTTCAAAATTATCCAAATTTAAAACGATACTTCATTAACTACCAGTTGTGCGTAACATTGTTGCTGGTTCGATTTCTTCATAAACTGTCTGTGGGATCCAAGTAAGTTGACTATCTGAAACTGAGTAATTTTTATTGAAAATATATTTCAGATGTAGTTACGAGGTTGCAGTTTTATAAATATTGCTTTTATTTCATTGTTCCATTATATGGAAAAATTTTCTTAAATTCAGCTACAGTCTAGTTTGCCCCTCTCTTGACAAGCATTATGAACTTTTGGTCTGCATACCGGAAGTCTGCCTAGGTTTTAAAAAGTCTTAAACTGTAGTTATCTAATCTAGTCACAATTTCTAACTAGTTTGCGTTTCAGATTTTCATTACAGATAATGAAATATTTCTTTCCTTCTTTTTATATCGAAAACGTTTCTTTCAATGTTTACAGTTTAAACTTAACCATTTGTTTCCGCATTTTTTAAATTCAGTTAAGTGTTTTAGTAGAATTACGAATAATGGACTACCGGACACATCTCTCCAATTTTTATACCTCATGGGAAATAATAATCTTTGTCCACAGGAACTCAAGCAGAATCCTACTATATAAAAAGCTAACGTGTGGTCTGCGTGCGTCGTCTATAGCTGCTTCTCCTATTGGCTAACGAACGGCCAATCATCAACCACCATATTGCATTCCTTCCTTTTGGATTTTGTTTATTTACTACAGTTAGATGCAGAAAGTCGTGTAAGACGAATGGTGTTCGATGTTTATGTTATATTATTTGTATCAGTTATACGCCAAAATTCATGTAAGGAGAAGGGATTCAATATTTACGCTTTTTTATCTGTGTCAGTTATAAGCCCTAGGTCAAAACATAACCTAAGATTTTTTCGGCAGACGGTAAGAAACTGTGAAGTGTATTTAAAACTCGGAGAAACATAATGATGTATTGGTCAAATAAATAACAGTTATCCGTTTTCGAAATTATAGTCTACATTTATTTATGCAAAATCCTAACCAAATACTCTGATAATCTAACCAGAGTAACGTATTCATATAACAAACGATATCATTAAAAATGACTAATTGATTTCTCCTTATAAGCTTTTCCAGAATAAATTCTTACTACTATTATATATGATACCATTAGTTTTTGATACATTTGTTAACTATTAAATGAGATTTAATATAAACTTTTGATTAGATTTAAACCATGATTTAAACAGTGAAGGATATGACTATTGTCTCTGACTTACAGTATAAGCGATATGACACTCGAAATGCAACAACGATATTATTGCCGCAAAATAGCAGTGAGCAGAGATATTAGAAATACGGAGAGCAGGGAAAAAAATTAATGCGAGGCAATTATGTGTCACAAAGTTACAATTAGTACGTTCGTTTAAATTTACATATTGCTTTTTATTTATCTACGACAACCAGAAGCAAAAATTCATGTAATGTATGTATGTGTACGTTATATTACCTGTATCAATAATGAGTACTAGGTTAAAACACAGCCTACAATTTTTTTTTTTGTCCGGAGATAAGAAACGATGAAGTTTGTTAAAAACTCGGAGGAAGTTTACTTCCCGTCATTTAAAGTAAAATAATGTAAATAAATCGGAGATCGCGATTCTGCCAGGAATCCACTAGAAATATTTTCCGTAGTACATTTAACTGTATTATGCCCGTCCAGAATGTATTACAACCTAATTTCTGCTTGAAAATAATGGTAGTCTACAGGCTGTATTACAACGGAATCACTGCTTAAAAACAATATGTCTTGCGATTGACTACAGCATTTGAGAGTAGTAGAAGTTATGATTTTCGAAAGCAATATTAATGGAGGGTTGTGGTTGAGTTGACGAGAAAGCCCACCGACACATTTGATTACAGCGTAATTCACTCTGAAATGAGTTTTACAAACCAATTAAACTGCTTTCATATGCGCCAAGTTACTGAAGGTATTAATAAATGCGGGTGAACGTAGTTCGTACCTATCGTGCTGAAGTGTGCCTGGACTAGGAATAAGACTGATATTAAATGGATAGCAAAAGTTTCTGGATTCCTAATTTATTTTTCATTTTATTGGTTTTATACATCCGCCCTCATTAATTCAGTAGAAGTTACTACTGTATTGCTGTGTAGAAAATTATCAAATCAAGGCCACTAGCATTATCTAATAACAATCCCGTATAATTAACCAACTGCAAAATAATAATAATAAAATGAACTGCCAGAATATGGCGTTCAAACCGTCATTTTTGACGGGCTAGAAGCTAGTACCTTAATAACTATGAATATCAGGAGGGATGGTTGGCGAAAAATGTATACGGACGGATCAAGGACAAGAGGGCATTCCAGCTCTACAGCGTATGTAGATATAGAATGTAAAGTATTCCAGTCCTTTAAGCCTTAGGTACCGGAACCATTTTTAGCCTTCTCCACTGAGACATTTGCGATCCTACTACGGGTCCCATTCACTGCCTGAATTTTGCGTGGCAGATTGCGTTGGAGTTTTTGTCGATTGACATTTACTCCTAGATCAGTAGGATTTGGTATTGCATCTCGTTTGGTATTTCTTATTTGTTGGCATTTTTGTTTGGCTTCCTTCAGCTGGTGGTTTCTTTTATATTATAAAAAAATTGGTATCTTTTGGCGACCGGCGACTGCTTCGTAGCGGCCAAGTACGCTGACCATTGTTTCTGCATTCCGGTAGAATGCGGTAGCTAGTATTCTAAAACTGGGCAGGCATACTGTAGTAGAGGCCTTACCACATTTGAGATCCTAATAGCACTAGAGTACATAAAACAATCTGAACAAATCATCGCAGTAACATGCACAGGTACTAAATCGGCACTGCACGCGGTTTTAGGAATACCAAAATGAAAATTCAAGAGCTACATAACGTATTAAGTTGGGAAGGAATTGAGGAATTGTGAAGCTAATGGGATAAAGATTAGCCACGTGGGCATATTAATGGGCAATGAAATGGTGGATACAACGGCCAGAAGTCAAATCAATGCACATGACAAGAACCACTCAATGGTTGCATTTATTGATTATAAGGGCATAATTGCTGACTGGATGGGGAAAATGTGGCGGGAGGATAGATAGAAGATGGGCACATGGGACCGGGCAATAATGAATGTAAACAAGAATAAACCATGGTACTATTGTAAGGACCTGATCAGAAAGGAGATAACCTGGATGTTGAGACTGAGAGCTGGCCACGCCTTGCTAAACGACAGAAAATTCCTTATGAAACAAATCGACTTCCCAATGTGCGCGTCCTGTGCAGACTGAGGACATATGCCATTTCATGTTGAGATGCAGTAACTACCAAGCCGAAAGACATGAATTGTTAGAAGAAGGTTTGCATATAACAGATATACAATCCCTTATATAGGTTCTCGCCTATCACACTAAAAAAGTCCTCTAAATTAATATACAGATTTGTGTGAAGAACCAAACGTCATATATAAAACATATACTTAAATAAAGGATAGACAATATTGCTTCTATGTAACTGGCTAAATTAACCGATGGCTAAAGCAAATAAAAAAAAGGGTATTGACAGTGTAGCAATAATAGATGTATAAAATTATGAAGATTTTGTTGAACTGAATTGAAATGGAGCATGGAGTACATGAATTTCCCCACTCACTTATTTTTTTAATATTGTTATTATTATCATAGTATACTTTTGTGTTTTATTCATTACTATCCTTGTGCCCCTGGTCATCTTTTCCCTTCCAAGCACTATTCCTAATTCTTCGACCATTATTCTCCCTAGCCTCGTCACCAAAATATACCTTGTACACTCCCTATTCTTGTTTTCCAATGACTCTCATTCTAGCTTCTTTAACATTACTGTTACTAAATGGATCCCGCACAAACATATCTAGGTGCTCTCCTTTACACATTCTCCGACTGAAAACGCACTGAAATTAGTGTATGTGTCCGTCCTTTTGAAGCTGGCACCGAAATCATTGTTACCCTGGCTATAATTTTAATTTACCGCTTTTGAACATTGTGGGAAAAATGTTTAAAATAATCATAGAAATCCCCATTAAGGTATTAGTTATTTACATTGTAACCGTCTTCTGTTTCATCTGATTAATGTGTGGATTGACGTTTTGTATATATGCTTCCGTTTCGGGATTGAAGCATTCCCAATCTCGAATGCTTCATTTTGCAAGAATCTTTGTGCCAAAATGCTGAGTGCCGGCTGCGCTGGGCAGTCGTAACGGGACTGCAGGTAGCAGCTTGGAATTTGTTTACTTGGTGGGGACCGAAGGAACAGGTGTTGGGGCTAAAATTTTCCATTAGGCGAGAGAGAGGAACATATTGTGTGACAAAGATGGACAAAGGTAGCGCCAGGGAGTGTGTGTTTGAGTCAATCAAATTTCTGGTTTAAAATTTAAATTGTGGTACAATCCGCAAACAGATATAGTTTGTTTATCTTTGGAATATAGTTTTCATTGATTAAAGTAGCTGAGTTGCTATACTCCTTGATTTAGGCTGATATGTTTTAAAATATACTTGGACGAACAAAATCTTTTCTTTCAAAAATTATTTTTGGACCGTATCTATGATATAATATGAGTTAATATATAGCGATTGAATTATTATCAAAAGTCAAGCAATTGGTTTGAATTGTAAATGCTATGGCTTTATAACAACTGCGAGAGAAAGGACCTCTTGTGGACTATGGAGAAACCATTAATTAAATACGTAACTAGCTGCTATACTGCTTGAGATTTCATCAACAGATAATTGTAACTATCTTTACGCTTTAGCGGAAGAACGGAACGTACGTTGTGTATATTCTTCTCTCTCTCCTTTTTTTTTTTTAATTGAAGATTGTCATTCGGCATTCTTTAGTCCTGCAGTCAGAATCTTACATTTTTAAACATTGTAGGCCTATTATACATCTCATTGACGTTAAGTAGCACGGGCAGTAATGAGCACAAACTGAAGAAGCACGAAACACTTAATCTCTACCCATGGTCGGATTTGAACCAGTGACCACTTGGACGCGCACGCAGCCGATAGACCGCACGCTGCACGCCCGACCATTTCGGATTTTATGTTCGCGTTTCAGAAGAACTCCCTGTACCGATAAGCCCTCCAATTAGTTTGAGTTTTCCGTATCGTTCTGTGATGGTATGCGCCCTCATACCGAACTTGATAAAATAATTTTGATTCATTTTTGCTGTCTCCCATTTTTCATTTTAACTAATTTAACTGTATGTAATAAGATTTACGTAAGTTTTTCTCATCGTTAGAATTTACCTCCTATTATGAGTTCTGTATTAGACTGCTATACAGTATACTGTTTTAACACTTCTTCTTTTTCAGCTCAACCTTTAATTTGATGGGTAAATTGTCTTTGGAAATTTGATAGTGGGATAGTTTCCTATTGCTCGCCGCAGTGATGAAATATATTTAAGTGTAGTTTTGTGTGTGGATAACTGTGCTTTGTTTATTTTCAGTAAAGTGTGTTGTTTTGTGTTGTGAATGATGGAAGAAGGGAGAGAGTAAAACACGGCGCCTGCCCATCAAGGTCTACTGTTCCGAAAGATATTTGGTGGACTGCCAGGCCCCATATATCTACGAATCACCATCTTCACGGACGAATCACCATCATCCGTGGCGTATGCCCTGAAAGGTTTGGGATTTAACCCAGTACTTTTGTACACACTATGGTGATTAGGAATTACACACCACCACCTTTTCTCCAGCGTCCAGATGATGCAATTTTCCTCTACCACGATAACTGGAAACAGATACCATTACTGTGCCGCAACCAACCTAACCACCGTGGCTTTTGTAGCACTCGTAGGTATAAATTTTTAACTAATTTTTTAATATGCATTTATATTAGAAAAAAATATTCTTATTTGCAGATACATAGCGCAGATAAGTCCGATTTTATAGAAAGCATATCGAAGTGACCCCATCAATCACCGACCTATCTGTTTCATGTTTATCTGCAGCATAGTTCTGGATCATGTTATATACTTGAACGTTATGATATTCCTATTTGGAAAAAAGTTAATTATGCCAATCGAACAACGATTCCAGAAGATTCAACCATTTGAAACACAGCAAGCCATATTTCCTTACGATTTGTTGAAAATTATTGATTGTAATTTTTTTTTAGATTTTCAGAAAGCTTTCCACATAGTAGCACGCTACCGTCTCTTAAAGAAGATTCATGCGTGTGGAGTATCGCAAGAGATATATGGATGGATACGTGATTTTCTAACTGGTTGGTCGCAGTATGTCGGTATTAATTGCGAAGCCACTTAATAGTAATAATTCCGTGTGGTCGTAATGACCTAGTAACATGGTTTCTATTCGTTGCGCATTCTGCCACTCTCGTAGACGCCTTAACCTAACCCGGCAGCGCTACCAGGTAAAAAGGACCTACAGTTTAACATGGTATCCGAACCACGGAAGCGTTCTGGCGTACTTCACATTACAGATCAAGTAATGTCAGAGGTGAAAGGCCTATGAAAATCCCCGCCGAGAAAGGGATTCGAACCGGGGATCTTTCAATCTCCACACAGACCCCTTAACCACTGAGTCACCAGACCTGTCGTGAAGCTACTGTTAATATAGCTATTGCATCGGGTGTCCTGCAAGCAAGTGTAATAGGACTCCTTCATTCTTATATACGATCTCTGAGAAACGTTAATACCCGGGGGCAGTAAGGAATTCTGACGAATTTTTATAAATTCAGAGCTATCTTGATGTCATTTCGGCACGGTGCAATGAATGGCAATTTATACTGAATTACAGAATGTGCAAGGTAATGCTCATAAATGTAAAAGAGGACCCAATTGTGCATGAGTATGAGGTAATCTGTGCAACTCTTGATGAGGTGGAATCCCTTGAGTATTTGGGGGTAGTAGTATAAAGCAACGTGAAGTGGGATCAGCACATATGTTCGGTCGGTAGCAAAGCGAATTTTAGATTCCGTTTCATTTACCTAATTTTGAAGATCTGCAACCCATCTACAGAAGATATATCTTATAAAACTATCTTCCGTCCTCATTTTGACTATTGTTGTGTTATTACGACTATTGGAAAAGTACAAAGAAGAGTAGATCACTCTGTGACAGCCTTTGTAGACCTTACAATATAGTTCTGATCTGTTTCTTTAGTTTTACTAACAGTTCTGTGACGTAAATTCCAACTGAATCAACTCTTCTTCGTCTATGAGTGATATATCCGCGTCCGAGCATAGGCAGCCACCACGGGTAATGTTTTACCTATCCGCGTCAACGTCCCGCATTTTCAATACTGGTGGTTTTCCCGTTGACTTCTCCACTGTGACAGGTTTCGTTAGTGTTACGCCACCACTTCAGGCCTACTCTTTCGAAAAACACCAAGGGAACCGCAAAGCCTAACTTCCCCATCCGACGAACGAATCACCATCGACCGGATCGTATGCCATCAATCCGTACGCACTGCGAGGAGGTTCAGGATTTAATCCAGCCGTTTGATACACACGTTGGTGATTAAGAATTGAGCACCATCAGCTCTGCTACTCTGCCGACCAAGTTCGTCCTCAATCAGGACTTGAACCAGCTAACCCAGTGACAGCGCCGACACCATCGTGGTGCCGCAGCCAACCGAGCCAAGGGGCGAGCTACTTTCAACGAAGAAATACTACGACCACCAACATGCCTCAATCGCAAAGATGATGTCACGATAATGATGGTTATACTGTACATATATTACATTTACTTCATTCCTGTTGGCACTATAATACACGGAGGCGAAAATTGATTTTGGTTCAAAATCCCATCTGCCACCCAAAGTTTTCTGAATTGCACAGATGCAGATTCAGTACATATTGAAGCACTTTATTGATGTTTGAAGTCGACACTTACAATCGCAAAGTGTGCGGATTTCAGAAAAAAAAATGCAAAGTATATTGAGGTCGATGGTGGGATCTTCGAATGGTTAATTTAAACTTTTGTAAAATGTGTGCTTGTTTTTGCATGAATAAAGTACTTCAGGAAGTTATTTGAGTGCTATTGGTCATTTTGTGAGGTTTATTTTATGCACAACATTCCAGCAACTGCTTCTCCAAAACTAATGAATATTGGACACGTGTTTATATGAACTTTTTAACTCAACATTTTTCACATTACCACCTCCTTCAATATTACCATTTATCCTGAAACACGCTGCATAAATTATTGTTTTTATTTTTAGTTATTCCAATACTGCGTAATTTTTTCTTTTTCGAAATTTACCCTGAATCCAGCTATGCTGTCACTGGACAATCGTTAAGTAAATATCCGAAAATGAGAACGAAGCTTGTTCTAGGAGTTGACTGAAAACTGATTCAACAGGGGAATGGATAATCTTCAAGTAGATCTCCAGACTGCCTGATGTCATGGGGGGCTGTGGAAATATTTTATGATTGTTACAAACTTCGTTCCTCGTACCATTAATCGAACGCATCTCTACCAACTTGTCGAAATGAAATGTTGATTTTTTTTTAATTAGTTTTTAGTTCAGTCTATATACTCCGAGTTATAGATAATTGTTAACTGACACTTCTACAGTTTTTCTCACGAACGAATATTTATAGACAGCAAAAGTCATGTTCTTTGTGCAGACAACGATGGAGAATCTGATTGTGCTGGAATTTTCCGGTACTTACATAGACACCGTAGTTTCCGCATAAATTTTGTTGAGTAACATGCGAATAACTTCTGTTAATTGCAAATACTGTGAAAACGTTCTACCACCAACGTACTTTGGTCGCAAAGACTTGATAGACAAAAACAGGGAAATAAGATGCCGTACTGATGGCTATAAGAATTCCTTCTTACCTCGTGCCGTTAAGTGTTGGAATGTTCAGAATCATATATATTATTTCTATAAGGTGTTATTTTGTCACAAGCCATTATCTCCCTTCATACTTAACCGAAATCAATGAATGAGGTGTAATATTAAAGCTAGTGGTCTCCACCTTGGTCACATCATATTTTAAGAAAGGATTTTTTCAGAATTCGACCCTTAAAGGGCAAAAATTTCAATATTTCTAAAATGCTGTTTTTTGTGTTACGAGTCATTTATCTCCCTGGATACCTATCTGAAATCGTTTAATGAAGTATCATTTTAAAGATTAAGATCTCCGCTTTGGTGAAATCACATAATAAGATGGAAAGTTTTCGAAATTCGACCCTTAAAGGGCAAAAGTATTAATATTTCTGCAACGCGTTTTTGTGTCTCGAGCCATTTATCTTCTTGGATATCTAACCGAAATCGATAAATGAATTAGGATTGTGAAGAGTAATGTATGTCTCCACTTTGATGAATGCAACGCTTAAAGGGGAAAAGTATCAATGGTTCTTCAACGCATTTTTGTCACGAGTTATTTATCTCCATTAATATATGTCCGAAATAGATAAATGAGGTATCATTCTAAAGATTAAGGTCTCCGCTGTGGTCATATTTATATTTTAAGAAAGGAATTTTCTGGATTGAACCCTTAAAGGACAAAAATATCAGTATTTCTAAATACCGTTTTTTGTGTCTCCAGTCATTTATCTCCCATGATAATTAAACAAAATTGTTAAACGACGTATCATTTAAATGGCGGAGGCATTCGTAAGGTCTTCGGTTCCGATACACCATATTTTAAAATTTGAACCTTAAAGGGAAAAAGTATTAACATTTCTACAACGCATTTTTCTGTCAGGAGCCAATTATCTCCCTTGATACCTAACTGAAACTGATAAATGAGGTATCATTTTAAAGACCAAGGTGTTCGCTTTGGTTACACCATATTTTATAAAAGGAATTTTTTGAATTCGACACTTAAAGGGCAAAAGTCTTAATATTATTCCTACAACGTGTTTTTTTTAATTACGAGTCATTTATCTCCTTCATTACCGACATTGATAAATGACATGCAGTTTTTAAGATTAATGTCTTCAATTAGATAAAATCATAAATTATCGTAGATACACTGTATTTTAAATTTTTCTGTTTCGTAATATGTTGTAAGTATTTTACACCTATTACACTAAACCAAATAAATATTTGCTACAAAAGTGCGGTTCTACTTTTCATTTTATTACAAGCATTCAACCTCACTCTTCATCCTATTTTATTCGCGAAATTTTAGCACGGTTTGTCTAGTAGATATTAATTTTGGTGCACTCACAGTTTACTGTGAATTGCAGAATATAGATGAAGACGTCATTCCCATTTTTCGTGCAGTACAGTTGGTGCTTTAGGTTAACTAATATATGTTTACGAACTGAGAAAGAATAACGTGTTTAACGCTTTATTATATTCCACGGGAGAGTTGTATGTGCTGTACTACCGGATCGCAGTGTTCCACATCGCAGATAGCGTGCTGCTGCAACCAGTCGATGGTTTGGCCTGCTGGTTTTCCCGTCGCGGGAGAGCACATTGCGGTGACAGTCATCCACGCTGTAAACTCATTAAAAACATCGATGGCCGTCCAATGGCCAAATGGCGTCCGCACTGCACAGGGAGCGCTAACGCTATGGTGCAGCTTTGTGTTATGCGGGTAACCAGCAATGCTAGGCGCAGGAATTCAATGGTCGACAGTCCACGGACTATTCCCTATTCCCTAGAAAGTCATCGTCGCAACAGTGGTTAAAGCAAGTTGGTAACCAGTCAGTATCGAAGACTTATCTACTTACCAAAGTATCTAGCCAGCGCGAAATAAAACTATGCTTTTAAAATTATTGCGCTGCACTGTGGTTTAAAGCGTCAGAAAAACTTGCCAAATTTCAAATATCAAACTTCCGATTCAAATGAAAGTGCAATAAGATTTGGTGCAGATGACGTCAATCATTGCTCGTCAAAAGTACTAACTGCTACGCCTTCTACCTTTTCTTGTTTATCGGTGTAAAGTAGCCTTATTTCTGCGTCATACATTACGTGTTTGCTACCTGAAAAATACGCGGTGTGAGAAGTGTGGGTTGTTATCAGCAGGATCAATTATTTGCGAGAATAAGTGATGGATGTTGTTCCTGAAATTATGTAGAATACGTAGTGTAGTAAAAGTCAATGCTTTTGGTATAAATGTGTGTCTACAGTCGCGCCAAAGAGCCAATCTGCAGACGCCATTTCGTAACTGATGATTTTTTTAATTTTTTTTTAATGTCGGCTTTACGCCCCTTCAACGTCGAGACTTGAAAGGGCTGGTGCCTAGAAACTAAAAGGAATTAGGCCATGGCATTTTGGATGAAGCATCCTTGCATTCACTTGGAGGGATTTGGGTAAGGTATGGAAATCCCAAGTTTGGATGCCCGGAAGGCGATTCGAACCCGCGTCCTCCTGAATACGAGCGAGGTCTGACTAACCGCTCACCCATTACGTTCGGTGGACGAATTTTTCTTTAGGCTTGAAAGTAACTGTGATTCCCAGATATCCTATTATTTGTAATAGTTGAAGAAATGAAAGTTGTTGTTACTACGTTGAAATCCGAAGAAAAAAATTCCTCCTACTTCTGATTTTCGTTTCTATATCACCGTGCATATGATAACAATATGTCTGATGTTTTCGTTCCTAGCACCAATTAAAAAATTTAACAAATTTAAAAGTTTTTACTTCGCAGGCAATGAATTCGTAACTACATAAAAATGGTTTTCAAATTTACTCTTACTGTCCCATTCAGTACACTAATAATAAGCAGAAGAACAGGACTGCAAGATACCGGGCATCAATACAAGAGAGGGGTTTTTGGATATTCGATGTTAACACGTGGTTTTAAGTCGAATATGATATGTTTCAGATATATTCATTTTAGCAGCTTAGCAGTATCTAGGTTTAAATTAAAAACGTCTACAATAACTGTTTCCATATAATAATGATTGTTCTAATATGCGATCCTCCTCGTGTTACCGAAAATAATTTTAAATTATGAGCATCCCCGTATGGGAAAGTTCTACTTACATATGCAGAAAATTTGTTACTTAATTTCAATTTCCTTACTTTATTGGCGACTTGATGTCAGTTACTGAACAGTAACAGCTAAAACAGATAAGCGCATATCCGTACATTTTTACTATCCATTATTAGTCAACGTTACCACAAACGCTTTGATCTCATGTTTTCAGCATTAGGTTTAGGTATTGTAATTAGAGTTTAAAAGTTCTCTGATACAGAAACCTAATTAATATGAGATACTTTGTGGGGAGCAACGTGACGAAACGTGTGTTGGAGGTGAAAGTCTGAGAGATAAGACATTCTTAACACTCAGCAACTAACAGATTGGGGGGCATGATAAGCCTGGATGACAAGTGCATAGTTAGGTTGATAACGCATCAAGTACCGAGCTTTAGCTCTCTGATTTCATCACAGGTGGATCTTTAAACTAGTATCTACACTCATACTCCTCTGTCCCGAATCTAAGACTCGACTCGAAGAACGGTTGTAACAAGAATTAGTTTCCCAAATGGTTCCTTGTGCTTCTATTGAACTAATATTAGACCAGAGACAGTATTCCCATTTCTTTCCCTACTCATTTTTTGACTAACTTTGATTAAATACACTTGTACAAAACAAGTTGAATCACCAGGAGACACGGTCGGGTGTCAATATTACTTCGTACACATACACACTATCCACGGGTATGTAAATTAGTTGTAATTCTCTGTGACAGATACACAGTATTGCTTGTATTTGGTAGTGTGCATAAGGGGAGTGAATAGTGTGAGATGTTGAGTGATCACTATGAAGTACACGTAGATGCCGAGTACTCGTATGAAGCAGTGATATCACCACCTGACAAATTTTGAAAGGAGCTTCATTGTGGGTCTCCATTTGCCTGGCTGGTCGAATCGTGCATATCCCGGTTTGTGGGTCATTCGGAGATGACAGTGATCCGATGTTGGACTGCATGGGAATGTGAAGGCTGGCACACTCGTCGTCTAGGTCCCGATCGAGCGGGTCCGGTCATCAAAAGGGAGGATCGCCATGTTGTGCCTCAAGCACACCGTAACCCGAGGACATCTGCGCCTGTAATTTGGTACTGTGCGTTATGGGTCAGCGGTAATGCTCTGGCCTCGCATTCGGGAGGACACAGGTTCGAATCCCCGTCCGCCCATCGATATTTGCTGTTTGCATTGTTTCCCCAAATCACTCCAGGGAAATGCTGGGATGTTTGCTTCAAAGGTCATGGCCGAATTCCATCCCGTTCCTTGCTCCCACTCCTTTCTCGACTCTACCGAGCGGGGCGGTGTAACGGTTAGCGTTCTCGCCTCGCATTCGGGAGGACGGCGGTTCGAATCCCCGTCCGGGCATCCAGATTTGGGTTTTCCATGGTTTCTCCAAATCACTCCAGGCAAATGCCGGGATGCTTCCTTCAAAAAGGCCATGGCCGAATTCCTTCCCATTCCTTGCCCCCATCCTTGCCCCCCATCCTTGCCCCCCATCCTTGCCCCCCATCCTTGCCCCCCATCCTTTCCCGTCTCTAAAGACCTCGATGTTAAAAAGAGACGTAAAGCAGTTACAAAAAAAAATAAATAATAATAAAAAAAAAATAATTCTCGACTCTAATGATCTCAACATCTAAGAAGCGTATAGCCAGAAGCAAAAAAGAAAAAAGGACAAGTGATGGACTTCTTGCAACATTCTGTAACCCCGCATCATTGGTCGGAGACTAGCTGCAGCCAGTCCATGCAATTTCCGTTCCAAGCATCGACTGCCGTTAACACCACAACACAAACGGCTTCCTAAAGAGTGGCGAAGTGACCGGGAAGTATGGACTGCTGGTGAATGGCATCGCACTGTATTCAGTGATTTATCACGGTTCTGTACTAACTCAGATGACCATCGTTGGGGAGTATTGAGGTGACCTGGGAAGAGGTACTATTTCCCAACGTTTGGAAAGACATAACAGTGTTACTCCTGTTGCCATGGTGTGGGGAGTCACTACGGGTGGTAGTGATTGGGGGAAATCTGATGGCACAACGGTACTTCACGGACACCTTGCACGTTCATACCGTATGTTATCTCTCATGCGACAGTATCGAGGTGTCATTTTTTATCAAGAGAATCGTCGTCCACACATGGCACGTGTTTCTATGAACTTTGAGGTACTCCCGTGGCCAGATAGATCTCCAGATCTGTGACCCAAATAGAACATATGTGGAACCAGCTCGGACTTCAGCTCTCTTCCAGTGACAGTATCCAGGATATCAACAGATGCCTGAGGAGAGGCTAATCGAATCAGTGCAGAAATCCAGGCCAGAAGTGGTGCTCGTGCTGCAAAAATTTTCGCAAATTCGACTCGATGTTGTAATCATTTAAATAACATCACATACCCTCTCAACCCGCGAGGCTTCATTTCTTTTCCTACGTTCCTTGTGGGTGCTTCACGTCTTTAGTAAGACAGAGTAGATTACTAATAACTTAGGTTGTAATTGTTATTCCGAGATACGATCGGGATAGGAAGAGACAAAGTACTGAATATAATTTGCTGAGAGACTGATAACAAAAAGATGTAAAATTTCAGTTACAAGATTTTAATACATTTTTCTGATCGTGGTCCTCTGAAACTAGTTTGGTTGTTTACGTCAGGTATACTGGAAATTAAATTTCTTTTTGTTTATGTTTTCCATTTATTTATTTTTTATTTTTTATTCTGAGTGTAGGAAAGAACACTTGTAGAATCACTCATTTATTCCTCCTTCTGTCACATCTCCATAACTTATTAACCTTTCGTCCCAGAAGTTTGGAACTACTTACTACTTTGGTTCTTATTAACCTTTACAAGATTACAACATAAAATTCAGAAAAATCATGGTGGATGATTTGTCTGGTGCCTGGGATATTTTAACGAATTCTTTGGCTGATAAATTCGAAAATAAATTCTGTTTTTCTCTATCTGGTCTAATTTTTACTGTACTCATCCCCATTTGACTCCATTACATTGTAAAACATATTTCGAACAGTGAACATGGGGTAATATTAGTGTGTTTTAAGGGAATTAAACAATTCGGTCTCTTTAATAAATTTACTTTATTCTTATAAGAGGCAATGAATATTAAGTGATAACGTGTTCGTAACCCATCGACAAAACACAAACATAAATTCAAAACTGAAAAGATTTTGTCAAAAAATTATATGCTTCTTTGCGAGCCATAAATGTTGAGCATCAGGCTTACCTCCTTTTAAACACCAACAACAGTCTGCAATTATCACAGTATCCCTTGCTATCTGATTTCCATCTCCTTGATGACCTGATGGAATCGTTAACCTAGTTCGTCGCTGACACCTCCGGGATTTTCGCAAAAGTGATCAAGATGACTAAAACTAAAATGCATTTTGATGCTAATATTTACGCCAATATCTCTAAAAGTTGAAACCATGTTACTAACAAGGGCTTTGTGTTTCACAACGAAATTTTGCACTTCCTCTGCAAAGGTTCACCACACTAATGCTTGATTCTCATGCATCGTTTTGTATCTTTTATGAACTTACGGATAGTTGATCCATCAAAAATTCCTGCAGTAAAATTTTCAACCGTCTTCTCTGAAAAGACCGCTGCAAATGTACTTGAAGCTCTCCCCATGTTTGTTCAGAGCTTTGACACGTTGATTTATCAATTCGAGTTTGATGTGCAAATGTGGTAAATGACTTTTTCTCGCTCAATAAAGGTTCATCTATTATGTTGGCAGCTCGAGGAGCAAGTCTTTTTTAACATAATGATTGTCGCGGTCTCTACTATCCCATGTGCAAAGGAAGTATGGTTATTTGATAAAATTTGATTGCCTTGCTAAGGAAAATTCATCATTTGTAAAGGTTTTATAATGATTAAAATTAGAATAAGGTGACAAATGAACAGAGTAAACGTATATACATATATAAATAATTATCTTAAAACATATGACTGTGAGCGAGTGAATGAGATTCGTAGCTTTGGATAGAGACTGTTTAAAAGCGGCATCCATGATAAATGTTTAAGAAAAATGAGTTCCAGAAATGCCGCGAAATTAAACATTACTCCAATCGATCACCACGCACGCCAATTTTCATGTTAGTATGAAAAGAAACAAATGGACTATTACTCACACATACACACTTATGAATATCATTCACTTTGACGTTGACTAACGTATAACGAAGAGATGTTACATAGCTTAAAATCGTCAAAATGAAGGTTATATTTGGAGTCAGGGAACCAATTTCGTATAGGAATGGTGTTGCGGAGTTATTATAGGGGGGTTCAGTGAGGAGAGGTGAACGAGTTCATAGGTATTAAAGGAAAGATTTGGATGTTTCTTTTTATTCCGCTGTTTTTGGAACCTAGTGCCGAAAAACCATAGTAAAATATCATTTCCTCTCCCCTTTATTCCCCAAAGTACTGACAATAAAATTTCTTCGAAATTTATAACGATATGTAACCTGCTAAAGTTTGTAGAATAACTATAACGATCTTGGGGAAGCTTATGGCATTTGCAAAATAACTAAGAGTGGTTTTAATAAATTTCACATTTCAAAATATAATTTTTCTAGTCAAAAAAGATATCTATCGTTGGACAGAGACTTTCATTACTTGGGTAGCATACATACATCTTCTGAAATTTTTCAAAAAATTTCCATGACCTACAATTTTTACACTTTTTTTTATTTATTTATTTGTACATATAGTGAACTCTATATTTTAAATTTTTGTGAATTCAATTTAATACACAGTCTCGCACTTGATAAAACTAGTTTCGTTTCTTTATCAATTTTGTTTTGGTGCCTGTCTAATATATTTTCATTTAAGGCAGTAATGATGCTAATTTCTATATTAAAATTTTATACTTAACTGTTCTGTTACTGTTCCTCGATAAAATAAAACTTAATTTTGATTTTTAGTGCAATTTCCTTTTCATACACCTGTAGCCAGCAGAATTTTCTTTTAAAATTTTTGCTGAAGTATTTTCACTATATTTGGTTAAATCGCTTAACCGCAACGAGTGATCTGATAAAATTGAACCAGGTGTTATTTGCTGACTATTAACCAACTGAACTAAATTTAATTTCCAGTCGCAGTAAATATAGGCTCTCTGCGTCAGTTCACCTTGAAGCACTCAGCGGGCAGGTAGACTGGCGTTTCTCCGTATTGCGTTGTTGCGTCTGAGTGGTACGGTTAATTGGCTATCGATTGTCGACGCAGCTAATAGAGTGCCTCGTCATTACAGGTGTAGTTGCGTTTCACTCGCCGGGGTACGGTCCGATATTGGAGATTGCTCGTTACATGTACACATATCATAGAGCACTGAAGGGCAACATTAACTTTGCATTAACTGGAGACGTTAAATGAGCTTATTTAGCTCCATACTTGGTGATGATGTGTGTCTGTGTGATATATATTCTATACTCCTTCGCCCTTTTTGAATATATTTTGGAAATATTGCGGTCGGTGTAAATACAGAAGTTGGAAGGTGTGCGAAGAAGAGCAGCTAGATTTGTTTGAGCAAATTATCGCAGGACCCAGTCAGTAACTGATATGATAAGGGAGCTGGATTGGGACTCATTGGAGGAAAGGAGGAGGGTGAAGAGAGTGCAGGGATTGTATAGGGCATATGTTGGTGATGTAGCTTGGAGGGATACTGGTCAAAGAATTAGGAATAGTGCTTGGAAGGGGAAAAGCGACCATGACCACAAGCTTGCGCTCGATTTCATTCATACGAGAGTGGGAAAATTTTCTTTTGGTGGCAAGGGTGTCAGGGATTGGAACAAATTATCAAGTGTAGTGACGAATAATTTACCAAAAATGCTTAAGAAATTTAAAATTAAAATTTGTAAATTGGAAAAAATAAATGGGAGAGGAATTTAACATTCTAATTATATATAAAAAATTAAATATAAAGGACTAGTTAAATGACTATTGAAATTGCCATCAGACTGTTAGCTCCATCGCAATTAAATTAATAATAATAATAATTACAAGCTGGAGCTAAGTAACCAGTTTCCTTTAAGAATATACAGTAAAACTTGCTTTAAACCAGTATATTAGAGAAAAAAGAACGGGTAAAACTAGACTAAAAAAACGCCTTCCTCAAGACATTTATCTATCGAACAGTGAAGAAGAAATGAACCAGTAAACCATATGTTGTGAAACAAGATAATCCTCAGCGCTGTAAACTAAAAAACTATATGTATTCCAAGTGTAGTTATCTCAAATCAATTTAATTACAACTGTTTTTACTACTATTTTCACACTGATGACTGTCCTATACATATATATTGAACACTAATAATGTTCTTATTACTATTTTAATGTTGTTGACACTGTTTTCACTATTGTCGCAAAATATTTACTGTATCACTGTTATGTAGTTACTGAGGGGCCCTAATGGGCTGACCTCAACCATGTCAATAAGAATGCTATGATTTGTAAAAGACAACTTTATCCTGTAAAGCTAAATTTGCTGATCGGATAATAAACATATAACAAAAGAGATCTCGTTGTATTAGGAATGACGTGACAATGTTACGTATCCGTTACTGAGTAGCGATTCGTTGCCGTGTATCATTGTTAATCCAGATATTTTCTCACAGTGTGTAACACTTGAGCATCACGTAAAGAGAGAGAAAGCAACTTTCCTCTAATTGTAGAATGAGTCATGCATATTTCTATTAATACTTAATGGCTCGTCGACGTCATCATTAGAATAAACGATTGTTGACAATCAACAAGAAAGAAATCGTGCATATCTGTTATGAAGAAACTGTACCATACTTGGAGCGATTTTTGGAAAATATTTGTTTTTTATTTTTAATTAGAGCTTTACGCCTCATCAACAACGAGTATTTTAGGGTGTACATTTGCGACAGGATTCTACACAAGGGACTGAAAGTAAATGGGCCATCGTTATTATCAGATTGTTGAATTCCTAGTGGAAAGTAGGTATCCCAATACACTGTGTCCTTTGCTATTTCTCTTTCCATACGCTAGGTTGCCAGGTGGCGGTCTGAAGTTCTCTTCCATGCGATCCAGGTCTTTCTTGCTTCATCCGGGCTATCGGGTTCCATTCAAAAGCCTCTCTTGCGACCGATCCTTCGCCCTTTTTCACGGTATGACCAATCCATTTCCTCTTTTTGATCTGTATCATTATTAGCCTCTCGTTGTTATTTCCTTAAGTTCCGTAACGCTTGTTTGCTTCACCCTGAAACGGTGAGGGATTTAATTTTATGGAAGTAATTAATATTCAGCAAAGAATTCTATCTTTATGTAATTAGTATTAATATGAAAATTAATCAAAATGTATCTGTCCTGGAAAGAACACAAGAAAAAATTCATTTAACGTAATTCATTAACGGTAGCTCGGGGCTTTATTTACTTTAATTTGAATAAACCAAATAACCGTTTATTTACATAAAACAACTAAAACTTATTCTTTGCTGGTTATGAATTAATAAATGTCGGTAGAGGAAGAGATTTACTTCTGGAATGATTTTGAATCAAATCATGTGTCACGGTCGTGTCATTTGCAGAGAATAGAGTTTTATTGGCAAATATTACTGCCTGGTCGTTGTAAGCTGGGACCGCCAACAGGACGTCTTGTTATAGGAAAGGCTCGTTGACTTCGTTTTGTCGCGAACTGCACCTACGCTGATGCAAATGCACCAACACCATCTGACTGTTCTTTCTCGCGTAACGGAGAGAAAAAAAAGTCGCAGTTTCGACAGATGAGAGACGAATGACACTCTCGTTGCGTCGTACCTCCACCGCCACACGTTTCCGGCCGTCGGAAAAGGAATTGAGTGACGGATGGAGTAATCGCTCAAATTCCCGCTCGTAAACAATAGGCCATGGAAACAGAGAGAAATTGCACGTAAGTTTCTTGTTAAAGCAATCGAAGGTGCTTATTCACCCTCAGCGTTTACCAAGGTCTCAGCCACATGTTTCTTTTCAATCATTGGGGACCTGTAAAATAATTTCTTAGAATGGTGAAATTGTTTTAACTTAACGTCTGATGCTGCGGTTTCTGCGTTGTGAACCGTAGCCGCCTTTGTTTCTCTTCTGCCTGAAACATTTTTAATGCTCTTCATTCAAACCTGTGTTAGAAGCAACTCAAATTGTAATTTCTGGACGGAACCTGTTTACACGTCCAGACAGACCTACAGCGTTTGTGTTCTTTTGCCAAAAAATACATCACAAATTACGTTTCCTCTGCAATTATATTTATTTATACATTTCCGCCAGGCACACCTCACGGTTTTTACATATACAAACTCGGTAACACCACAACCCATGCTTAAACAGAAGCAACTCATTAGATTTCTTTAAAAAAAAATAAAAAGTGGTGGTCCAGATATTGTATTAACAAAGATATGCAGTACTTTAGATGGAAAGAAGAACCTTCATATATACTGTTAACATTTCATTGCTTTTTCCGGTTACGGCATCTTCTTATGAGTATAATATTTCCACATGAAGAATATTTACTACCAACTTGTTGATCAACCAAAAGGCGAGAGTGGGAACCTAGGCGACAGAAGAGATTTGGCTCGAAACAGGTAAGAGACAAGAGGGGACGACTGAAGGAAGATATGATTGCCGAATACTGTTATTATTTTTGAATCTCTGCTGCAGGACTTCTAAATGATCTTTAATTAAGTCCATCACCATTACCATCATCAAGTGACCATACGGTCGGTAACATCTCACACGACCCATTTCCAGTCCTCTGTAACCACAAATCCAGCTTATTCTCAAATCCTTTAATACTAATAAGAATATTTTCGTTCCTACCTTGCATTTTGATGTTCATCTCATTCAAGTGTACGAAAATGTCTGAAAGATATGCCAACTTACACACCCATTTGCCATCTGCGAATAAGTCCGCGAACTTATGTCTTTCATCAGTCAAAAATGCCTGGACCCCTTCTCAAAGTTCAAATATTCGCGTTAACACGTATCCTCGTGACAGCCAGCGTACTTCTTTGTGTAACAGGAGTGTAATGTGTTCTGAACCCATTTACAGACATAAAACGGAAAAAAGTAGCAAATTTAGGGGCCACGATTTTATGAAGTTCACGACTTTTACTACTTCGTCCACCACATCTTTCAGAGAAGGTGGCAGAGACTTAGCAACAATGGCTTCGCGGTGAATGAGGCAATGATCGAATTGTACGTTCTGTCATAGCGGCCGCTCCGTCTGTACAAACACTAATGCAATCCTTCCATGTTATTTCATTAAGGAGCAAATATTCATCATTCAAACTAAATATTTCTTCGCCGGTAGTTTGCTCTGGAAGTTCTTTGCAAAAGAAGAAATTACATCTCCATCGATGTAGTGAATATAAGCCGTGGCGGCTAAAATTCTGTGCATCGTCGATCTGAAGTGAAAACTTTTGACTGTTGCTGATTTTCTCCTTCATAATATCTTCAATATCACAAGACATATCAATAACTCGGCGACTGATTGTTTCAGCAGAAAGAGGAATTTTTTAAATTTCACTAGCAGACTCTGAACCCTGAACTATTCTCATCAACTCTTTACAAACAGGTTTTAACAGCGTTTCACCTGTTGTATGTGGTTCCTTGGCCTTTAAGGTAATCTCGGCTGCCTTATAATTAGCTTCCCTGTACTTTTTCTGTACTATACTGTACTGTAGCGGTCACGAATGTTCTTTGTTTTTTCTTATTTTCCAACAACCGACGAAAATGATTGACATCTTTGCTTGAGAGGGAAAAATGTTTTGTTGGCAAATGGTGTTTCAATTTACTGGGAACCATTGCAGCGTTGCTGAGTTTTTCACCACTAACAATACACTCGGGAACTGGGCACGTTTTCTCACCAAAAAAAACATATGATAAGTAATTATCACTATATTTCTGCTGCATCAACTTTTGTTTCTTTGTTTCTCGATCAACGCTTTCATCAGTTGCACTCATAGACGGAACACTCCGTTCAAGGAATTTGTCAATCTTGAAGAAAGAAAATAGTCTGCTAATTATAATAGAAAATATCAAGACTAACTACTAATACATTTTCAGACCACTTCAGAGCACAGCTAAGATGGAACTGAAGTATTTGTAAGAAGCGGGATTTACACACTTCAAAGAATACGGTGCCGATTGTTTTTACAGTGATGTCTGAAAATGCGTCTGTGCAACGGTAAGGAATAAAGTAGTATTGTTACAGAAGTACGGACAACGAAAACGGCTTGGTAAGTTCTGCTAATCCCAGCAGTTTAGACTGAGGGAAAAGCACATAAATAGAACATGCGGTAATTTCGGTAAATATAACCGAACCTCAAAGCTCAATAGTAGAGGCGAGGAATAAAAATATTTCAAAAATGAATAAACAAAACTAACAGAAAATGTGAGTAAATAATTAACATTTAATATCTCAGAGTACGACGATACGGAACAATTCTCTGCACATGAAACTGAAATATAATTAATAAAAAAACTTGTCAATTAATTCCTTATAATGTGTAAAATTTCGCGGCACACCTTTCACCTTGTCGGGCACACCAGTGTGCCGCGGCACACCGGTTGCGGACCACTGATAGAGGATAGTAAGTTTTTATTTTGCTTTTTTCTTTACTGCATTTATCTGAGAACCCTTCCTCTTGTATTTAGATCCAAGACATTTGGTTTCATTTAGCCATTTTAAGTCGGTGTCATCCATCTGAATTTTGTAATGTGGCAGATTTAGTTTCCTGGTAAAGATTATTGCTTGAGTTATCGTGGAGTTGATTTTAATCATCCAAATATTTCACCACTGCGTCAATTTTTCTAAATCTCTTTGTAGTTTTCTAGTTGCATATTCTGGATGTCTATGGCTGGTGCACAGTGCTGTGTCATCCGCATATAGAGGGATATTACTTCCCTCTAAATGCAGCAGATCGTTTACAAGCAAGCAGTATAGTATTGCGGCCAGAACGCTACCCTGTGGCGTATTTTACTGATCAATAAGAAAACAAGAAGCCCTTCGCGTATTGAATGAGAACTGACAAACCAGAATTAAAAATATTATTATTATAACGTAATTGAGTAAATTTGCTGGAAGTGTGTTTCTGTGTCTTCAAATGTATACTTACCATATTATCATCATTATAGTTTTACTTTCCAGTGGGAACAAGGCAGGAGGACACAACACTTAATTAAAACCACCCATGCCTTCCGCCAGACTCGAACCCGCGACCGTGGCAAAGTGAGACCAGTTCGCTAACGCCTACGCTATCAGAGCCAGCAATTATCCTATTTGAACGCTATAAACTGTATCAGACTGTTAGCCATGTTACAATTTTTGGTTACTTATTGATTTTTTGTATGGTAATTAATTAATATCATTATTATCCCCTTTTTTTAAATTCTTGATCAGGAGTTTGAAAGGACTGAAACAAAAAACATATCTTTTATACTCTTACTATCCACAGGAAAGGATCCAACAATAAATGAAATCTTGAAATCTAAAACTCAAAAATAATTATAATTATTGACTTTTGACCTATTGCCGGTAAATCATCGCAATATTTATCTTTTAAAATCTTCAGAACATAACTATCTAAAGAAATTCTTCCACGGACAATTCAGATGTTATTGCCGCCAAAGTAGTAACAGTATTATCGCCATGTGGACGTTAGCATCATCGCATTTACTTTGCATTCGACGCAAGTGCGATATTCTGTAATTAAATGCTGTTTAACAACCTTAATTTAATGTCACTTTGTGGAATTACATTTTTATTATTATCTCATTAGCAAGGCTTTTAGCTGTGAGCCACCCCTCTTCAGCTCCCGAATTCCCCTTTTACTTTCATTTTCTTGTATCGAGATCACGCTGTTCAAACGTTAGGTAATGTACTCGTATATGCGCTGTGCATTCCAGGAAACAGCATGGTAGGTTAAACTATTGTCCGCGTTCATATGCTGTAATGCCAAAAGTCTAGGGATACCTGCTAAAATCCTGTAGGTAACCCTTTTGAGTAGAGAGTTGTAAGCTGACGCGGTCTTCACTCAACAAGTCACCGAAAGTCCACTGAAGAAATATCCAGCCATGATTCTCCTACAACCATAACTGCCAAAGTGTTTCAGGTGCATAACGTTGTACACAAACTGACCTATCAAACATCTACAAGATATGCTCCAACTGAATTCATGTAAGACTATCCTTCGCTAGAATTCTCCTCAAAACAATCGTAAATTCTTTCGTTCCGGTTACTTGGGGCAATGTCGTCCTGGAAAAGTCCATCGCTGTTTGGAAACATGAAGGCCATGAATGGCTGCAAATGAAGTCCATCTAGCTGAACATAACTATTTTTAGTCAATGGTTGGTTCAGTTTGACGAGAAGTCCCACCCAATATCATGTAAATACAGTACAGACCAGGGTGGAGCCACCGCCATCTTGCACAGTGAATTCCTGACAACCTGAGTCTATGGTCTCGTGGGATGTGCTCTACAATCGAAACATATCATCAGCTTTTCAAGCCTGGAACCCGTGACTCATCTGACAACTCAAACTTTTTCCAGTATTTTTGGGCCCAACTGATATGTTGATGAGGCCAGAAGAAGCTCCCAGCTGATGTGATTTTGTTAAGAGAGCCACTTGCGTCGGTCTTCTGCTGCCATATCCCACCAACACCAAATTTCGCTGCACTGTTGGCATGGAAATGTCTATCGCACGTTGAGTAATGCTTTCCTTTGACGCGATGTTCCCTGTGTGTGAAAAATGAAACCTTGACGCATATGTCGCTGATCTCGGTCATTAAGTATACGTGGTCGGTTACTGAGTTGTTCATGTTGGGAAGTAATACAGCAACTTACATATTCATTGCACACTCTTGACACTGTTGTTGAGGAACGTTAAATTCACGACAAATTTCCGAAATGAATTGCAACATGCGTCAAGTGCCAATTACCATTCCACGTTAATAGTGTGCTAATTCATGTTGTGCGCAGTAGTCAGGACAAAAAAACCTTTCACACGATTCACGAGAGTACAAATGAAAGCCACCAACATCTCACATCACATTTATTAGTTTCTTCTGCGGTGCTAATGCTATGTGTATATGGGCATCTTCCTAATCTATGCCTAATGGCATTTCACTGTATATGTTTCCGTATAGCCTTATCTATCGTATCTGAGCACTTTATTGGTATATACATAGGATCTAAAACCATATGATTAAACTATACATTTACAATATTGTTTTCAGTCACTAGTCACTTCAGATTACGTAATGAGATAAAAAATGGCTGGGTCTTTTTGAAAAAAATCTACATGAAATATTGTGACGGCCACACACCAAAAAATAGTTTAGTTTTGTACTTAATGAATTCTAAACATCTATCCCTCACATGAAGGGTTGGAGAAAAAAAGTATTTTTTATACATATACCATATTAGATTTTGAATCAAAGAAATTCATAAGATGTGCAAATTTAAAGTCTTAAGCTTATCCAGTTTTAATGCTAGGGACCTGTGACGGCGTACTGGACCTTTTTTTTAAATTATTTTTTATTTTTTTATAATGGCATTCGGGAACTAAGGCCATACTGGCAGCTCAATGTGATTATCGTAACTCTTCCAGTGAATCAGTTTCTCCTGTACGTTGTAGCTTGTAATTATTGATATCACAGGGCAGACACGGCATTAAGACAAACAAAACTTAAACATCCATGCCCTCGGCCGGACACGAACCGGCGACCGTCAGCATGCGGGGTCAGTACTCTAGGCCCTACGTTACCGAGGCCGGCGTTCTCAGTCTTAAAAACGGCAGAACAGCGGCTTTCTTGACATATCCTGCTCATACCGTTAGAAAATATACCAACACAATGTGACCAATCCCAAAACTCTTTCAAAATAGAACTGGCCAATCCGCTTAAATAATAGAATTATAGGCGAGCATAGCGAATAACGGTAGTGGTGTTTTTGTGGATAACAATACCATTACTGAATAACTGAAAAAATTAATGAAAAATTTTCATTACACTAGTACAATCAGAAAAGATAATTTCAGTTTTTATAATCCAGCCTCCTTAAATTGTTTTCACGCAGCATTTACCAGTAAAAAAGCGAAACTTTATTTATAGACAAAGTAGTAGTTAAAAAGCTAACAGCTAAAAAGGGCGAAAGTAAACAAGGGTTCTAAATGAACGTAGTTTTTCTGGGCATTGTATATTTATGAATGTTTCTCGTGAAACCAACAGATTATTAGTATTATTTATACACAATATTCCGCGAGATAAAACTCCGTCGCCATCTCGACGAAGAATTATGTAGCAGAAATATTATATGTAAGTAATAGTATTATTCAGTTGCTTTCCCTATAAATATTCATAAATAAACAAGGGTTGTTGCGTGCACGATATTCAACAGTTTGCGAAACACGTTTCCTCTGCGCCATGATACCTACGCACAGTAAAATAAATTACTTGGCGCTCATAATCTTTAACGTCAGAGCTCACTTCATTTCAGTTTCTGGAAATGCCACCTCTGCGTCGAGTGTTGGTTTAGTGTAGAAAGCGTTCTTCCGCGTAAAAGGCCTTACTCCCACGACCACCGTCAAGTAGACTCCTTTATTAATTTAACTGAACCTCGCAGTAACCACGCTTCATCGTCAGAAACCTCCACTTACGTCGATGTTAATTTTAACTCAATTGTTCCGGCTTCGTCGATTCGGTTTGAGTGAATACAAGTCAGTTATACAGAAAAGAGAAAAGCTGTGGAAAGACATCAGTCACTACTCCGTACAGCAGAGGTAAAATGAGTGCTTTACCGGCCACTGCCGTACATGCGAACAATTTTCAGTCTCGTGTAGATTATTGCTGTCTTCAACATGCCGTGGACAAAAGACATGGAATAACCCTGTAACTATGCGTTGGACCTCCTTTAGTTCACCAAACTACAGCAACTGACTTTGCATGGATCCTTTTTTCCATGGTTTCCCTAAATCACTCCAGGCGAATGCCGTGATGCTTCCTTCAAAAAGGCGATGGTCGAATTCCTTCCCGTTCCTTGTCTCAGGTCCCATCCCGACGTTGATGACCTTAGCCGTCGAAGAGGCGTAAAGCTATCAGTAAAAAAAAAAAAAAAAAAAAAAAAAAAAAAAAAAAAAAAAAAAAAAAAAAAAAAATGAAATGAAAAAAAAAGTGCATGGACCCAGCTAGTCTCTAGGTGGGGATCCACAAAGCGCGCAAAACGTTTGCAAAAGTTTGAAATGTTTGCGGACGCAGAATTTGTCCGGTGGAAACGAGAATAGCGTGCACGAACATAGATTTTCGGGTTTTTGCAGCTGTTCCGGCCAATGTCGGTACATCAAAGGAATTCGTAGTTCGTGCGCGGACAGTGCGCATTCGGTGGAGATAGGTTCAACAACAGGGATGCGTGTTCCGAACAGTTCCACTTTTAAGTGCATTTTAAAATCTATAAAACAGTATAACTGTGAACAGCGATAGTGAAAAGTGTTTACTGTTAATTGAATCATTTAAATCAAAGCCGCTGAAAAGGTAGAGCAGTTACAAATATTAGCACAATAAAATGCTTTGCCTGGAACGAAATTGCAACAGATATGGGAAACACTATTGATGTTGTTAAAGGGAAAGTAAATTCTTTGCTCTCCTCATTCAGAAAAGAAAAAGTAAACAACAGAATTCGATGGTAACAGGAAAAGGTGTGTTATTTTTATAAATTATTTGGCTTTATGTTTTCTATTATCTCGTTGCTTCAAGGTCCACTCCTATCATCTGTTCTTAATTCATATAGCTGTCGCGTGGTATTTCTTGTATTAAAAATGCTATATCCAAAATTTAGGTTTCCTCTTTATTTTTTTAATAATGTCCTCTCCTTCACTTATAACAGACATAATTACACAAGGTGCAGCATCAGCTATAAGTTTTTGCACACAGACTGTTGTTTGCGAATATTTTGTTGGTGGAGACAACGAGCCAAACCTCCCGACTGCAAACACTCAAAATTTGCAAACTATGCGTGGTTGGTGGATCCCAGGCTTAAAGGAATCTAACTGCTGTGTCTTTCTAGAAGGTGAATGAATAAAGTTTTCCGAAATCCTGTGATACAATCAGAAACTATATTTACACATCAATGAACGAAACATATATCAGAATGCCAATGTCTAAGTCAAGTTCTAATATAGGCTAATACCCAGTCAGCCTGATTCCATAGTTCCTTTCGCAGGGTAATCGACAATGTTTCAAAACGCTCGGTAAAACGGGCTGTCTGCCGTCGAACGATTGTCATCCCGTAGTCCACGTGGGATTAATACTTAAGTATAATAGCCCTTCTTGCTGTGGCAGTGGCCTCTGCTATTTTTCCTGTGATTACACGCCAGTCTGCCGTATATTGCAAGAGTAGACATTTTTATCCAGTTTTCAATAGATGGAAAGCAGACGACTTTACCCCTTCCTTCAGAGGCCTCCCCACTTTCTATCTCGACTATGTTGGAGTAAAGTGAGCGACTTGAGTTTGTTATTCGTACATATCAACAACCATATTTTCCTTATATCTGTTCATTATTGTTTGGTTGTGTTAGGTGTTGGACTGGATCTGTCGATCATATTCCATACAGGCTCCAGCCGGCCCCTGTAGCGCAGAGGCTAGCTAGCTGGCCTCATGCTGCAAGGGTCGCCGGTTCGAGTCCGGCCGAGGGCATGGGTGGTTTTAATTAAGTGTTGTTTCTGCCCCGTGTTGTCTATACTGTAGAGGAAATATAATGACGATAATAAAGTGCACATTTACTTGAAGAAACAAAGATATATCTGTAACTGGCTATTTGGCTGACATCCAATATTAAAAAAAAAAAACCGCTCCGCACAATTCATTTTGTCTATCTACGTGCCGGAACTGTCGGGATACTTCTGAAACTAATAGAGGATAATCTGCACCTGGTACACGGAGCATTATCATACATTATCATACTGGAATTTTCAATCGTTAATAAAGTGCTGAAGAAAACTCAACAACCGCCTGTTCTTTTCTTAGTTTGGTTCATTTGGGATAGGAGAAAATTGGGGGCAAGAAACGGGAAGGGGTTCGGCTACGTATTTTTGAAGGAAGTAACCTGATATTCGGCTCTAGTGATTTCCGGAAATCATGGAGAGCCAAAAATTGCATAGCCGAACTGGGATTTGAACTCGCGTCTTCCTGAATGCCAGGTCCGAGTGGCTGAAGATAAGAATGTCATGTGATACTATTTTTTCCTTATGGCTTTCACTTTGTCTAAATAGAGGTTATTGGAGGTGGGACAGCATTTGAGACAAAGAACGGGACGAATTTCAGCCCTGACCTACTAAGCGCAGACTGATTTCGGGAATCCATTGAAAACCGAAATGTGGCTAGGTATTTATACCCACGGTCTTCTGAAGGTCAAGCTTTACCGCCTGTCATATACCGGTTCCATTTGATCAGACGACCTTATATACTCCATTTAATCAAGCCGCACACAATTATTGAACCACCATATATATACACAATATCTTGCTGATAAGTTGAATTCATAGTCTAATGGGGTTTGTATCATATCCGATTTGAACCATCGGCCTGACCAACTGGAGGCGTGTCTCATAGGACCCAGCTACCTTTTTTCGGTCTTCAAGGACTGTGTTTGCGAGTCCAGTTGAGTACTGACGCCAATGTTTTCAGTGTCTTGATACTATATCCCAATGACGCGAAATATCGCTGCACGAAACGCATAGAACCTTCTCCAGTGATGCTCCCATCTTTTGTGGCAATGAGTTCACGCAGAGTATTTAAGGGGCCTTTAGACGACCCGTTCCCGAACACCTGGTCCCGTTCCCGATCTCACTTTCCTCCCGTCGACAGAGCGTATCATTTAGACGGCCCGTCGGCCGGCCCAATCAGGTTGCTACCGCACTAACATCCTATCACCACGCATATCTCCGTCTTGCTCTGAAATTTGTAGGTTCCATCTGGCAGCAATAGTAATAAAATTATATAGTTACAAATTTCGTTATTGTTCTAATATATAATACTTAAATAAGTATGGCACCATATTCTTGGTGTAAACCTGACTGCTTTTCCATTGTGCGAAAAGCTTGTGAGAAAGAGAAAGACGAGGGCCAAGCAGTTATATTGACAATGGCAGACGTTCAGTCACATTAGACTCTTAGACGTATTGGATAGTGAAGATTTCCAGAATCTTGAACACTTCCAGCAACTCAATCAATACTTGCTGATCAAATGCATCCATCTCAAAATAATAAAAATGTTCGACACAATAGAAAAAGAAAACAAGAAACCAGGCAGTGTGAACACAACCGGGTGAGGCTTTACACGGCCAGTTTTCTGGTCGGAGTGGTGAGGGCCCGACATACACCCACCTTTTCACCCTACATCGGATGGCGTTCCCATCCAATCTGGTCTCCCCACAAAAACGTGACCAGGTGCTCACTTCAGTCGACCCGATTTCAGGGACGAAGAGGCGTAGCCCCAACTTAGTGAGATCAGGTCGGATCGTCTATAGAGGCTTTTAGTGTGTTGATTCTGGCCTTCCTGCTGCACTGTCTCATGTGTGGCATAATACCGTCCATGAGATACTCTTCGCACTTCAGAAAGCTACATCCAACATTCCGTTTATATTTGGTTAATTCTTGTCGGTAAATTATTAGTACGCCAGCTCCATTTGCTTAGTTGGTTGCGGCAACGTGATGGTGCCCGGCGCCCGCCACAAAGCTTGCTGCTTCGAGCCCTTCGATGAAGAAGCTTACATCATCAGGACATGGCCGGCAGAGAAGGAGAGGCGGTCTTACACAACTCTTAATCATCGGATTGTCTACCACCGAGCGTAGTGGGTAAGCGCGCTCTGGCCACGCATTCGGGAGGACGCCGGTTCAAATCCTGTCCGGGCGTCCAGATTTGGGTTTTTCATGGTTTCCCCGAATCACTCCAGGCGATTAGTTGAATTCCTTCCCTTTCCTTGTCCCCAGTCCCATCCCGCCTCTAATGACCTCGACGTCGACGAGGCATAAAGTCATGAGTAGAAAAAAATGTCTACCAAAGTCCTGAGTTAAATCGCAAACCTATTTTATTCAATTAATTCATTTTTATCACCTTTTGAACATAAAAAGTTCTTCTAATTATGAAATAACCACAGGCAAAAATTAGGTAAACTTTATAATTTTTTTCCCATACAAGAAAATATTTTCTTTCATTTAGAACTATTGTGCGCGTAACTAATATTGTCATGCGAAGTATATGACAATTTGAACCATATTTACTGGTCATATCCAAGTCAGCAAGTCCCTCCTTTTTTTATGAAATTTTTGAAGCTATGGTGATTGGTATTCAGAAAAACATATTCCCTCATTTTCTCAACCGATGATTTTAAGTATCTGTAGGTCTTATTGCGCGAAAATTCTATATTTCTGTAGACGTACTGGTATAGCGCTCATCACCTCGGTCGAGACAGTATCGTCGCGGATGACCAACCTATTGCGTAATACAACTTTACCACACTCCCGTCGCGACACTTTAAGGCTTACCGCCGTGACTTGTCACACGTTTTGTGCATCAAGCACACACTAAAATCACTTCAGACCACTTTTTTGCCCTCATTTTCAAGGCCATATTTTCTCAATTTTTTACAATTATTTTCCACACATCTTGTCCTCGTTTCTCATTACACGGTTAGTAATTTGGCTTATTTAACTCAATCTTCAGCTGCCTGTTGCAATTCTATGCAGGCACATCAGTCGATAGTTAAAGACAATAATCGATAGACATCGTTAGGATAGACTCCCTGGAACTTAACGGAACTATTCCTCAGCTTTTTCATTAGTGAAAGTTTTTTATCGTGAATCCGTATAAAAGGATATATGCCGTACTCCTGGTCAACGGCTTATGGGTTTTAATATCCTAGACGAGTGCTATTGTAATCCAACTCCTCTGGCTCCAAGCAAAACTTTCAAGAACAGAAGCAACAGTCTCACACAATCCGCATATGGTGACACGCGAGTCCCTGTGTTAAAACAGCAGCGTCCCGAATGACCTCGCTGTTTGAAAGGCATAAAAACCTGGTCGCAAACGCTGACAACGCCGCTGCAATCACAATTGCGTGCACTCGTGCAACAAGTACATTTGTCTTTGAGCTTCTCCTTAAGGATGTATCGTTAGAAGTGAAATTACGTTTCACAGTAAATGAAAATCTTCTTCCTTTTAATTTCGTTCAACCGTGAACATTGCATTCCTTCTATTTCTTATTTCTCCACTCCTAAAGGCTTTTTTTCTCTAGCTTCACCTATTTTGACACTTCACATTGTTGACGATTTTTTTTCCAGAAGATCCTTCTCAGCTACGTCTTGTTTTACTTCATTAAATCAGAAAATTTGTGTTTTCGTTCTTATAAAAATAATAAAATAATTTTATGTTAGTAGTTCCGGTGTCTCTTATCCCAAAAGGGCTATAAAAGGCAATCCTCCTATTTCCGTTGCCATCCCAAAGCTTTCAGATTCGAAGTATATTTTTTATTAGTTTTTTGCGTCCATTCGTTTTAACTTTAATTTTCACCAAAATTTCACTTATGATTTCTTTCTTTTATATCTACAGTATCTCGTTTTTAGTAAAGTGTTTACCATTTTGTTCCCTAAAGACTTTTTGCCCTAATAACAGCATTGTGTAATATGTATTGATGGTAATTTTTTGTTGAAGAGGTAATTTGAAAACTGATAATCTGATTTCACTTTTTTTTTTGCTTATGACTTTACACCTCTTCAACGTCGAGGCAATTAGAGGCGGGATGGAACTGGGGACAAGAAACGGGAAGGAATTCGTCAATGGACTTTAGAAGGAAGCACCCCGGCATTCGCCTGGAGTGATTTGGAGAAACCATGGAAAACCGAAATCTGGATACCCGGACGGGGATTCGAACCGGCCTCCTCTCAAATGCGGGGCCAGAGCGATAACCGTTCACCCAACACGCTCGGTGGAAATCTTGTTGTAGTGGCCTCTACGTCTAGACAATTTAGTTGTTTTATTTTCAAAAAATGGACTTACAGTATTTTGCATTTCGGAATTTTTTAGCGTATTATCCCGTTTTCTGATTCATGTGAGTACTTCTTCCCTAGAGTTTCCTATCATTAGAACGGTAACCGAAGCCGTTATTTGGTAAATTTTTTAATATTATTTTCAGCAAAGAAGCAAAACATTATTTTATAAATGATACAGCCATGACACATGCAATAACAGGATCAGCACCAAACAATCGCGACCGAATTAGTCTGTTGCCTGCCAAATATAACGAAAGATACAAGATTGACTTGAATAAACACACTGAACTCTGGAAAGGAGGAAGGACAAAAAATATTAAAAACAACGGAAATTGTGCAGTAATATACCGCAAAAAACTACAAACTTTAAAACACGTTCTACAAAAATTATTGAACATTCTTGACTCATTCCATTTTTTAACAATTCCGTAATATTTTGCTGCACAACTAAACTTTTAAAATTTTCAAATCATTTTTATTTCTTTTGCTTTTGTAAATAACTGCAGCTAGCTGTTATTTTGTACCAACAATTGTATTTCCCAACGTTCCTCACGGCAGGTGTCCATACATCATAAGGGAACGCAGTACTTCACCCAGATTCTAACCGGCAATTCCTAGAACAGGACTCTAGGCTCTGTAACACAAGGCCCCACCATTTAAAGACCGTCAACAAGGTTTCACTGAATTACAGGCATTTCGTTGTAGTCGTGCAAGAACTCGATTAAGAACTGTTAACCGTTCTTCCTTATTCGGTTAGCCCATTGACAGTCGTGGTGCTGTGACGATGTCCGGCGCCTGATCCGGAGTTCAGCTACGTCGAGTCGTGATGGTGGAAGAAATTTTCATCATCCTGATATGACCAGTAGTGGTACACACTTCCTACTCACAAAATTGCAAAAGTCCTGTGTTAAGTCACAAACCTCCCCGCAGTGCGTATGAAGTGGAGGCTTTAAACTCTGTTGGTTCTTCCGTCGGGTGGGTATGTTCAACTTGGTTGCCCCTTCTGTGTCTCTTGGATGAGTAGACCCGAATAGAGCAGTAACGGGTTTCACCCTCTACTTCCTTTTATCCTTCGCCTATATCGGAAACAACATATTACTCTGAACTTATACACATCTCAGTCATCCATACAAACAGTAACACTTACATACACTCCCTACAATACGGAATGGAGGTTAAATATCCCAAAAAAACTGCCACAGAGAATTGATCCTTTTCATAGAGCCCACGGCTAGGTTACCGAATAGAACGAGCATAATGATGTGTATTTTTCGATTTTCCTGTGATTGATTTTTCTATATTAAATTTCGAACGACGATCTAAAGTACAGCTTCCCAGTTAACACAGAACAATTTAAGGACTCTTATTTTTTCCCATTCTGATTTAGAAAGTGAAACTTGGGTCATAAGAGGTTTCAAATAAAAGTTATGTCATAACTGAATTTTCTCTTCAGTTCCTGGGTGCTTAAAATCATTAACTCAGCTGGGAATGATCTGATCTGAAGAATAAGAAGCTTAGTAAGCACGTTGGAAGTTAGCGTCACTATCTGTTCTTGATAGTTATAATATTTTGTCTTTGCTTTTACTATATGGCATCTCGTCTGTCACGGAACGCCACGTATAATATTTGTGCTCTTTACTATATATCTCTATATGGCATCTCGTCTGTCACGGAACGCCACGTATAATATTTTGTCTTTACTATATATCTCTATATGGCATCTCGTCAGTCATGGAACGCCACGTATAATATTTTGTCTTTACTATTACTATATGGCATCTCGTCTGTCACGGAACGCCACGTATAATATTTTGTCTTTACTATTACTATATGGCATCTCGTCAGTCACGGAACGCCACGTATAATATTTGTGCTCTTTACTAACCTTCTTGCTGGTGTTTAAAGTACCAATATTTCTTCTTTATACCTCCAAAAGAATAAAGATAACCAACAAAAACATTCACTTGGTTTTTATATTAACTTTCATTAATTTATTATTTCTTTTAGTGCACAGATACAACTCGCAGTTTATCCAAACGTCCGCCGTGTATACCCATGGAGGTAGGAAATGAGAGGAGACCAGGTGTCGCTTAAACTGCAAAGCAGTCTGTAAACTCTAGAGCCGACTGCGCATGCGCGGCCGCCATCTTTGTCAGTTCAAAACATTGGTCTGTTTACATTACCTTCCTGCTGTGAACATTTCATGTTCGGATATTTCAAGGTGTTTTATAATGCCAAATTGTGTTGCCTATGGCTGCACAAACAGAACAAGTAAAAAACAACCTGGAATAACATTCCATAGGTAAGTCACGTTGAAATTATTGTTCTTGAAGTATTTGTAGTGCGGTGTCTGCAAGACATAATAGTATCATTATAGATTTACAATTTTACAGTGCCTGTTAAAAAAGTTTATTCACAGCTCTCAATAGGTCGACGGTGTGATCAAATACTTGTTGATGCAGAGAACCATTTTATCTTACTATTTTTCACGTGTGGATAAAGTTTACATCGCGATGAAGCGAATACATTATTCTATGTGCTTTAGCCCAATTTTAACTAATTTATATTGAAAGTGTATGATGAAATTAATTGTGATAATTTGTGATATGCGATCTAGGAATCATAATGAAGTCCATTTTTTTGTTATCTGAAATATAATTCGCAATACGTTTAAAGTGTTTGTTTGCATTTGGGTCTTTTGACTTTTTAGCGGCAACATTAAGTCAAATTGTGATTAGGTTTAAATGCAGTCTGTTGCAGAATATTCTTTTTATAGCATAAGGAACAAATTATTTATTTGTTATTAATAATTTATTGAACACCTTCTTAGTGACACAAGCTTGCGAGTTAAGATAATTACACTGGCCAGTTCTATCATTACCGTAGCGCCATAATCTGATTATGAATTCTTATGTAACTTAATGAAACTAATTGAAAGTAAAAAACAATTTTTTTGATATCTCGCCTATTTCACTTTTCTTTTGGTACAGGCTGCATTTCAATCTAACCGCCTTACTTTTGAGACTATATCTCGAGAACTAAGCGAAATATCAATATATATTTTCGATTTGTCTCATCGAGTACCTTAAGAATTCATCATCAAATTGTAGCACTACGGTAATGATAGAATCCCCTTGCACTGATGCTGCTGACGAGTTTAAATAGGTCTATCGACTACCATTGCAATATTTTCTGAGTAAGTCGTGAGCTCATTTGAAGGTTTCAGTTGTTTTAAAGTCCTAACCATTCTGCTAGGCTATTTTTAAAATTTCATATAAGACTTGCTTCTGCGAGGCCGTTCACCTACTACGCTGATTCGCACCAAGTAAGTTCCCATAAGAAGATACATTTAGAATTAAATGTCTAGAACATGGAAATTTTTTATCAGTCCTTAAGAGTACTAGGGATTTATTCAATGAATGATTTCAAAATAGCAATATGACCCACCAGTCTTCTTTTTTTTTTTTTTTTTTTGGAGACTGTAGGGAGAAAAAAAAAGTTCTATTTCTGCATACAAAATTCCTATCAAAAATTATTTGGCAGCTTATTTTTCTTAAATTCTAATGTTTGTAGGTTATATCAAATAGGATATTTATAAGTGTGACCCCATAAGACTTCATTTTTAGTAATGCCACGGTTAAAAACGAAGAAATTCTTCCGTTCCATATACATTCCTTGTGTTTCCTGACCTTACCAATATGGCGACTTCCCCACCCCACTGCTCTCCTCTCGGCGTCACTTAGTTGTATGGAGAAGGTCCCTTGCTTGGTCTCCTCTCTTTTCTTTGTTCCATGTGCATACCGCTTTCATCTCTTCTCTCATCTCTTTGCCCAAAGATCTTCCTCCTGTACTGTTTATCGTCCAGAGATTTTCATGTACTTTGTTCATCTGGTAATAACGACGCGTGGATTTCTTTGACACAATATTTAAGAAATAATAATAATAACACGACATAAACCACTTTTAACAACATACACATATAATCAGCTTAACATTAATCCAATACAAAATAGTGAATCGAAAATACCACTGTTAATAAGCAATTCCCACAGAAATAACATAAAAAAGAAACATTAATTACTAACTCTTAAAAAACTAAGAGGCTGTGTATCCTTACATAGTGCATGTGTAAACCTGTTAAATTTGCGAAATCTGAAGAGTTTGCAGGTAGAAAATGATACCTGCCGGTAAATCTTTGTTCCAATTTTTCGATTTCAACATTTCCAGATACAGCAACAGCTTTATGACTATTGTTTATTTTACCAGTATCAGTTGCATCTGTAGCACGTTCACTCCAAACTGGCCATGTCCCCCTGGCCCCCTCCTGTTCCTACCTCTCCGAGCTGACCACTGTGTCCAAGTAAGCTGGTGGTAAATTTCCCCTTCGCATATAAGGGAAAGGGTAGCGGAGCAAGGATAGAGCAGACTGTATAATCTGAAATTTATTCTAAAATAAATATGCAGCTGGTGTGATCAGACATTTAACTACGGAATACTGAAATGCGCCTTTCCATCTAACGACGATACGAAGAAACTGTCCGTTAGCCATAACGTTGGATGAATAACCTTGAACTGAGTAATATCTAAAAAAAAACGTTTAGCTTATTGCTGCGTTCGTATTTGTACTGTTGTACTCTTGCTCTGTCCAGTCAGTTGCCGAACAGACTTTGATTTGCCGATCGTCCGCCGGGAGTGCCTTCTGGTAGCGCGAGGCGAAACTGCACAAGGTTCCTGGTTTAGCCGCCAGGAGATGTAATTTCTTGATCTTCACCCTGTACCTTCAACACATACATCCTCATATATATATGTCCTTACGTCTTGTAATCCCGTTCCTGTGATCACCTATAGAAATACTAACTTAATGCATGTGCAGAGGCGAGCAGTAGATAACAGGAAGGCCGCCATGCTTGGAGGAGCGGGTTTTGGGTGCTCCCCCCCCCCAAAAAAAAAAAAAAAAAAAAAAAAAAAATGTGGATCTTGTGGTCCGAGGAGTACTAGGAACTAGGAACCAGAAGGAAATATCTCCTGGTGTTTCGAGGAAAACATAGAAAACCGACATCTGGAAAGGTGGATGGCGGATCGAATGTCGGGCCGCTCACCCAATAGACTCGATACGGTATTTGCAGCCTGTGACGTACCTTAATACTATCAACAACGGTCTCACAGTCAAGCTGAGTCATTAAAGCGACTTTAAATGCACCAAAAGACCGAATTTTAAATCCTGATGAAGCCTAGGGCTTTTCCTAAAAGCTCGACGTTCATAATGGTTTTCTAGATTTACTTATTATGCTGGAAAATAAGAAGTCGGTGCCAGAACTATCACGCTCGGAATGAGCTGCTGAACACACCATCTTAATCAAATGTAGAGGTCTTAGACGGGAATACAGAGCCCACCAGCATCACGCTCATGGAAGGAGTCTAAGTGTTTTTTACAGAAATTACATTTACTTTTCCTATCTTAGTGAATAAAGAACTATTTCTAAATTATAGCTGATGCTGTATACTAGTACAGTCACACGACTTCAAGTTTTAGTTTCACATTGATTTAGTGTGAGCAATGTGGAGGTAAGGAAGGGACTAGACATGGATTCTTGTATATAGAGAATCAGAAGACGTATGATAAGTTGTTTCGATCATATCGAGAGGATAGCACAAACCACATTTCCACGTAGATGGAAGAGATGCAGGGTGTAGGAAACCGTCCAACAGGAAGACTACGATAAGGAATAAAAGATGGCATAAAAGGGGAAGACACTATTTAAGAGTTGGCGAGAAAGAAGTGAAGCAAAACCAAGCGTTTGTTGGCGTGCCGTTTCACATTTCAGAAAGAGATACTTTTCTCTAAGGTGCAGCGAAATTCTGTTATTCAGGACCAAGTGTTAGGCCTGGTGGTCTTTTGCGGTCTCGATCCATCTTCTTGGTGATCTTCCTACATCTCTTCTGCTTTTGGGATTGTATTTGAGGATTTTTTTTTTTTTTTTTTTAAATATGGGGTGCCAGGTAGTGGTGGTACCTATCGAGCATGGCTGACCATGCCTTGACTCAAGAAAAGTCATGCAGACTGGTCCTCACCAGGCATCCTACTCTCACTTGATAGCTCCAAGATCTATCACCCGGGAAACAGTGTTGGTTCATTGACTGAACCAGGAGAGTGGAACCTGCTGACTTGCAGGCAGGGGTGGCCAACCCGCGGCCCACCTTGAATATTTTTCCAGCCCGCGAGATTCATCACACTTTTTAAAAATATACCAGACACTCCTACGAGAGTCCGAGTAGGAGCTCATAAAATAGAGGTGGTTAGGAGTTTCAAGTACCTAGGGGAATGGATTGAATGGAACGACCTTAAAGGTAAAACAATGGAAGCGAGAAGGACCAAAATGGAATTAGCCTTCCAGAAGACCAAAAACACTTACAATAAGAAAAGCCTCTCTTGGAAAACAAAGATAAGACATTAAAACACAGTAATTAAACCGGAAGCACTCTATGCAGCAGAGACACTAGTCATGGGGAGGAAAGGACAAATGGAGAAATTGGAAATCAAAGAGAGGAAAATTTTGAGGAAGATCATGGGTCCCAAATTCCAGAATAACAAACAAGTTTTCTACAGAAACGAAGCCCTCTACGCAAAGTCCGAGAGACTCTCGGAAACCATGAGAAAAAAAAAGGATTGATTTCTATGGACACATATTCCGAATGAATCCTAACAGACTAACAAAAAAAAATCTTTGACTTCTTTTATAAAAAAAGACTAAGCCCAACTGGTTTAAGGAAGTGGAAAAGGATTTGAGAGAACTCCAGATTACCGAAGTGATGTTAAAGAATGGTACAGCCTAGACCGTGACCAAAGACAAAAGTAAGAGGTTCCAAGTTGCGATAAACACCAGAAAACCGATTCAAATATCAGAAGAGGAAAGAAGGAAGAGATCAGATAGAATGAAGAAATACTGGGAGAAGAAGAAAACGCAAGCATCCAAGAAGTGATTGATCTGACGTACCCCAAAGATGGGTGATTCGAAGAAAAAAAAAAATGGTCAAAGTAGTGAAAACCAATGTATTAAAAAACATATTATTTGTGCATCCATATTTTCAAAATTTATTTAATTTATATTTATATAATTTTTGTATATCGTTTTTAGTGTTATATATTTCTTTAAAATGTGCGTTATTATTATATTATCTATGTTTACATGTGAGAATAACAGCAAACACAATAATAATAACTCATTATGTTTAAATTTTTCACTCCAAAAAAAAATTGTTTATAGTGGGTCTAAATCTAATATGGGGATATATGATTTTATATGTGGCCCGCGGAGTTATGATGCATTTCCATAATGGCCAGCATAGGGAACTATCAATGGCTGTAGGAATCAATCCCAACAAAAAATCAAAAGCTAGTCTCGAAGCGTCAAAGTGACAACCGCACACCTAGCCTTGCTACCTCTTGGTCAGTAAACAATTGATGGGACTAATGTTTGGCTTTCAAGTCTCAAAGAATTAATACTAATCGATTAACAATTAAACCGGCTTATCAACAAAATCGTACAGATAACATGACATGTGGTTTCCGTAAACGGAATGCAGCGACAAATAACGTCATAAATTATACATGATGTAACTAAAGCAATGGAAATAAGGATCCCGATTAGACATTAGGTGCTGGGCTACGATTTACAGAGGAAAGTATACAAAATGAAATAAGTACCGATATACTCTTCCTCGTGCATTGCGACATCACCTGTCGAAGAACTCGTTCCAACTAATAACTTTTATTCAAGACTGATTCAGTAGATACTGTCTGTTTATTCACTAAAGCCGAAGTCGTTACAGTGACAGGTGTCTAGAAATACGAGGCGCGCCTACGTCAACGTTTAACGATGTTCCCGTGACTCCAGATGCAGCGACCTTCCTAATGAAGCGAAGCGAAAAATCTAATTTGCTTCATTTCCTGCCTCCCGTGAGGGGGTAATCACTCATTCGGCGTGTCCCGGGCGGCAGATTGCGAACTCCAATTAGGCGGGCCACCAATTAGTAGCGGAGACAGTGCTCGCCGCTATTCTGTCTCTAATTTGCCGGGCGCCGGTCGGTTAAGTGCATCGCGTCCTGCGGAAAGCGACAGTGAGTGTAATTTTTGGGAGCGAGGTCCACCATTCCTCCCTCCATTCTCTAATCTGTGTTACAGGCTTACGAGAGAGTGTTTCTTTGCCAATGAATAATTAGCCATCGCCATCAATTGACTTTTCTTCTTCTTTGGGTCATTCGATACCTCTTCCATTCCAGTGTACTTGGTCCCTAAGTCTCTCTACACCTGATATATTCACCTTGGCCTGAGCCTTCCAATAGGTCTCCTCAACTTCCCTTTGTTCAGCTAATCTGGGCATTCTTCCGCCGAAACCAATACAATTTTTTTTTTTCGTTTAGTGTTTCTTGTAACGTATTATTTAAGCTCTCTGATGTTTTCATTTCTAATCCTGTATATCCTTTCGACGTTTTCTATGCTTCTCTGGAACTTTATCTCTGCCAATCCGCTTAACCCAATCTCAACCGAAGTTCAAGTATTGGAGCCATAGGTGTATGTCAATACTGCTTGATACTATACTTCACATATCAAGATTTTGGCTTTCTCTTGATGTTCGATTTCCAAATCAACCAAACTGGTATCTTAGTAGGAAAGGTGATCGCCTTTAAACATCTAGTTCTCAGGTTCAAATCCCGTTGGACCAGCTGTTATTACGATGTTTGCTTTGTTTTGCTGGACGCTCTGTTGTATCGATTCCACGTTAAACTGTACCACCAACACGGCAGACGAGGACGTAAGACCACACGAATTCACTTTACCTCCAAATTATGTCCATAATCAAATCATACAATTATGTCTGCTCTTATACTTTCTACTCTATTTTATTCTCAATTTTTCCCATTTGTGGTTACTTTTCGTTGTTGATAGAATAACATTCTACCTGATCCAAGGTAGAACCAGTGGGCTAAAATATAACCTGTAACCCAATTTCTGCTTTGGTGTATTCTTTTAACTTTGCCTTACTTCGTTGATAACAGGTATATCGCGTGTTTGATAACTCAAGCATCACGAAGGCAGAACTTGTTCCACAAAAAGTCCATTTCATCATCGTCCAACCCAGGGCTGATCGATGTATTGCATACGTATTGTATTCTAAGTTTCTAGCAGTATGAATGTAATGACTTAAGCTCCGCTGGGCTCCTGTTTGTATTCACCGTTAATCGAAGGTTGCAACCAAGATGGCAGTCGCTCAGACCCGATATTAGAGAGTACTGGAATTCGATACTCAGTCTGGCCATCCAGATATCAGTTTACCATATCATTTCCTGGATGGTTACGTCAGAAAGTCGTGACTGAATTCCTTGCCTACAATACTCTCCCTATTGTAATTAGCTCAAGGGAAATGCCACGATTGTAGAACCTGACGCTTCTCTGAAATCACTATGGCCATTCGATCCACCAAAGTCGGAAAAGGCTCCGGCCATGACTGCATCAATGTAAAAATGCTCAAGCTGCTATGGTAAAGGACTTTAGACATATTAAGTCTAACGGCGCCTCCAGATAATCCCAGGCTGCCTGCCTATGGATCTCATGGTTACCAAGACAGCATCAAAATATTATCCGAGGCATGGGATGGAGATACAAATTGGTGGACACAGAGTATCTGGAACGCGCTTAGAACGCGGTCCAAGACAATTCCGTTCATGGCTGCGCCGCGAAATGAGAATGCCAACAGCTCAATTGAACCAAGATTGGAAGTAGAAATGAGCTGTTAGCGATTCTGAGAGGCAAATGTATATATGGGTAAATCATGCCACATTCTGGACCAATAGATGGAGAAGTGGGATAGATTTAACCTATCCAATATCTTGCTTACCTCCAGGGATTGGCCGCTTCCTAACGCGATCTCGACGACAGCAACAGGTGTCTTTCCGGAGTAATAGAAAATGCAAAACATATAGGTATGACTGTGGATGCATGCAAATGTCTATGAGTGTGCAGAATGGTTTCAACTGGTAACAAGGCTGAGGTGAACTCTTGGAAGCGCCCGAGACGGCGCTCGCAAGGTGCCTGGCATAATTTGGAATGGAAACATAATGAGCAGCTTATCCAGCAGCCTGGCACTCCGGTACAACAATAGATCCTGCATTGAGGATCAGTCAGTGTTCCGTTATAAACTTAAAGCGGCAAGGAGCTTGTGCATCAAACGCGTACCAAGACAGAGAGCTATACAGCCTAGAACTCGGGTCTTCGACTAGGTCTGTGGCGGCGCCGCCTCCACGTGGTTCCCCGCGGACGACACCTCAGTGGAGTATAAAGACGTTTCTCTTATGAGAGTCAGTCCTCGCTTAATTGGAGAGTAATTATTGCCCGCAGCGGAGGTGGCTGCTGGTAAGCTTGGTGGGCTAGGGATAGTCCGCTTATGACTGTCAGCTCGGTTACAGACAACAGTGTTGCCAGGTCGATGGACAACGCACTAGAACCTCCGTATTCTAATTATATCGTCGTTAATGAGCCTTAATAAATTATTATTAAAAAGAGAACACTTTACATCTCAAGGTGCATAAAATGATTGGGAATTTAAAATTAAAATAAATGTAAATAATGTTTTTAGTGAATTTTATTACTCCAGTTTTAATGGATAATTCCTGGCCTCACATTCGGGAGGACGTAGGTTCGAATCCCCGTCCGGGCATCCAGATTTGGGTTTTCCATGGTTTCCCCAAATCACTCCAGGTGAATGCCGGGATGCCTCCTTCAAAAACGCCATGGCCGAATTTCTTCACGTTCCTTGTCCCCCGTCCCATCCCGCCTCTAATGACCTTAGCTGTCGACGAGGCGTAAAGCCCTAAGTAAAAAAAAATGTATAATTCGAATACCATCGGAAAAAATGTTGAGCTGTCATGAAAATATTTTTATGAATGCAAATATCTTGTGTTTGCACTTTATTATTGTTCTTCACACAGCTTTTGTTCGATTTTAGAGTTTTAATATCGTTCACTGAAACTCGACTAAAGTTGCAGTTCTCATTTTTTTTCTTTCCGCCTCGTCATGTATCAGATCTAATGTGTGTAAAACGTGGCCACGATAGTGATCCTGGATAAATTTAAAATATATATAAGTGTTATGGCCGGGAACTGAACCCGAATCAACTGCATGGAAGACAACTATGCTGACCATCACACCACCCGCCTGGTGCTTTTGTTCTTGCTGTAATTACTGAAACATCTACAGAGGAGATAGGCCGGTTGGTGATGTTACATTAAGAGAAGTGTCTGTTTGAGAGCGGAGACGCTGTGGTTACGAGTTTGAATTAGACACAGCATTCACAAACACGAATAAAGCGACTCCAATCAAATCTTACAGTTCATACCGTATAGCGAATTTATAATGAATGTAAACAAAGAACACGTGTATATCAATATATTTAGAGTTCGTCCACGAAAAACAACGTTTTAATTTCAAAAGCTCGCGGGATCTAGAGAGCCTGAAATTCGTTAGTTTAAAGTTTTTACAGTGAAGATATTACAATTTACTTTCGATATTATCGTGTTTCTAATCTAGGCTTTAGAAACATCTTACTTGTCAACATATAATTCTGCTATTAATTCAGATGTGCTGAACCAAAGGATGGGACCATTTCAAGTTCACTGCGGCAATTTGTATTTTTATGAGAATCTATATTATAAAAATGAATCGCCAAATGTGTTGCTAACCACAAAACTCGAGAACGGCTACACCAATTCGGCTAATTTTTTTTTTTTTTTATATTTTCGTTACGGCACAAGGAAGGTTCTTATGGAGAGAAAAAACGTAAAAATGGGAAGGAAAATAGTAAAAACAACACTTTTCTTTTCCTTGAATCAATACAAAACAAAGGCACGTTCGATTATCTTTGATATGCCTTCAAATTGATTAATCTCTATGGATATTAATCTATGCCTGCTTGTGATCAGCGAAAATTATATCACTGACGTACGTGTTATCATTATTTCCTCCATGCGTGGCATTTTCTTGGTTGCTTTTCGCTTCTCTCGAAAACCAATTGTGTGTTTATTTGTTCAGTGTGTTTACGTTTATACCCATGCCGCCTATCACGAAAGTTAGGCATGCATCAGTTTAGAAGGATGCAATACTAAGAATACCTAAAAAGCAAAATCGATTACTGGTATTTGAGTTGAGAAGCAATATCCATTAGAATTCTTACTTCTACTCTTAAAAACTATATAAATAAAAATGAATCGCAAAATTCGGCTAATCCAAAATTTTCCCATAAAAACCAGTGAATCAAAACAAAACAAAGGCGCGTTAGAATTATTTCTGGTATGCCTTCAAGTTGATTAGACTGTATGGATATTAGTCTATGAATGCCCAAAATAAAGTTCGAAGGAAAAAAAGGGTTTACGTGTCATCAACGAAAATAATAATACTGCCAGTCAATCAAAACAAAAGCAAACGCGCTTTCTGATTACCTTTGGAATTGAAAAATGATAGATCTGAAGAAATGTTTTCAAAACAACTCATTAACACTGGTAAAGACAAAATCCCTGTAGACGTTTTGATTGGCTGCATTACATTTCCTGTCAATTTTTGTTGTTGAACGAACGAGCTATATTACAGAGAAAAAACACGGATGTAAATGAAATAAATTTCAAAATGAAATTGCCGGTGAATGGAGTACATACAAATCAGTTGATTGTCCAACTAACCAAGATGATGTCGTCAACTATCCACCAGAATTTTTGAACTCAATGGATTTGCGAGGATTGCTGCCTCATAATCTTCAATTAAAAGTAGGATCAGTGGTCATAATGTTGCGAAATATCAAACAACCGCGTCTTTGTAATGGCACACGCCTAGCAGTGAAAAAATTACCGAACAATGTGATCGAAGCAACCATTCCAAAGGGAAAATATAAGGGAGAAGATGTGTTGACACCTCGCATCCCAATGGTACCAACTGACTTACCATTTGAATTTAAACAACTGCAATTTCCAGTGCGGCTTACTTTCGCTAGGACCATAAATAAATCCCAGGGTCAGTCGTTGAGTGTTTGCGGCGTTAATCTTGAAAACCCATGCTTCTCTCATGGACATTTGTATGTTGCCTGCTCCCGCGTTGGAAAACCGCCAGGTTTATTTGTTTACGCGCCAGGTAACCAAACAAAAAATATCGAGTACCATAAAGCATTACAATAAAAATATCATCACATTATTACTAACGTTTTACAGTGTACGAAATAGAAAACTTATTTTTGTAGGTAATCGTTGTTTATTATTGAGACATTAAATCAATAAATAAAGTGATATCTCTGAAATAAGTTTTATTTATTTATTTATTCTATTGGACTACGATAGGACTTTTGACAGAAAGAAGTCTGTCGGGGCAGCTAGTAGTACATATAAAGCATAAATTGCATTTCTGTTGATAACCTAAGTTTATAATGAAAACAGTTATATATGCATTATTTATTTTTATTTTAATGATCCTTTGTCACTAGTAGGCAGCAGATGGGTTCATTTGCTAATACGGTGCCCAGATCACAATTCCATTCTATTGAGTTTGTTTGAGTGGTCCATAAATCATTAGCATTTCCTAGAGTAAACAAGTGACGCCTAGTCGACCAGCTACTAACCTTTAACGTAAACAACAAAACCCTCTAGGGATTTTTTAACGTAAAGTTTAGGTTAAGTAGTGGAACGAGATCTTTCATGTTATTGTGCAAAATATAAAAAAATTTTGTTTGTGATGAAAGCTTCGTTATGAGGAATTCTGCTCCTCTATTCAGACATATGTAATACAGTTGATATAGCTGCAGCCATGAAAGCAATGTGAACTGATCAATTGTTCCGCTCCATAAATAGTGCATGAATCAGTTCTAGGAACCATTTCTCCACCAAGACCAAGCAGGTAGACCGCGTAGTAGCAATTCAATAATTTATATTTAAATCAAGCCTAGACTATCTTACACTAAGAAATCGATCGGAGTAACTAAACGAACGAGACTCCCTAATGGCAAGTGGACGCTATATTATTTACTTAATCGATTCCAGTATGCAAAAAATTCTAAGGTCACAACAATTTTTTTTTTTCGGAAATGTAGGCGTTATTTATGTATTACGACCCCCTGAATTCGAAAATGGTACTCAAAACATCGTATTGTCCACAATTTTTATACAAATCGTATACATTTGCAGTTAATTATTGTAATGTATCGTGACAATACATTTCATTTTAATATGATGTTTCTGCAAAGAAAAAGAGGGTTTGTTCATTCGTGTGTGTGCGGTTTTTTTTTTTTTTTTTTTTTTTTTTTTTAAATATAGTCGATCTGAGACTTTCATGCTCTGGGATTAAGATAATAATTTTAGTTATTTTGTGTTAAAGATTGTCTTTGAAATTTTACATTTTAAATACGATAGATCTGTGACCTGTTTAATGTACGTACGTGTCTCGACTTAAATAATATACAACGCAATCACACTCCCTTAGTTATCATTGACTAGATCGCAATACAATTTTAATAATAATTCAATTCTAAAGGATAAAAAGAAGGTACAATTAGCCGGTACACTTCATTATATTATAATATAGATGAAAACCCCATATGAAGCTCAGAAGCTTGCGCCCCCAATGGCACACAGTGAACTGTCACGTTGCAGATGGCGCTCCCTGTCGGTTACTGTGTTTTGTTTGTAGAGGAAAGCACGTGTTAATATGGAATGTCTACCTGATGATGTGTAAACTCTCTTAACAGTTTTTATTATATTCGTGAAAAACTTGAGGTAAAAAAAAAACCAGAAGAAACATTACTGGTTTCGTGAAGAAGGTTTACCATGCCTATTTCGGAGGGAAACCAAACGGAATCAATAAACCATGGGCTCCGCAGGTAGTGTGTTGCGTGTAGAAGATTTGCGAAGGTGGGCGGCAGTAAAGATGAAGCTATTACGATTTGGCGTCCCTGTGGTCTGGCGGGAGCAACGCAATCATACAGACGACTGCTATTTCTACTCTTGTAAGATAAATGGTTTCATGCCACAAAAACAATTCTTGTAAAAACAGGCCAAGTCTCGTGTTCACGTAGTGACAAAATGTTATGAGATCTTCTTCTTAGCCAAGTCTACACTTTACAGTGTATATTCACTTCACTTTGTGAAACACAATGGTTTCTCTAGGTGACATAGATCGTTTATTTAGGATAAAAAAATCTGATGACTTGGTGTGCACGCCATGGTTTAGTTAAGCGACATAAATACCTTAAATGTGTTACTTTATCAAACTTATAAAAAACTTAAAAGCCAAGATTTCCCTCACTTTTTTTCGAATTTGACAAGTATAAATTATGCCCTCAATTTCAGTAAACATTATGACGTGCATAATGGCCAAGTCATCAGATTTTTTTATCCTAAATAAACGATCTATGACACCGAGAGAAACCATTCTGTTTCACAAAGTGAAGTGAATACACCCTGTAAAGTGTAGACTTGGCTCAGAAGAAGATCTCATAACTTTTTATTACTACATGAACACGACACTTGACCTATTTTTACAAGGATTGTTTTTGTGGGATCTCATTTCTTTTTGTAAGTTAATGGCTTATTCTGAATCGCCTCTCAAATGTAATTATTCCATTTTAAAATCGGTTAATAAGAACATTTTAGAATTTAAGACATCAACATACGTTACCAACAATGCCCCACAATCTGAAACAATAAATGTGCGTCGTAGCCGGGTAATAAACATTGCCGTTGGTTTAACTACCACCTCAAAAAAATAACAAGTAACTTCCAAACTAATCATATGAACAAAGTAAAATTTAAGGCTTTGGTTAAACTTGCTAGCCTCTATATAGTCGGGGTGCTGTACCGAAATAAAATTTTGAATTTCAATAACTTCCAAAGTAAGAGAAGGAAATAAATAAAATTTAACACATTAGTTGTACATAGAAAGCTCACTTCACATTGAAAATCTGATGTGTATAAAGTGATTTGGGTAGAAAACGATTTCACGTTAGGGGTAGGTAAGGGGGTAGGAATATGAAATTTACGAGTTTCAGACTTTTCTTATAATATGTGGATAAAATGTTATCTGTGAACCAAATTTCAGCTTTCTGTGGCTACGGGAAATGCCTCAGTCAGTCAGTGAGTAAGTGAGTAGCAAAATCGCTGAAGTTTGTTTCAGAAAAAGATCCGAACTAAGAACAGTAACAAAAAAAAATTAGTACGTTTGATAAGATTGCTGATATTTATGCATTACAGAAATTGGAGACATGTAGCATGAATACTACAGAAGAAATTGAGGTTCAAAAATCGCTCGAATCGTTTCGAGAAAAGGGTAGGCAGTGCCGCCGTTGACTCGACTTGGTGGGTGCAAAGAAAACCAATAAGGCTATTGAGTACCCGAACAACAGTCGCTCAGCTATTCGTCCTGTTCCACAGGGCCCGGGTGTACCTGTATACCACAGCCTCCGCAAACATTAGATACGGACGACACTGATGACATGAATTTCAAGTAGGCACAGATGAGGACCCTCTTCTGTTCACTCAGCCAGGTCTAAATGATTTAGTCTGTGATTTGGGACTCACAAAAAGGATAAAGCGGAGCTCCTAGGATCAAGACTGCGTGAAAGACATTTGTTAGCACGGAAAGGTTGACGTATCAAAGTGATCACAGGTATTACACAACATAGAAAGTTACTTCACGATTACAAATACGAGCACGAAAAGAATAACCATTGGTTGGCTACTCAAAAAAACAAAAAAAAGTCACCTGCGGTGTTTGGCCTTTGTAGATGATCTAGCAATTATCTTCAATAACAGGGAAGAGGCAATCTACTCCCTTGAGAATGAAATTTCAGCTAAATGTGGTCCCCCAAATCACGTATGCTAAAACCCACTACACGGAAGGACCTTCGCGCTAGTAAGATGTACAACCCATGAATACGCTATTTGGTAATATTTCTCAAATGATTTAATTCAGATATCTAGGAGAAGTTACTCAACCTGCAGGACTAAATCGTGAAGCAAACTAGGAGAGAATATCTAAATTACAAAAAGCTTATAGACTCACTTGGAGCAGATACGACAAAAAGTCAATATTCCGAAATGCCAGGTTAAGACACACTATAACACTGTAAACAAACCGGAGACATTATACGCATCGGAAACGTTGATTATTGGAGGTAGATTATTGATTAAAACCTAACGTGGTGGTGTAACGGTTAGCGTTCTGGCCTCGCATTCGGGAGGACGCCGGTTCGAATCCCCGTTCGGGCATCCAGATTTGGGTTTTCCATGGTTTCCCAAATCACTCCAAGGAGATGCCGGAATGTTTCCTTCAAAAGGCAATGGCCGAATTCCTTCCCATTCCTTGCCTCCATCGTTTCCCGTCTCTAAAGACCTCGCTGTTAAAAGACGTTAAGCAGGTAAAAAAAAATTGATTAAAGATATTGAAAAGTAAGAAAGGAAAATTTTTGGCCCACTTTGTACAGGAGGAATTTGGATGAAAAAGAAATTACATGAACTATATCAGCATTCGGAAAAAAATTCAGACACGTTCAGGAAAAGACGAATTAAATTCTATGGCCGTATTATCAGAATGAAAATAACACACTAACCAAATGAATTCTCAATCTTGTCATTTAAATGAAAAACAATTGGCTAATTGAAATCGAAAAGAATCGTAATAATGGATGAGATCATACAGGACATATGCAGATTTAGCTGCATGGTTGATAACCACCAATTTCCCAACAAACAGTATATTAGAAGAAGGAACACCTGGAGGGAAGAACGTAAGAAAGAGCTCAGAGAAAGGATGAAGAGATTTTAGGAAATGGAGTAAAAAACACATCTGCTAAATAAGTTCATTCTCGCTCCTCAATAGGGAATAACGAAGGAAGAAGAAGAAATAGGAGGATAGGCATTAAAAGAAAAATAATTTATTTAGTACAAGTTTGCATTATTATTTTTATCAGTTTACATGCATGATTAATCGATAACATTCATAAATATTTTTACTACCTGTATTGTTACACTTCGTAAAATTATAATATATTGTATGAGAGACGTATTTCATATTTTCGAGGACCACAAAATTTTATCTATTTTAATGTTGGCATCATATTCAATCTTTCCTGTGAAGCAATAAATTGTTGATCAACCTATCTAATTCAACAGATTCCTTATGTGGTCTATATACTGAATACCCGATACTTAAGGGAAAATCGCACAAGTACCGTCTTGGGGCCGTTCTGTTCCGATAATAGCTTTTTCCACCGTCCTACTTTCAAATACATCTCAAATTATAGACTGTAATCCCATAAACTGCGATAACCCCGTATCCGCTGATAATATTTTATTTATATTTAAAAGAATTTTTTTTCCCCTGCTTTGGTGGCAGGTGTCGTGTGTAATTAAGCATACACCACATCATAAATCAAATCCTAAGCTTTCGGAATGTGAAAACCTCAACAAAATCAGCCCAGTAATTTCAGACACAGAACAGTTACAGAATTATATAACAAAGCATTCGATGCTACTTTTTTTTTTTTTTTTACTTATGGCTTTACGCATTGTTGACGTCGAGGTCATTAGAGGTGGGATGGGACTGTTAATAAGGAACGGGAAGGAATTCGGCCGTGGTCTTTTGAAGGAAGCATCCCAGCATTCGCCTGGAGTAATTTGGGGAAACCACAGTAAACCCAAATCTGGATGCCCGGACGGGGATACGAACCGGCGTCCTACCGAATGGGAGGCTACTTTTTTCTCTTGTCATTTACGAGTGCATAAATAAGTTTCACTTCTATCGCGGGGTCTCAAGTACATGTTTTTCATAACTTCCACGGAGCATTCTGGGATAAATTGCGATTGAACCACGTAATGCAGAGTTTGCTATAGGCGCGCATTTTCCCTTTATGGTGGTTTAGCAATATCCGCTAACCATACAGCTTACACGTGAAGATCTCACGCACGTCACATCACGAACATCAGCTTGGGTACAGGTGAAGGTCACATTGCACTGTCTCCTCCCGACTGAACGAATTCGCTGGTACAAAACTACCAAGAGTTTGTATGCCGCACAATCAATGCGTCTACACAACACCGAAACAAGATCGGTATTAATTTTAAAAATGGCCACATTCTAGGTGGAGAGGTCAAAATTGATAGAATTAAATGGAGCACATTTGCGAATTCCAATGTTAAATGCAAGAACTTGGAACAAACCGTCAAAGAAAAGGTGCGAAAAAATAGCAAAGAGATCCTTGTTATGACTAGAGCACAATAAAATTTTGAAACTAGGGTTTTTCTAATAAATATTTAAGGAATATATTTATAGTTTTAATCGAATAAGTCTAAGCAAATAATGATAAGTAGTTTATACTAATTGCATAATCATTCATACATACATTGGATGGGACGTTCAGACAGCGAGTATCCACAGAGCTAGGATGTTTTGATGATGGTTCAGGGAATTGTTCTAACCGTAATTTTAAAAATAAATTTCATTTACCGTGGTGAACGGAACTCAATGATTCTCAATGGAAATTTCGGACGACCGTTGCGATAAATAATCCATTTCGAGATCCTATAGAGGACAGTTTTGTGAACATGTGTTTACTGCGTAAGTGAGTAACATTGCCTCTAAGTATATAAGGGATGTTAATAACAGGAAAGGTACGACTTTTAAGCCATCTGATGAAGATTGTCACGGCTTGTTGTATTTGAAAAACCTTCAGAGTTTTAGTTGGGAGAGATAAGATTCCTTTTCTCTTCAGTATTTGGGTCATTACAGCATTGACTGCTGAAACAAGCGTAATGTAAGATCGTCTGGTACCGCATAAGGTGGCGATTCTTCTTTTATTGGCAGTCATAGAACATAAGTCCAATGGTTTTATATGTTTCGGCTGGAAATGATAATCAATTCTACTGTAAGTACATGTGCGGAACATTTAGTCCACTTGTATCGGCAGTAGTAAGAGGACAAGTTCACTGACGAAATGAGAAGGAAAAGTTTGGATTAAAAGTGGGTCGGAGGTTAAATGTTTCACAAACGTATAAGATAGGACAGCAGGTATTGGTAAGAAACAGTCGTCCTTAGGATCCAGAAAAGAAACTGATATCAAAATTCTTCTGGCTATTTAACGGGCCTTTCATTATAGATCAGATCGTTGCAAACAATTCCTACATAGTAAGAGACGGGGATAAGACAATCGGACCCATAAATGCGAGAAGTCTAAAAGCATATATTTCCGCGTAATCCCATAAAATGTCGGAAGTAAGTAATTATTTCTTGTGTACAAGGTAAGAAGTGTTAACACCAGCGTTCGAAGGTTGTAAACGGAAACCGAAATTGAAAGTTTATACTAGCGAGGTCGCATTAATGAAATGTGAGTCTTTAGTCTGTGAAATTGTTGTGTTGTGCACCAGTTGCGAAGAAGCTTCTTGGGCATGTTAATTTTGTGGTTGACTTTACGGTTGTGCGTACTGTAAGAGTCTAAATAGTATTGGTAATGGTGTTAGTTTACGGGCTACGATAGTCGTAACTAAATTTGGATGTAAAGATGCATCAAGCCATACCTTGCATTGGTAAGATCTGCGAATATGTCGTGAGAAGACTGCCGCAGATATACTTTATTTTTTTGCCACAGAATTACGTTTAATTTGTCGCAGACACCAAGGATAAATATTTCGAAGATGTCGCATTTTCAAAACGAAAAGACAGGACATTTAGGTTTCACTATACAATACTCTTGAACTTCTGTCACAAAACATACGTGAATACATACAAAAATGAACAAGGATGAACCTAGTACACAAGAAACACGATTATGTGATATAATGGGACTAAATCGTAAAGGGTAAGAAAATGTATCCCGCTCATAAGTAAGTTTTCATCGCTATAAGCAAGGTGATGTTGTTTAATCCCTGAATGAAATGCCATATACGCAATCTGATACGAAAAGCCAGCGAGATTGGTAATCTCCTAAGAAAGTTGGTTCAGTTTTTTTTGTTAACAGGCTGATTAAAAATATTATGTCATACTGTTGGTTATAGAGCACATAAAAATATTGTAGTGTAGCAGTCCTTTTACTTTCAGCAATTTATAATAATATATAATCTTTTGTAGAGAATCTGAATGCAATTTAGATATAGTAATAATTGTGTATAAATATGAATAGGTTAAGTTGTGCCCAGAATGAATGTTGATTGCAAGCGTGTTTGTGAGTTTGTGACTCCAGAGAGGATTGAACATCGCACAAATAGTTTCATGAAACGTTATCTGATAACTGCACTAAAACGCGACTGGTTTTATTTTTATTTAAAGGAGGATATTCTTTACATATTGTTAAAGTCGGATTTTAGTTTCCAAGAACGAGACTGTCGACTGAAAAGGGTGTCAAATTTAGTTTAGTACGATAAGAAGTTTTAATTGATTTGTATTCTATAATCTAGAAATTCGAAGACACGTAACGTTGATAGTTGCAGAAGATGCAATTTGAATTCAAATGCATAAGCACTACTGATTACCAGTACGAACATTAAAGTGAGACGGGGATCAGCAAAGCATGAAAATTGTTCAAATTTGTTTGATTACAAATTTTTTTATATATAAAAAAATTGGTTTCCAAGGAAGAGGAGTAATGTGGTATCACATAGAGCCACATTCACGTGCGATTTCTGGCCAACACAACAAGGCACGCATTACGCTGGCTTAGGACACTCTGCAGGACAGGGGTCAGCGAATTCAAGTGCATTTCAGCGAATTCTCCATTCAGGCTGGAAGAAGACGAAACACAAGGGGACTTGCCAGTTTGTAAAGGCAGATTTACGACCTTTCACTGCTCAGTATGGGGTCGGCCGCAGTTCGGCGGACAGACAGTGTTGACGGGTGAAGATGTATATCGCGTGACCAATGCAGATCAACGTAACAACGTCAAGACACGCCAAATTAGAGATTCTGTGGAGTGCTCACTGCGTTAAAAATAGTAAAACCGAGTGGACACGAAAGGAAAACGACAGTTTCCGAAGAAATTCTCCAACCCCGTCGAAGGAATTATATTTTGAACCAGAGTGTGCTTGGAGGGGCGAATGTTTTGCCAATAGCATTTAGTTTATAGAATAGTTCTTATTTTTTTTTTGTATAATCTTGTTTCATGTCGCCAATGAGGAGAGAGACAGGAACGTCTACATCGCCGATAGGACCAGAGAAAAATCGGTTGGAGGAGGAGAAGAGCATGCGAGGTTTTAAAAGGTGCTGCGAGATGCTGTTCGTCGTCTTTCCTGGGTCTTTCTGGTCGGGTCGTCTTTTGGGTCTGACTGGTTCCTGTTCACTTGTGCTGTCGCACAAGAACGACCCAGAAAGCCGACAGCATATCATTGCGATCGGTTGGTGTCTGCATTTGAGTCACAATGGTGACAAATAAATTCAGTGTGGGTTCGGAGTATGCTGACTTCGCCAATGCCGGACAGGACGGTAAAAGACAAACATTGCAAGCAGTAGTAATATTGTGTTTGCACTCTACCCAACATAACGCTCTGAGCGGAGAAGTCCGCACGATAAGAACTCTCACTCTCCGATAGATAAACTGAGATAGTAGCCGTGGCATTATTATTTATTTTTTTTTTTAACATGATTCAGTTGTTTCTGTGATTGAAACGGACATTAGCAACTATCAGATAGTCTCATTACGTGTCTTGCCGAAGACTGTAAACTGTTATTTTATATATGGAAATCTGAACGGATATTTTGTCGTTTTGTATTGCTTAATTTAGTGGCCATTAATGTAGGGCAAAGGTGTTGTTTGTAAATAATTTTGATTGTGTATAATTTATTAAATATAAATTCACCTTATGTCTGTTGGCCTTTGTTCAGAGAATATATGGTCAGGTTATGACCTTTTCATCCTTATTAGTGATTAAAAATCATTTTGAGTACCCTTTCAAATCCACAATATAAATACTCATATGCTTTTGGTAAAATTAAAATTAATATTAATTACCATTCAATACAGCGGTATACCGTACCCGCATCATTGTTTCTCCTCCTCCAACCGATTTTTCTCTGGTCCTATCGGCGATGTAGACGTTCCTGTCTCTCTCCTCATTGGCGGACATGAAACAAGATTATACAAAAAAAAATAAGAACTATTCTATAAACTAAATGCTATTGGCAAAACATTCGCCCCTCCAAGCACACTCTGGTTCAAAATATAATTCCTTCGACGGGGTTGGAGAATTTCTTCGGAAACTGTCGTTTTCCTTTCGTGTCCACTCGGTTTTACTATTTTTACGCAGTGAGCACTCACAGAATCTCTAATTTGGCGTGTCTTGACGTTGTCACGTATCTGCAATTGGTCACGCGATATACATCTCACCCGTCAACACTGTCTGTCCGCCGAACTGCGGCCGACCCCATACTGAGCAGTGAAAGGTCGTAAATCTGCCTTTACAAACTGGCAAGTCTCCTTGTGTTTCGTCTTTCTTCCAGCCTGAATGGAGAATTCGCTGAAATGCACTTGAATTCGCTGACCCCTGTCCTGCAGAGTGTCCTAAGCCAGCGTAATGCGTGCCTTGTTGTGTTGGCCAGAAATCGCACGTGAATGTGGCTCTATGTGATACCACAATAGTGTATAAATCACGCAGCGGAATTTTGAACTTCATCTCGCATATATGGGAGACGATGAATGAGTATAAGCAGACTGTAAAATTTGTATGAAGGGATAGCTTGCTTTAAATAAAACGTTAATGTGGGCGTATCGTAGAAAATCCGCCAGTGAACTAAGAAAACTCCTCGAAACTCTAGGCTAATTGTGCAAGAACAAGAAATTCTCTCAAGATCCTTCCGAATATCGGACGTTCTTTTGTATTTGCCGGGTCGGAAAATTCTGCTTACTTCCTTTATATATTTCAGTTGAAAACGCTTACAACAAAATCCTATTTCCTTACAATACAAGTGTCGGCACCAGCAGGTTGTTTTTGGAGTTGCCGTAGAATAATTTGGTAATCCCTCTCTCCATATCCCTCTCTTTGTTCTCTCACTCGCATAACCCCTTTCCCTTCCCCCCACTCATCACTCTCCTACCCTCTCCTCCTCTTTCACTCCAAATTTATAAACAGCTAACGGTGTAAATATCTGACATCCAATGATGGACAGCCATAATTATTTAACTTCATGGGTTTAGTAACGGCATGCGATTTGCTGAAATTGTTGTAGAACTAATTTATGCTAAGCTATTCGGAAAGATTATGTTCACAACGTGTATTTAGCTCTTTAATTATTCTTCGTGAAACGAGTTTATGGTTACGAAACCTTGAAAAATTAAAAAATTACTCTTTGATTGAGGAAATATTTCTCCGGAGAAGACTCTTTTTTACTGAAAGCAACACAAAAAAATTATAAAAGCTACTTTAAATGTGTGTGTGTGTGTGTGTTTTTTCCTTTTTCTTCTTCTTAAATTAAATATTGAGATCTGTATGTGTTGACACATCGTCTAACACTAAAGCAGAGTTTTGGACGTTAGACTTACAACACGATACAATACATTTGATATTATTTTCTATGGAGGGTTCCGACACTCGATTTTTCTGTTCTCAACAGCAGCTGGCAGTACGAGCTACAACAAAGCATCAGAATCAACTAAATGTCCGAACTACTTCTTATACTGCTATCAAACAAAATTAACACCTTTGTTTCAACTTTAGGAATTTCACAGTACCTACTAATGCGTTGCCTGTACCATTCAATTGAAACAATTATGTTACGAAAAAGAAAGGAAGATTGTTTAAATATACCACTCCTATCTATCACTCCATCGTAATAAAACACACACGAAAGATTAAATACTCGACTAAATTACCACACATGGTACTTTTAAATCTGTTATAGAAAACTAACAAACCAATGTTTACGAAATTACAAATACTAAGGCAAGTAGCATTTTTTCGTAGGCTAACTTCCGTATGTTTATTTATTTCTTAATTTTATCCTAACACAATATCCACCAATATCAAACATCATTGCCACCATTAGTACACTTTTTTTTCTGTGATTACTACCGACCGTGGTGGGTAGCCTCGCTTTTTGGAGGACGCAGTTTCGAATACCCGTCCGACAATCCAGATTGGGTTTTTCATCGTTTAACAAAATCACTCCAGAAAAATGTCGGGATTATTCCTTCAAAAGGCTATAGTCTAATTTCTTCTCATGCTTCCATTCCTTGCCCCCACTCCTCTCCCACCTCGATATAAAGCCAGAAGAAAGAAGAAGGAAAAAAAAACAACAAAAAACACTTTGAGTACAAATTCGTTCCAAATTGGACAGCTTTCATGTCACTCGTAATCCTTGGGCACCATCCTCGACCAAACTTGGATGACTTATTGACGTTTCCTCTTTTTTTTTTACTTGGATTTACTCCTTGTTGACGTCGAAGTCATTGGAGGCGGGATGGGACTGGAGACTAGGAACGGGAAAGAATTCGGCCATGGCCTTTTTGAAGCAAGCATCCCAGCATTCGGCTGGAGTGATTTGGGGAAATCATTAAAAAAAACAAATCTGGATGCCTGGACGGGGATTCGAATCGCCGTCTTCCCAAATGCCAGGCAAGACCGTTAACCGTTCACCTACCACGTTCGGTTTACTGACGTCAAGAACATTGTTTATGAGTAGGTGATATTATGTTTCATCGTCCCTTTCCGTCGTACAGTCGAGTATGGTTCTCAGCTAGCGATTCATCAAGAATTCTGTGGGCGTTGACGAAGCACAATGCGGGCTTATTGGTTGACGTTCTCCGTTCCCAGTGCGGTTGGACCGGCAGTTGCGGCCGTTCCGGTTTACGACTCTGAAGACGCCTTGTCGTAAAGCTGGAGTCACACCTGCACTGCCCTGCAGATCACTTGAATTGCTCTTGATGGAGCTTTTATGGTCCGCGGAATCCCGGACTGCTATTTCAGGTTCAGAGAGGCACTGCAGACAGGGCGAGGAATACGCAAAGCGTTAGAAATCAGCGAAGTTCTCTTTACTCTTCTGAGTAAAACACATTTATGGTCAACCGTAGCACGCAGACCAAAGGATCGACCCCACATGCAACAGCAATTATTGCGGATATGGCATCTCTTCATTGGGAGCTCAGGGAAAAATGACTGATGATTCGCGTTCACTTCCCCATTATCTTTAGTGAAACCAAATGTTATTTTCCATTATGACTACGTTCAGTCAAGGTATTCGGGACAGCGCGGGTACTTATCACCGTCCGAACATCCAGATTTCGGTTTTCCATTGAAACCGGAAATAAATACAGGCAAACGGTAACATGGTTCCTTCAAAGATCTTATAAATCATAGTCACTAGTCCTCTCCCTCTCTAATGACCATAACATTAACGAGCCGCAAAGCACTAAAAACATATATTGGTATTTTATATACTCAGAGAATTCTGAGTATTCAATTTCGCATTCCGAAAAAAGACTGAATCTTATGTATTTATTTTATTTTTTACAGGGGCACGTTTAAATTTTGCCACGGTTTTAATGTAACTACGATGAAGCCCATGACCCAATGGTATTTTTACTAGTTATCTATCCTCGCATTTTATCTATTTTTATTTTAAATTCTTTCCTCGTTTCTGCATGGCTCAGCATTTTCCTATGTTAATTATTGTAGTCCTTAAGTCAGTTTACTGCAAAAACAAAAAGAGTAAAACATTTGCATAAACCCGAAATTGAGTTCTGGTCTGTGGTCTTAGTCATCTCTTCATTTCAACGCACTACTCTAATTCTTCTACCAATGACAACTCAGGCTTCATCGCCAATAGATGACTCATACATTCCCGTATTTGCATACGTCGAATAAATTTAGCTGTCTCAGTTTGCTTTAGAATACGAGGTAACATTCTTGGAAATAAGTGGATTATTTACGTTCAGTTTAAGTAGTTCATCTTGAGTTCTATTTTAATTTCTTATATAGCATTACTGAAACACAAACCGAGCGTGGTGGGTGAACGGTTAACGTTCTGGCCTCGCATTAGGGAGGGCGCGGGTTCGAATCCCCGTCTGGCATCCAGATTTGGGTTTTCCATACTTTCCCCAAATCACTCCAGACGAATGCCGGGATGCTTCCTTCAAAAAGGCCATGGCCGAATTCCTTCCCATACCTTGTCCCCAGTCCCATCCCGCCTCTAATGACCTTGGCCGTCGACGAGGCGTAAAGCCGCAAGGGACAAAAAATGGAACACAAAAATGAAATCTGGTTTAGAGAAAAGAAGGAAGCATCAGTCACGTCAACCATAAACAAAGTGGGCTTCAATCAACTCTATAACGCAAACATAGCTTGGAATTCGAGGATTGGATTTTTGCAGCGTTCAAAATTCTGTTATGTATCTGTTAAAATACTTAACTGATTACTAACTTAAGGCTTACACAGAAATTTAAATACTCGTATAGCATAATTTAGTTTCATTTTTTTATAAATAGTTCTTACTTCTGTCCTAGCAAAAGAATAGTGAATTATTAATTATCCTAGTAAGTGAATGAGAATTTTGAAATAAAGGACTATTGAGTCAAACTTTTTTTAATGTCAATTTAATCCCTGAGCCACGTGTTTAACTTTCAAATAGGGGATACAACCAAGGAAATTGAAGAATAGGTGGTATAGAGCCGAATTACATTTTGCTGCGATTTGATTATGACATTTTTCTTGTTAATAGAAAGAGTGAGAATATTACTGAATGACATGAATAAAGTATTGGTTGAAAAATCTAGACACAATAAATACCACAAAAAGCCAAGAGTTATGAAATTTACTAGATATGATTGCAGTGATCATAATATAAGTGTAAAAATAACAGAAAAATCCATGGAACTCTTTTATTTAAGAAGAAATTCAAGTGAAGATAAGTTTTTTTTACAGAATCCCACAGAAAAAAGAGTTTGGATGGTGGATCACATTTTTCGTAATGCAAGATGATATATTGTCTTAGAGAAGAAAACAGTCGATTGTAATAATTATAAGAGAAGACCAGGATTAGAATATATGAGTACATAATTTGAGAACGTAGGTTGTAATGAGTACAATGAGATGAGTATATCATACTCAAAATGGAGGATTACATCAAAGAAGTCAGTAGTGAACAGTAATTACCGTAGTTGTGTCGCTTTACACTCTTTCATTGCCACAGTTTTACAACTGAATATAATGGCATAAGGACCTTATTGATGACAATTTACTGTAGGAAAAACAACTCACTAAAGGTAAGTGCGGCAAGCTGCTTATCCATTGTTTCATCTGTCTCAAAAGAGTTTGTCAATGTGTCAGTAACAGCTAGATTCGAAGACGTTATTAGATAGATATTTTCAATAGAATCCCATCTGAGAAGAGTCAGGGTCATGAATCATTGCAGATAATTTAGGAAATATAACTAGGTCTATTAGCTGGCATGACATAGGCTTATACCGTCCCCATTCCAACAGGTTGGGGTCTGGATTGTGATGAATCCTAACCATCTTTCAAACAATCCTACAGATGATTGTCCAGCAGCTGGAATGGAGTTAGCTCGCTTCAAGTCCTGATGATGATGAAACTTTCAACATCAGGACTTAAGCAGCAGAGGTGGTGGTGCACAATTTGTAATCGCCAGATTGTACGCCAACGTACTGGGTTAAGTCACGGGAAGGGAATACGTCATGTCGATTGTGATTGGTCCATCGGATAGCACCAATAAGCATGATTGGCACCTGTGGTGTCTTTCGGGAGAGTAGGCCTGGACGGGCCGACACTGTGTTTTATCGTCTTCCTTTTTTTTGCGGTTCATTCACATACGACGCATCAACACACTTGCTGAACATCCTTACAAAACAGTAACACGTTCATACACTTTCATAACTGAAGAAGGTTCGGGGAATCGAATTCATATAAATTTACTAAAACCGTAAGAAGGCTGTCATGAAGGAGTAACCCGTCTATGGCAGCCACCTAATTCACCGGGTAATGCATATAATCGTGAGCCATGTTACTCTGTACGCTCTCAGTCGTCACCTCTGCTTTATATTGTTCTCTAAACATCTTCTCTGTTTCTTCACTTCGTCTTTGTCGTAGGTGCTTTCCTGAATCCTGCATCTCTTCCATGTGCCCTGGAAACATGCTTTCTGCCATCCCTTGACTAAAACAGTGTATCTTAATCATTCCAAGTCTCTTTCTCACCCAGACTAAGTTCCCCAAGTTCCTTATATCAGCACAATCATTTTTTGCTTATCCTTCCACTTTTTGTGCATTACGCTTCTCAGGAATCTCCTGTCTCATCTTTAACCCTACTCCACTTATTCTCTCCCATGGTTCATCTTTCTGCTGGGTATACCTATCATTGTCTGTATGTAACGGGCGCTATTCATTGTTATTTTGTCCTTCTATCCGTTGAATGAAGTAACATTAATGCTATCTTCCGTTATACAAAAACAATGAAGAAAGAACATAGTAACCTACTGCGCGTATATATTCACTAAGAAAACTTCTGATAATGTACGTTCAGTTGTGAGTGCTAAACTCTCAGATCTTGGCGAAGTTGTGCAGGATATCTTTCACGAGATCTCTCCGCCGGCGAGAGAAAGTTAGAGGTTCTACAATGAGAACCAGTTGTAAGACATCCTGTATCACCGTGCGATGGTGGTGTAATGGTCAGCATAGTTGCCTTCCAAGCAGTTGATCCGGGTTCGATTCCCGGCCATCGCACTTTCTTCTTTTTTTTTTTTTTTTGTTTCTCACTATTTCTAAAATTTTCTACAACAGCATGTGCCATTAATTTTGCAACGCAGAAATCAACATAAAACAAGGAAAATAAGGATCTTTTCCCATCAAAAACACTTCACCTTCACTGAAACTCGTTTTTAAACAAGTAATTTCATAAAATGTATAATACTATAAGTAACATCTATGAGAAACTGTCCTTGTTCTGTGACTTCGTCTACGTGGACCAGTGAAGCATCGGTCTTTTTCAAATGACTTGTTATAAACTCCCATCATTAATTTTCAAACTTCTCTTAGGAATAATGTGATGAATAAACAAGAGGGAAGAAATTAATTAAAAAGTGCTTGTGAATCGAATTTTAGTAATCTACATACATTCTTAATTTTTATCATTAATTTACCAGCAGTACTAGTACGATGAAATGGATGTTTGTAGTCAATTGTGGCAAACATTTTTAGTGCACAAAGCAATAACTAAACAAATACTTTCTGCTATGGAACAATTAAATTTGTGGACCAGAGTTTATATCTCAGCTTGCCGAATTCACACCAAAGCATGACAGCAGGTATCAATACGTGCAGTTTCTTTGAAATTCGTTCGTTGGTTTTTGCTTGAACCGTCTATAGACATACAAAAAATAAAAATTTAGAGTTTTCGCCTACGTATCATCGAACAATATGTTACTAATATGGATAAAAAGTAGCCTGTACGTCAACTGACGACATAAGCTATAGGTATGTGCAGTTTCAATACAATACGCTAGCTATTTTTTGTGTGATACATGAACAGATAGAAAAACAAAACTTAAAAATTGCACATATTAGACCTCTCTATTATCGGCAGTATGAATGCACCACAGATATGAATCGCACAGTAAAGGAAACGCTGACATGTACATAGTGACATGTTTAAATGATCTTAATCGCTGGACAGAAATTAGCCGGTGCCTGAAAAGACAAGCCGATTCATTGTATTTCACAAAAGGTGTCTTGTTTGCGGCGGAAAGTGGAACAGCATGTAGCGGAAAGACGGGACGTGTGCATCATGAAACGTGACAGTAGCATCGACCGTGAGACCCATTCCAGCGCGGAAGTGAGTTTATAAAAAGTTGAAGGCCCCTCGAACACGCAAATTCCGAGGACTGGTATTTATGTCTGTTGAGAAACAATTTTCTTTCTCAGAATTGGTGAACTGTACCCCGACGCCTAAAACTCCCAGCCAACAGCAATCCTGCATGTTCGCGAACAGTTCTTATGATTTTCTTATCATTTTCATGGTGATTTGAGCTGGCGGCGCGAAAGCCTACGATTGGGGAGACCGACTGCAAGATGGAAAAGTTCAGTATTGCGAGCAGCTGTAAAACGGGTCCTTTGTATTCGTAACTAATGCGACATAAGGGCTCGGCGGGTAGTCGCCTCACAGGTAGCAAGGGGTACTGCAGGGTGTAAGCGACTCGGCCCAAGAGATACGTAACTAAAGCCATTGCTAAAGTTATTCACGTAACTACGAAACCACTTGGTTATAATCGTGGAACACCGGCTGGCCAATGCCCACGAGTAAAGATTTGTTTCTTTGGCCCTTAAGCGCCTTGAAATAGACTAGTGTTTTATTCAACAGTAAATGACTTTTTGATCTCGTACAGTTTTGCATTAATCTTGTTATAACAAACTGTTACCAGTCATCAGCTAGCTAGGAAATAATTACACTGATATGCAAAAAAATATTTTTTTCGAGCCCTGACACAATTACTGCTGATTTTTACGTAAAATGACCTCCTGAATCGGAATATGATCACCGTTTCCCCCCACCACCCACAGTTTTCGGGGGACGATCCCCTCCTATTTTTATTAGTTTTAGACAATTTGGAGGGATGAAAAGGATTATTTTAGCCTTTACATTTCTTCTTGTCAAATAATGTAAAAAGTAAAATAAAAATGTAAAGAATAGTAAATAAATAAGATAAGAACCTTGATTTGATAGTTGATTTCCTTTAGTACCATGAGATAGAAGTTTCTAGTAGCAAAAAACCAGCAGTAGGGGAGAACGGGTCTGGTTGGTGCAGGAAGCAGGTTGACCATCAGCTTCTAATTTTCTCTGTAGTGCTTGTGGAAGCGCCACCTGTTGACCACGTGACCTTCGTAGCCCAACTTACTTTCCAACAAAACAGCAGTGAGAGTTCTCTAGTTGTGAGGGATGGAGGGGCGATTGTCGTAAATTTTATTCAGTTAGTAATTTTTCTCAAGTCTTATTTATTTTATGTATAACAGGCTGCATAGGATAGGCTAAGGGCTATCATCAAATATAAGAATATTTATTGCCAGTATGGTAGTTGTTACAACTGCCATCTTTGTTATAAAAAGGTATTTGGGGCAGGTTGACCATCTGTGTTCGAGGTTGGTTGGCGCATGGCCAAAAGCGGAGAAAACGAAGAAACTAAGAGCAAAGAGCAAAATCTATTTTATGATTTCAAGTGAGGAGGAGAGCCTAACTGCGAGGTAAGCTGATGATTTGATGAACGACTGCTTCTTGATTACAGTAAAACAAGTGAGCCAGACACCAGACACCCCGCTGCAAGTAGATAGGGCTATCTAGCCCAGTTTACATTTGTCCAGAAGATGATAATGATGAGGTCAAAAGCCGAAGAGCTAAAGTAGCCTCAGCTCAAGAATAATTGGTAGCGGTCACCTATGATAGTGTTCGTACACAGGAATCGTAACAGCATTGGACGAAACCGATGTTCTAATTAAAACAATGCATATGTAAATAACCTACTTTATTTACATAAAGCATTTCCACGAATTCCAGGTTTATTTTCTTTTTTCTCTCTCTCAACTCATTTTTTTCCAAACGTTTGATGAGGACAATGCCAACTAACCTCATTCTGCCCGCCAACCAACTCAGCGTGTGGGGTTGGTTGGCCAACCACGAGTTGCACTGTTTGGTGATTTGCTGTAGTCGTACAATTCAATATTCTGATTGTAAAAAGATGCAGAAATGTAACTTAATAGAAGCAGATTACAGTGATATATTCAAAATTAGGACGGTGTTCACAGATTTAGCTGTAAAAATCAAAATATGAAATCCAATGCCGGTCTACCCTACTTTGCCGACATGCTCGCATTTCTCTTCCCTGAAAATCTTAAACTTAATAATGTCTTGATGCAACCGTTCTCAGTGATCATACGAAACTTAAATTTTTACTAACGAAATCTAGTATTGAGTGAAGGGAATGCACCTTGTGGTATGACAGAGTCATCCACAATAAATATTATTAAGTAATTAATTAATATTCAGATTTTCTTGGTAATATTCAGTTATTAAATTGTAAATATTATAAATGATAGGGTTAATTCATAGGTGAATAATCATATTTTAAACCCGGGCAGCCAAAGTTATTGTTATATGGTTTAGCTTCTGCAAAACTTGCTCTTCAGAAAATATATTGAATGTGGAGAGTTGGAACGGCAGTTTTGAACGCTCAGAGGACGGGACAATGCCCAGTGTCGCCGACAGGCCGACGCCTATGGCTCACAAAGGGGTACCGCGGAGAACCGTTAGCTCCAGAGTGTACTGACCTCACCCCTTCCCAGTGGCCTTACAAGGTCAAGCAAAATGTGCGGGAAGCGCGTAGCGAATGTTAGCTGCGATACGAAACACGTGATGATGGACATATATCAATGCACCAATCGTGAACGGCTACAGGGGTTCGCAGTTGTGAATTCACGGCTTCTGTTTCATGAGCGGAGAGGAAGCTGATTTTGCCGGAGAAGAGGACACGACGCCATATTCACTTAACTTGTTGCCGAGACGAGCTGCTGAGCGGACGTATCTCCCGATACGCTCGTGGCTGTTGATCAGTGACTGTGTCTGATCGCATTTCTGGCTGATGGGCTGGAAGCTGATGTGCTAACGTGGGCATATCCGCTTACATGGCATTCGTTGCTGCAGTGGTACTGAGCGTGCCACACCTCATCAAGAAGATGCTATTATGGTAAAGTACCGACGCATAGGTCCACAGTGCATTGGGTTTTAACGAGGCTTGCTAACCCGTAAACGACTCCTGAGATAAGACTCTGCTCTCATCCTAAAACCACTGAGCTAACCAAACTTTTCATGTTTTAACTTCAAATTCGAAACATCTTGCTGATTGTTTTAAATTCAAACGATGCTTTTAACTTTAAACGGCGCCCCTGGGATTCTTTGTTTTGTGAATGTTAACTTCAACTGGTTGGCCTGTGATGCCACTTTGATATCATGTTGACTTTGCAAATTATTGAGATATTTAAATCAGTTTCATGTTTGCTTTTATCCGGCGGATTGTAAATGTCGGGTACTGCTTGTTTGTTTGTCTTTGGATTATGTTTAACGTAACGTTAACTATACCCGGCCTTGTAGAAGCCAGAAGACTTAATAAATTGAGTATAATATTTGTGTAAAATAATAATGGTTCTAGTTCACCATTTAATCAAATAACCAACTTATTGGATGTCATATATATTATAAATAATTATATTTCATCAACGTATTGGCTCCCCCCTCCCGAACCGGCGGTCCAATATAACCTTAAGAGAAGTGTTACACCCCATGTCCTTGTACGTTGATAGCTATTCCTCGAAATGACCGGCATAATCACCACTTTCGTTGTTACCCAAAAAGTTCGCACACAGGTTTGGGAATGGAAGCCAAACCCATTTTCTTTTTTATTCAGGAGTTCATTGACAGTGATACCCATTTCAGCGCGGAAGTGATATGTTGGGAATATTGCATAATCTGGATCCCACGAAAATTCCTTTCTTGAGTTTAGCCTCACTAAGATCAGGAAATTTAGTTTTCAGAAATTGAAATGCATACCCTGTCTTGTTCGCTACTTTCGCAAACTGTTTTATCAATCCGAGTTTGATGTGCAGAGGCGGCAAGTAAATATTTTCCTTCGTTACCAGAAGATCGTGAGCGACATTTTTCGGTGCGGGAGTAAAACTTTCTCCAACTCGGCTGTCCCATTTACATACGAAACAGCAATATTTTTTGAAGCCTCATTGCAGGCCTGCGAGTAGTGCAATAACTTTTAAGTCAACGCAAAGTTTCCAATTGCAATCACGATAACCTATTTTATCAAGGATTCTGCTAATGGTTCATACTTTTTATATGAACAACGTATGCAACCGGGCCTAATGATAACTCATTCCCATTGGCCAACCAGAAGAGATCTAGGTGTGCTGTTACGTCACGGCATTGATGGAGTGTTGTGTGATTACCGTCAATTTAGTTGTAATCATAATGTTAATAGGAAAAAACAGGAATGTAAAAAAACATGAAAATTCTTTTGCATACCCGTAGGCGTGAAGCTCTGAGAGATGCAGCGTAATACAGTAAATCTTCCGAACTCTAGACATATATTTTTATTTATTATTGTTATATATTGTTTCTATATTTTTTTGGAGTGTGGGGATGGGAGAGGATGAGGGGAGCTGTAAACTGGAATATGTAGAAAATAAGTTAAAAAATTACGAAAAACCCGGAAGCATCGACCCTTTATTTTACCAATTTTTTTTTACATTCCCCGTCTCCCCAAATGCACCTCTTAGCTACAAATGTTAATGTTTTAACACTTTTCACCTCTCTAAATAATCCTCCAATAATAACTCCAAGTTATCGAAAATGGATAAAAACAAGTGGGGGGGCCTCCCCCGAAATCTGTGGTTGCTGCGGAAAAATGAAGGTCATGTTCTGATTCAGGAGGTCAGTTTACGTAAGAATCAGCAGGAATGGTGTCAGGGCCGATTTTCAAGCAGACCAGTGTTATTTGTAGCTGAAGGAGTCAGGGACTGAAGTAAATGATCGAGAAATATGTTGAACCAGTTGCCTCAAACACTGAAACAATATGAATTGGAAAATCTTGTAATACAAAATTTGGCATTCGTCGTACCCAACAATGATTTCAGTTTTTGACCTATTCCGTATCACCAACGCTTTTGTGGTCTGCTAACTATCGGTGTCCTTGAAGCAACTATTTCCTTATCATTTGTCGAAAAATTTGTTCTTCCATTCTTTCTAAGTGTTCTACCCATTTCTGCCTGTTTGTTACTAGTTTTTTTTTTTTTTTTTTTTTTTTGTTTTTTTCATTTACTCCATCTACAATTCATTTTGTATTTATCTTCATTGGTAATTCCTTAACTGCTCCTTAATTTCAGCTGTCTTATGGCACTGAACGTCCCTTTGTGTCATTAGCCATGTTTCGCTACCATAGAATGCAACTGGAAGAGCAAATGCATCATGGAACCAAACTTTGGAGTATAGTTTATGTTTACGTTTAAATACTTAAGAGATTATTCCGCGTACCGATTGGCATTTGTTAATTTTACCGTTAAAGTAGTAATTCTGATAGTTAGTGTTGAGAAAAATTGATACCAGGTCATATGCTCCATTGCAACGAATTAATAATAATAATAATAATATCACTTAATTCATGCAAATTGCAGAGAAAATGCAACTACCTCCAAAACCTGAAAATTGGTTGTAAAACATAAAATTTCCTGAATATCTGACGGTTTGGAGAATTTTTTTTTACTAAAGGAAAGTTGTAAGAAAGGTGCAGTTGAACAGAAACTTCCATTTCCCACAAAATGTTACGGAACGTACACGTTTTATTCAAGTGCATTATTTTTTTCTTATGGTTTTACGCCTTGTCGAGGTCATTAGATGTGGAAAAGGACTGGAGCATGGAACTGGAAGGAATTCAGCCATCCTGGTATTCGTCTGGAGTGATTTTGGGAAACGATTAAAAACCCAACTCTATATGGTTGGATGGGAATTCAAACTTGCTTCTCCGGAATGCGAGGCCGGAACGTTACCGCTCACTTGTCATGCTGTAATTTCACTAACTGCCAAAACACTGTCAATAATTAACTTTTTTTTATCTCTGGTACGGACGGACCGCAACAAGCGACCTGAATTAATAGACTAAGAACAGAAACACCGATACGACATTCAGACTGCACAAGATTTATAACTGCGAAGCCGATTTGGAAATTCGGTGTAATTGCTCTGTGATAATTGCTCTGTGCCAGTGCTGTACTGCGGGCGTGGGCGATGCCGTTTCCATGCTCAGGTAGGCGGAGCTCATTACAGATTTAAGCCCTTCTGTCCAGAATGTTCGTGACAGGCTGGACGCTAGCTCTCCAACTCACTACAGAGTCAGACATCTCCTATCTGAGCTACAATATTATCAAACCACGAAGCGAAATACAATCACTGCACACACAAACAGCTCCATTGCAGTCACCTCTGGCTAAAACTAATCATTACATGACCCAGTAACGCTGTGAGATTTTACATGGTCGGGCAAAGTGGCCACTTAGCTTTAAAATAAAAAAATGAGTGATTAAAAACGCTCTAAATTTGCAAAACAATGTACTTTATTTAAAAAAGGTCACGTAGTTTGTAAATAATAGAAATTATAACGGGTAAACTACAATTTTCGGATACGAAGGAATAGCTGTTTCGTTCAACTCCATCACAGAGTTCGTGAGCACAAAAGTAACACATTTGGCAATCGATCCATCGTTCTTGTAATGTTGAGTTGAAATACTTTATTTGCACGGTGTGTGTTGTTGATTATCGTCGTCTTCAAATAACACTTTTTTTGTTAGATTTTCTGCGGTTGGTGGTTTTCAATCTAGCATTGGTTTCCTTCTTTTTCTGTTTTCTTCTTTTTGTTTGCTTTTGCAGCTTTAAGTACATTTTTAAATGAACTTGATGTGAAAATCTGCAAAGAATCTTAGTTTTGGCCTTTGCATTGCTTTTTCCTGCTATTGTTGCACGACAATATGCTTTGGGCTCACAGTCGTTGAAATATCACCACAAATTAAAAATGATTTAATTACTTTTGTTTTTTGATTATTTATGAATATACTCACGTCAGCTTCACATGATAATAAAGCATTGCATAATGTTAATAAGCTTCAAGGAACAAACAGAATCCGTGCGCAGCAGACAAAGGCCACGGCCACCAGCAGGTGGACACTTTGCCCGGTTTGGCGCCATTACAGAAACGTCATTCTATTTTTTTTATATATATATATATATTACTAATGGCTTTACGCCTCGTCGACGGCTAAGTTCATTAGAGGTGGGATGGGACTGGGGACAAGGAATGGTAAGGAATTCGGCCATGGCCTTTTTCAAGGATTAGCCTGGAGTGATTTGGGGATACCATGGAAACGTCACTCTATCTTAACAATGCAAAGAAACACTCATATCACCAAATCAGGAACTTACAGCAATAACATCACTCTTGCAAAATCATTTTTCTCTGAAGCGGCAAGTAATATGATTTCTTAGGAATAAATTCATAAACTGACCACTTACCAAACATCAGGGTACTCAAAAACACAAATATTCTAATAACTTCGAGAGACGATACGCTAACCGGATCGGGCTACTCAACGTAACAGAAAGCATTAAGGTGCACCAGTTACTATTTTTTCTGAGTGATGGCACCATGCCTTGGCCACAAAAACCCCCATGGCTACTTTGCCCGCTATGGCCATTTTGCCCGCCATGGCCACTTTGCCCGCCATGGGCTTTGTTACAAGACGATATTACGAAAATAATTGCGTGGTGTAAAGATTGGCAGTTGGAGTTAAACGCTAAAAAGTGCCAAGTCATGCGTATAAGTAAAAAGGTGACACCATTTAACTATGAATATACGATTAATGACACTGTCCTTAGAACGGTAGATTCCGCTAAATACCTAGGGGTAACAATTCGTAATAATTTGTAGTGGAATGAGCATATCGAGAATGTAATGGGGAAAGCAAATCGTATGCTCCGATTTCTAGGTCGTAATTTAAATCAATGCACTCAGGAAGTTAAATTGATTGTATACAAGTCACTAGTACGTCCTCACTTAGAGTATTGTTGTTCTGTATGGGGTCCCCATCAAAAGGGGTTAATGGAGGCTTTAGAGAAGGTCCAAAGAAGAGCCGCCCGATTCGTGACAGGTATATATAGTTGGAGGGAAAGCGTAAGTGCGATGTTGAAGGAGTTAGGTTGGGAAGACCTGGAACACCGAAGGCGTTGCTCTCGACGGAAGCTAATTGAAAAATTCACGACAGATGTATTTCGGAATGACAGTCAGCAAATATTGCTACCAGCAACATTCATATCTCGAAATGACCGTGAAAATAAGATAAGAGAAATCAGGGCCAGAACCGATTCATTTCTGTACTCATTTTTCCCACGAGCGATTAGGGAATGGAATAGAAAGGATTTACCGGGCGAGTAAACTTAAAATCCGACAGGAGTAGCTTTCGATAAAGCACTCCAGCCATCCTGATCTGGGTTTTCCATGGTTTTCCCAGATCACTCCACGCGAATGCTGGGATGGTTCCTCACAATAGCCCATGGGCGCCTCCTGCCATATCCATTATAACCCTTCCAAACCATAACCCTTCTCGATAGGTGCTATGCACCCTCCGCCACACACTTTTAGTGAATCGCGGAGTAATAATAATAATAATAATAATAATAATGGGTACTTTAACCGCCATGGCCACATTTCCCGCAATGACCACTTTTCCCGCCATGGCCACTTTGCCCGCCATGGGTACTTTACCCGCCATGGCACTTTGCCCGCCATGGGGACTTTGCCCGGCTCTCCCCGACAGGATTATTGCAAATTCTCTGGGTTTCAAAACATAAGTGACCGTGGACATAAATAGGAATTTTGCTTTTTCCGCTCGTTTCAGCCAATGAGGACAACATATACACCAAATACTTAACCTATTGACCAGATACCTTGTGTGTATCACGAGGGGGCGAAGGGGTCAGCTTTGTTAGATCTGAAACGTTTAGCTTAAGAGAGTAGGCCCCATTGCTTGTATTGCCATCTACCTGCGAAACGTGTAACTTCTGTATTAAAAGTGTACTTTTGTTTATGAAATGTTTAATTTAGGAGGCATACATTGGGGATCGTCCCAGCATTCGACTAGTTTATTGGAGGAAATCGCCTAAAAACTGCAATCTGCAAGGCTGGTACTTGGGGTACAATACTCGATCTTCGTTCCGTTGTACCTTCCCGATTTAGTGTGATGGCACCTTACCACTGTGGGTATTATTGCATATAAAAATTCAGAAAGTATTTTTATCAAATATTTCAATTTATCGATTTGTCACTCTGCATATATCTGTGCGGTAGTTCACAATGCAGTAAATCAACTGTTGTGATGTTAGCGCAGCAAAAAATGAGAGTTTTCGGTGTTAATACTTCCTGACAATAATTGTTTCGTTACTAAATAAGAGTTTTTCAAGATCATAGTCTTCCATTCTTTGCTGCAGAGAGCCGAAAACAGAATTTGGTGGTAGTCATCAGGTATCAAAGCTTCAAGCAGTTCTGGATGACAAGGTTTGATTGTTGCGTGCTTTTACAGCACTTTAAAAATGGTCCAGTCCCCTGCCATCTTAGGTTGTCTATTTCCTAAAGCTACGTTGGAAACCATCTCATATCCGGTCCTTAGTCACGGAAGGACCCCTGCTATACACATATACGCGGATTCCATAAACTGTGCATGCCATTATCGAATGGAATTAAGGAAGATTGGATCCTTCTCAGATCTTTCACGAAGGTTTCGTTGAACAACCATAACAGATCAGTTTTGGTGAAGTTTGAGAATGGAAAATGTTTTCTTCTAATCGTTGAATGCCATATTGTAAACATTGGTACCTGGTTGCTAAAATTACTTCAACTGTACAATGGTATTGGCCCACAGTCTTCTAAAGAATTTTCGTATACGTATAACTTGTGCTAATCTAATGACACGAAGAGTTTAAAGTAGTTTTGTGTCACACTAGGTAAAGAAATCTTTTTCTTGATTTCTTTCTGTCTATCCTAATTATTCAATGTTTTAATTTCGAACCACTAATAATAAATTGTTCTACTGGCTTCTCCTCTCTACTGTTGTTTCTCATGAACCCGTATTATTTTGTACTTGACAGAAGGCTGAAATAGAATAACCTTACAGAAGCGTAGAGCACTATAAAAAAAAATAGTTTTCAAAAAAGAAAAAAAAAAATGTGCGATGGCCGGGAATCGAACCCGGATCAACTGCTTGGAAGGCAACTATGCTGACCATTACACCACCATCGCACGCTGTAGCTGTATCTTCTCCTACCTGAGCCATTGACCCAGGTGTCTGGTCTGGTGAAAGGCTTGTTGATGACGTCAGAGTGGCACGAGCGCTTCTCCCTGGCGTTTGTTCGGGATTGATAAATTAATCCTGTGTAGAACGGAATCAATGTGACCTTCACCTGTACCCAAGCTGACGTTCGTGATATGACTTGCGTGAGAACTTCTCGTCTAAGCTGTAGTGTAGCAAGGACAGTTAAGCCACGTTAGAGGAGAAAACCGCGCCATGTGCAAACTCTGTCATACATAAAAGAATGAACATATGGTTTAATTTTAGTTTACCTTAGAATGTTCCCAGGAAGATGCCAAAAATATGTTCTTAAGACCCCGCGGTAGAAGCGAAGCTCGTAAATGACAAGAGACAAAAGTTTTATTGACTGCTTGATTACACGAATCCATATCAGGTCCGTGTCTGTTTGTTTTGGCGCTACCCAACAATTACTCAGCAGAGCTAGATGAGTTTCTCGGAGTCTGAAAGCTTAGGGTATGATATATGATCTGAGGTATAAATAATCGCACACTCGGCACCTGGCATCACAGCAGGAAATTAAAATTTAGTTTGAACACCTAAATCCTTCAGATACAATATTCTGATACGATTTAAAGGCTAATCAGCGTATATTGACGGGGTTTTGAAATATTAAAAAATTATGGTATAACCTAAATTTGAGATGTACTTCAAATTGGGGGCAGTACAGAATTTTTTTTTCTTTTTTTTTTGTATCTGCTTTACGTCTCTTTTTAACATCGAGGTCTTTAGAGACGGGAAAGGATGGGGGGCAAGGATGGGGGCAAGGAATGGGAAGGAATTCGGCCATGGCCTTTTGAAGGAAGCATCCCGGCATTTGCCTGGAGTGATTTGGGGAAACCATGGAAAACCCAAATCTGGATGCCCGGACGGGGATTCGAACCGCCGTCCTCCCGAATGCGAGGCGAGAACGCTAACCGTTACACCGCCCCGCTCGGTCAGAAAATTAAGATTTGATCAGGATTTGATCAAAACGGTCGGCTTTTTATACAAGTATCTGGTTTTCAATAAATAAACCCGATAGATGGACTTACTGTAGTGAATCTGACGATTTAGTTAGACTGAGAAGATTTAACATTCAAATACATAACCTTTGGCGGTCCTCGAAAGCATGAAATGAGCCTCGCACACAAGAGAAAAAGTTTTGTATTATGTATAATTATGACATAAGAATAACGCTAATAAATATATTAACCATGCATGTAAACTGATAAAAATATAATAAAGCAAACTTGAATCACCACATAAGTAAATTATGCTGTGATGTGAAGTAACTTCCTGTATTGCGTAATATCTTTGATCATTTCAGTGACACATTTAATTTAATTTAACTGCCATGGTAAGCACGGTTTGGTTACAATTTCCCTATACACCCGTTTTTTCCCCTTTTCTGTACCCGCCTACACATTTCAACTTCAAATCCTTTCAGCGTATTTAGTAAATAACTAGCTGGTGCCCACGACTTTGTTCGGGTTTGTAAAGAATTTTGATTGATATGTAACCACTATAGTGCACGATGGGAGAATCGAGGCTAATATCAGACACAAACATCAGTGATCTTCGCAGGGTATTTATGGCTGCTAAGTGAAATATATGGATACCCATGTCTTTGGTCGAAATATGAAAAGTTCCTCTTTCGACCAATTTCAACCATCACATCTTCCACACCCCCATTGACTCCGACATGACACCACCATGGTGAACGTTGGGAGACTTGAGGTTAATACCACACACAATCACCAGTGGACTGGGCTAGGTAGTTTTGGCTTTGGAGTAAAATATAGAGACGCATGTCTATTTTTACATCAGGTCTACCACTTTCATCCGTCATATCTTCCACATCCCCACGGCTACCGTCATGTAATCACCATAGTAGACGTTGAAAGACTCCAGGCTACTACTACACACAAACGCACGTGGTCTGCACTTGATAGTTCTGGCTGCAACTTGAAACATGGGGACACACACGTCTTTGGTCGAAATACGAAAGTGGCCTACGTCGACCGCTTTCAACCACCATATCTCCCACACCCCCATAACTACCGACATCTAACCACCATAGTGCTCAATGGAAGACTCGAGGACCTACCAGACACAAACACCAGAGGTCTGTGCTATGCATTTGAGGCAGCAAAGTGAAATATACCGACACACATTTCTTTGGTCGAAATACGAAAATGTCTCTGATCGACCACTTTCAACCACCATATCTCACACACCACCTCTGCTACCGAAATTCGGCCAACGTTGTGCATGATGGATGACTCTATGCTACCACCATACATAAACACCAATGATCTACGCTGGATAGGTTTGGATGAAAATTTGAAATAAAAGGACACACAGGTCTTCTGTTGAAATACGAAGTGCCCCAGATCGACCACTATCAACCACCACATCTCCCAAGCCGCCATAGCTACCGACATCTAACCACCATAGTGCACGATGGAAGACTCAAGGCCAATACAGACACAAATACCAGTGGTCTGCGCTATGTAGCTGAGGCAGCAAAGTGAAATATACGAACAGATATGTCTTTGTTCGAAATACGAAAATATCCTTTATCGACCACTTTCAACCATTATATCTCCCACACCTCCACAGTTTCCGAAATTCGGTTAACGTTGTGCACGATCGGTGAATGTATGCTACTACTACACACAAACACCAGTGATCTGCGCTAGATAGTTTTGGCTAAAAGGTGAAACATCTTTGGTCGAAATGCGAAAGTGCCTTAGGTCGACCACTTTCAACCACCGTATCTCCAACTACCCGATAGCTACCGACATGCAACCACTATAGTGCACAATGGGAGACTTGATGCTATTACCACATACAAACTCCAATCAGCTATGTAGTTGTGGCATGAAAGAGAAATATAGGGACACACAAGTCTATGGTCGAAATATTAAACTGCCCTATATCGACCACCTTTATTTAACCACCATGTCTCCCACATACCCACAGCAATCGGCATTCGACCAACGTTGTGCACGGTAGGAAACTCCATGCTACTACCACACACAAACACCGGTGATCTGTGCTAGGTAGAAGCAGCTGAAAAGTGAAATATAGGGACACAAAAGGCTATATATATATATAAGATTCAATCGTCTCTTTTGTTAATTTATACCAATCCCTGATATATGATGAATAATTTCCATTACACTGTTAAATGAAATCATTCACAATCTGATGTGCCAAAATAAATTTAACTAAAACAAATCTTGCAGTAATATTTCTCGCTATTGAGAGCTTGTAGTTTCGTAACTTCACAACCGTGCTTCAGTTTATTATTGTTTTAAGTACCTTTGAATTCATCAGAAATTCTTCAAGTTCATGACCGAATCCTTAGCGTCAAATTCAAGTCAAGTTCGATCATGACAATTAACCCAAAAAAACATACTTTTGTCCCTAAAATCCCAATGTTGTCACATTCATACTGGGTGCAATGTATTTTTAGTTTAAATAGACCTTAAATGTGCTTCAATGATCAAACTCGAGAAATGGGTAAGATCAGGTCAGCATTTACCTACCTGATGCTGTCTGTCAACTGGTAACTATTCAAGAGCAATGACCGTACCCAAAACAAGTTCACGGGTTTACACATAGTATTAGAATAGAGAATATAGAGAATGGAAATAGGGATAAAATCTAGTGCAAACGTGTTGTGTCATCCACTTCGCATTTCGTTACCTTTGATCGATTTCTTTATGAAAGCTACAGTTCGAATTAGGTTATAATTATTTAATCGCTTCTACTTGTTTAATCTCGGTAAAAAAAAAAAAAAAGGTTCCTAGAATTGATCCATGCACTATTTATGGAGCGGAACAATCGACCATTCACTTAGATGTACACGTTTCTCTCACAGCTATCATTTTATACTTCTGATTTAAGTAGCTGGAATATCAGAAATTCATCTAACGAGGCTTTCATCATAAATCATAAATTTTTATAAATCAAAAATATACACTTTGTATAATAACATGACATAGTTTCCTTCCACTACTAATCTTGAACATGACTTAAGTTATTAATACCTCATCCACTATTCGTCGCTCGAAATTAATGTTAATAAATTTTAAGGTAATTAAATTTTAACCTAAGACCTCTTGAGGTAAGAGTACTTTTAGCGAACTCGGCCTCTTTAAAAAATTGCACTTACGACGTACTATGCATAAAACTGATGATTTAGACCCACGACGCACTCAAAAGTTTGACCCTTCACTTTGATCTACACAATCTATTGACGAGTGGTTGAAAATTCCTCAGTAATAAAGGATAACTAAAATAAAACTCAATAATTCATAAATCACTGCTTTTATTTTAAATTTCAATCACCGAGAGAGCTATAAAGTATAAGGTAGAAATATATATCCGCGTAAAAAGCGCCAGCAGTGGATACATGAAATTTCGTGTGATCTGAACCTTTGGTACGGCACATCTGTAATAATAACGCCTTTGTATGTCGATAAGTAATGTATTTTTAAAGCCTAGATTATCTGAACACTTTCTTGATTCAAAGCTTAATTATGTCTAAAGTCAATTGTAACATATTCACTGTCGAAAGAATTCAACTAAAAATAATTGCGAGTTAAGTTTTCAGGCATTTGACTACGCGAGGTTTGAAAGTTTTAACGTTGATCTTCATGGACGTCCTCGAGATATATTGACATGCATGAGATGTTACATTAACATTCATTTGTCACTCAAACTTAAACTTCGCCAACTATCTCTGTCAATTTTTACATTTTGAAAAATAAAGATGTAATAAACGACTGTAAATGTATTTTCCCGTAGATGAGATCCTACCAACCCATTTCTATACACAAAGAAATCTCATGTTGGTTTTTTTCATCAGTTAATTAAAGTTATTTTTTCGAAAGCACGAGAACAGGATGTAGAAATTGTAGCAATTAAATCCAAATTTATAATTACCTGATAATTTAATAATGTGTTTGTCATACTTACTTGACCGTTTAAAAAAATGAGCGTAGTTAAAATGGAAAATGCGTTAAAACAGTGCAATGTATAACATGGTGTATAGAACTTAACCACTAGTCTAGAAACGAAGTATTAGGATAGCTGTTCTTGTTTAATAAGATCTATAGTTTTTACTCGTCTTCATGAGGCATGTTTATTGCTTGCAGCGGTAATGTTATGATGCGACCATCGCAAAGACCCACCAATGAATGTAAGGGATAAAAATTCTTGCTTCGGTTCACATAACGTCTAGGACTAAGCTTCCGCAGCTCTAACGACAGCCGATAGTGTCAGCTAAAGTTGTAATAGTCCGGTCAAATTAGCCTCAAAAATAGGGGTACCATTGCGTAAATTCCCAACAAGCAGAAAATTTGCATGAACGTTAGGGATACCACTATAATGAAAGTTCGCTAAAATGGGTTTTTCATATTTTATTTTAGCGAAACGGTTAGTTTTATGATAAAAATAGCTCAGACATAAATTGTAGATCATGTAATTATCTACAAAGATTGTTATTATATTTTTTCTCTAAGACTTACCATCTCTAAGAAAAAGCCATTATAAAATTCACTAAAGTTGTATTCTCTATAACGTGCATGACTACGCTCTCTATGTCTATGTACATCATTGGGCTCATAATATTAGTATAAATATTAGTTTGCGTGACTAATGCATTTATATTGAATGATAGTTCTAAGAATATGAGCTGAAAAGAAACTCAGTCCCACATTTCATGTAACCACATGGCCTTGAGCAACATCTGTCTGCTGTTCAATTGTCTTCTTGGGAGTGCCCGTATGTGGCAACTTTGCTTCATTTGTAATAAACCTTTGCCTACAAGTGAAATGGTTACTGTTGATCGTGGCAAGAAGACGTTGATTAACCCATGTGTTGAAAGAGATGATGAATTTACTGACTACCTAAAAGTCTAGAAATCAGTCACAATTCATGGGCAGTGTCGTAAAAACTACGCTCGGAAGAGTACTTGCTATTGCTGCAGTGAAAAGACAATATGAAGAGGAACAAGCGAAATACATCTAAAACTAGTCCTCCTGGTACTAGAGCAAGCGTAAGTGGATCAGCTTTTTGTCTTAAAAAATTTTGCTTCTTTTGTGGTGATGAATTAAATGAAGAATATGAAAAGAAACGAGCACAGAAATTTCGGCGTAAAATTTGTAAAGTTACTATCCATTGAAAGAATCTGTTCCGAAAGTAGCTCAGTCTCGTTCTGATGACAAAGCAAAAACTGTAATCGCTCGCAACGGGTTTGAACATGATTTAGTTACTGCTGAGGCTAGGTATCTCCATGATTGTTATGTTTATTTTTTAAAACCGTCCACTGAAATTAAAGCCTGTCGCCGCTGAGAATATGAATTGACACCCTACCCGTTGTCCTTATTCGATGAGCTTGGAAAGCGGAAATCACAAAAATCAGCCATTTATGAATGCTTTCAAAAAGTAAACATCGATATTGAGAACATAAATGCTACTTATACTATCGATGGAGGATATTTGTTGCACCGTGTGGACTGGGATCGGGAAGATACATTCAGCAACATCTCATATAAATATGTTCAGTATATACGCAGACATTTTGGTCAAAAAGTAACCGTAGTACTGTATTTGATGGCTGTACCGATTCTACAAAAAATATTAAAGCCGCAAAACAACGTCACCGTGTGACAAAACCAACGGTATCTTCTGATATTCTCTTTGACCAATGTATGACGGTCCCAACTAGCAAACAACAATCTTTCAAACACTTTCAATAAGTCTCGGCTCATTACAAAGCTCAAAGAAAAATTTAGTAGTGAGCATATTTAGTCAAGCAAGCTGACAGTGACGCTGATGTACTTTTCGTAGAAACTGCAATAAATCAATTTAATCAAGTTGATTTAAATGTTGTTGTTGGTGAAGATATTGATGTGTTAGTATTACTTACAGCTCGCACACCAATTGAAAAAATCATTTACTTTTTAAAACCAGGCAAGGCTCAACAACCGTCGGAAATTTTTTCAAGTACAAGTTGTTTATCGGCTTATCCTAAATGTAAAGATCTCATATTATTTTTACATGGTATGACTGGCTGTGATACAACATCAGCATTGTTCCAGATGGGTAAAACGACAGTTCTTAAATTATTTGAAAATCTCGATTTGGTTGGATGTACACAAGTTTTTGAGGGATTGAACTCTACTCCAGAAACTCTAATCACCAGCGGAATTTGCTTTCTTCTTTCTGTGTATGGAGCTCCTACAAAAATTACGTGTATAGATAAGTTACGCTACTTATCTTTTGCAAAACACATGCGTATTAAAAAACATGTGCAATTAGCTTGTCTTCTTCCAACCTCCGCTTCTGCTCACCAACATTTATTACCAGGTTCAATGCTGGCTTGGTAATCAACTGGATCCAGAAGAACGGGGTTGGAAGCTAATTGATAATGTGTTGGAACCAATCCACACTCTACTTCCACCTGCACCAGAAAAGCTCCATAACACTATTTTTTGTTTCTGCAAAAAAGGGAGTAATTAAAAATGCGGCTGCAAAAAAGTTGGTTTATTTTGTTCAACCACATGCTCCAGTCGTCAAGGCCAGTCGTGTTCAAATGTTGAATCTCCAACAGAAGAAGATACTTACATCAACGACGAAACAACTGAAGCATCACTGTTACAACAATTTACGTCGACTCAGGAGGATGTAGACAGGGCCGGCGTTAGGGAGAGGGGGGGGGGGGGTAAGCGGGTCAAAAGTACCCGGGCTCACCGGCTGATGGGGGGCCCCGATCACCGACTGTAGGGGACCCCAGGCCATGAAGCCAAGAATCCACCCATTACGCCCGGCCAGTTTGTAGAGCAAAAAATAAATAAATAAAAGGTCGCCCATTTTACCCCGGGCGCGAAATTCCTAGCGCCGGCCCTGGATGTTGAAGAAGATGATGTAGGAAGAGAATAAGAAGAAGCTGAATAGGAAGACCTGACATTGCATTCAACCAGTAAAATAGACCAAGGAGTAGGCCTATCGGGGAAACCACGTTAAAAAAACACGCCAAGTACACTACCTCATAGGTGACTAGGTGACGTGGAAACGTGTGCATTTTATGGAGAATACGACTTCACTGAATTTTATAATGGCTTTTTCTCAGAAATGGTAAATCTTATAGAAAAAAGTGTAAGAACAATTTTTGTAGATAATTACATGATCTACAATTTTTGTCTGAGCTATGTTTATCATAAAACTAACCGTTTCCGTTAAAAATACTAAAACCTAAATTTTGCGAATATTGACATTGTATAAAATTTTTTGCTAACACGGGATGGATGGGAACTTTTCGCAATTTCACTATAGTGGTATCCCTAACGTTCATGCAAATTTACAGCTTGTTGGGAATTTATGCAAGGGTGAATGTCTATTTTGACCGTATAAGCTCTTACACTCTAAATTTATTCATGTGAGTGACGGAATAACAATAGTATAGCTTCTGTTCACTTTCTTTTTTTCTCTGATTAGCACAATACACATTACTTTTCGTCAATGCCAAAGAACATTACAACTATTCAGCCTGTCTCCTACTGCTTATCGCCTTAATAAACAACTCACTGTAAGTTCTAATTTAATTAATTAGTTCTTAGATTTATAAGTTTTTTAGTCAGGTTTCCATCTGACTTAAACATTCACCAAACTATGGTATTTATTCTAACTTCTGAATGATAAGGTAATTTATCAAAATGACAATACCGTCGATACACGTTTTATCCTAATTTTTATTCATTTTAAATACGCGATTGAGACCTCTACTTCTTCCAAAGATTCTATATTTCTAATACCACAGATACAGCGTCTGTTAGCATCCTTTCAAGCGAACTTGGCAACACCCGATCTTGGGAGCCTAAATAGTGGGTCCAAATTTTTCGAGACGACATCAAAAGCGCCGTCCGACGCTTCCAGATCGCTAATATTTGCCCAAACAATGTAAATAGCACCAAAACAATCGGAACCTATACAAAATTAATTACAATCATGACGAAACACTTTAAAATGAAAATACAGGTATTTAAACATGAAATTAACAAATTTAAACAATTCCATATAGCTGAAAATCATACTTAAAATACACAACATTCATAACTACTACAGTGTTTTAAGCAACATTTTAATCAATATACTATTTTTAATCATATCATGCTTCATTTACACAATTTATTTCCATCAAAACAATACTCATTCTTACAAATTAATGTTTATCTCTCTCTAACACCAATGTACTTAATTCGTAACGTTGAAAACAATAAGGAGCTGAGTCTGAAGGCTGTAGTAATCATCTCGCTTCACACCCCATAACCGCTGAATACCACTCTCTCCCCACCTGACCAGCTGCCGTTGCATAAGGGGACTTCAGCCCTCTTCTCAGCACAGGTGTTCGCTTACTTCGCTGCATTCTTTAAGCTTCGTCGGAAGCTGAGTCACTTACATGATGAACGATTTAAAATAAGTACAACTAAAGCAGTAATACAAATATTTTAGCTTTTGCGAGAAACGTGTTTATATTTTAAGTTTACTCCCTGTAAGCTTCAGGCGCCAATTATCCTCAAAACATTCAGGCTCTGTGGTGATATGAATCACACGTAGTGTCAAATATTTGTGAACCAGTAAACTTAAGTATAATCACTGCTAAGCGACAACATCAACATCACTATCGATTGCTAAAAGTAACTACTGAATTATGATCAAAGCAATTTACTGTTTCGTCGTCAGCACTGACAAGGCGGTTTCTGTGAGAATTTTATCACCAGTTTTTAAATATTATTAGATACATATATAAACTAGATTTCCGCATTGCATAAAACACTACTGCGCTTACAAAAACAAAAATAAAAAAATGTTGTGTCCAACGAAAAATTTGTTCTCACAAATTCGTTATCAATTTAACTCTGCGGCTCCGCTTCAATACTTCTATCTATCTATCGTGTTTAGAGGATGAATAGCCGATACTTATATAAATAACGGATAGATTGAGTCAGGGAAACACCACATTTCCTTGCTACTGTTTTCATCAGACTTAAATATTAGCTGGTCTGTTCATAGCCAATGTGCTATTTTTATGGTAATGATCGTCGCTTCCTTTACGTATACCACTGTTCAGCACATGCTCCAGTGTCGACTGTATCCAGCATCCTGCTCGGAAGACGATCTAGTTGAGGCCTCTGATAATGCAAGTATTGGTCTAGTGCAATTTGGTGTTTGTAATTGTGTAACAGTACATTTCTGACACAAAATGAAAAAACCACTCCCAGTCGTTCTGGTAATATTCACCCAGGACTCACTGACAATATACGACTTTTACACTCATCACCTGTCTTGCAGTAACTCTCAAACCATCTCCATCATGTTTTGCGTTACTGATCTGGGCTCCGGCAATTTCCACTAAAATGTCTAGATACCATTCTTCATCCCATCTCTATTTACTTTGTTTAATGCACATTATGTGTGTCACACAGTATCGTACCATATTTCAGTAATGGCCTAGCCATTGACCCCTATCTTGCCTGATAAATCCCCTCATCCACCTCTCCAAAAGATATGGGACATTGAAACCTCTCGCCAACTAGCCTTACTATCAAATGACACGCTAAGACGTTTAAATTCAACAAAAAATACACCTCGACCTCGTAATCTTACAAAGTCTTTATTTTTCTATCAATGTAATTAACATTTTTTAGTCATTTATCTTTATTTCATGCTGGTCTATCCTCTGTATCCGTTCAAATTCTTCTCTCGTTTTAAACAGATTATACTTTACGCACGTTATGGATTATAAGAGAAGTACTTGGTCGCCGGCCTCGGTAGCGTGGGGCTAAAGTGCTAGCTCCGCGTGCCGAAGGTCGCCGATTCGAGTCCGGCCGCGGGCATGGGTGTTTAAATGTTGTGTCTTAGTGTGAATGTCATGTCCGTCCTGTGGTGTGTCCAGTTATCAGGAAAAGCTCAGCAGGCTGGCTGTATGGCCTAAGATGCCAAAAGCCATTAAAAAAAAAAAAAAGTGCTTGGTCAATATTTATAAGTGCCGGTCTAAATCAACAGCTAGGAGCTGCAGTTTATCCTCTCTCAAACAAACATTTCTTCTGCTCACGTGGTGTCACCATCCGGACTTTCTCCTTCGCAGATACTTCAGTAATTATAGTAAAGTCTCGTTCACTAGCGCTATGGTGGTGATGTCGTCAGTATACTTGCCTTCCAGTCCATTGATGCGGTTTTAATTCCCGGCAATCGAACATGTTTTCATTTTAAATCTAACCAGGGACACTATCTTAGTCACACTGCCACATTTTTGATCTGTTACCTAACGGCAGAAACAAAAAAACTGCAAATTTAATCGAGTTCCAGTGCAGGGTATTAGGACTATAAAAACGAACAAAAGTTATACGAAGAACGATAAAAAAAACTGCAAACACAGGATATTAACGTTAGGAAAATCGTTTTTACTACTTTTTTCTGTCATCAGTCTCTCGACTGGTTTGATATGCAATCCTCCATCTGTTACAATCTTGCGCTGATCTCTTCATTTCATTGTACACCTTCCAACGTACGTCTTCAATTATCCGTTTCACATATTCCGATATTTGTCAATCTCAACAGTTCTTTCTTTCGACTGTTTCCTCCACTAACAAATTAATCAATCCCGCATATCTTAAAATGTGATCCACCGTACGACATATCATCACTTTTCTGATTTATTTTCATCAGCCATTCAAAATGTATTTGTAAATCTCAGAAAAGCCTCACGTAATTTATGGATGTCCCCTTACAAATATTGTGGATGGCAGAGGGTGCTAAGCACCAATCCTAATTTTGTACAATCCAAACCCAAACAGAACGAGAACAGAAAGAATGTATAAAAACATAAGTGCGGTATCTTATTTCTCTAAACTTACTCCTCCTGTCTTTTTTTTTTTTTTTAATGCTTAACGTCTCTTAACAGCGAGGTCTTTAGAGACGGGTCCTCCTAAATAGGTTCACGGAAGAAGTATTTCATTGCACTCGTAAATTAATGAATTTTGCATATTCTCCAATAAATTCAAACGAAAACAACATCATCTTTCTGCCAAACAATCCCAGCCCAATCTATGTATCAATTCTGTGACACTTTCGTAACGACTGTTACTAGCAGTCACGAATCGAGCGGCTCTCCTCTGTACTTTCCGATCCCTTCCGATACCGATCCCAAACTCCACAACAGTAATCTAAATGCTGATGCACTAGAGTTTTGTACGATTTATAACCACAGTAATAGATGCTTGAATCATTTAATCCGGAGGTATTATAGTTTTTTCAGAATTTGCAAGTCCTTGAATAATTTTTCTTAGTTTTCGCATTATCAAACTGGAGTGAGGAGATAGAAAATACACATCAGGGGTACTTTCTTCTAGTCGGTTAAAATAAAAATAAGTGCGATGGCCGGGAATCGAACCCGGGTCAACTGCTTGGAAGGCAACTATGCTGACCATTACACCACCATCGCACGATGAGAGAAGGATCCCGCTGTAATCAGTGAAGCATCTGCTGAGGAGAAAGGACCGTTAAGTGACGTCAGATGAGCGGCAACTGTCTGGCAACGTTTACAAAGTAGCAGAGATACTGCGGCTGAGGGTCCATGTTGCTAGGCGCAAATCACCTAAGTAAAAGATAAAAGCAAGGAAAATATAAAGACAATTTTGTGACCAGTGTTTCACGAAAACTGGATCTGTGTAACGAAGAGTGACGCCTTATTGAAGACATTAAATATCTAATGCTATAAATGGTAGATCCGACTTAAGCTATGGTTAGACATGCAAAAAAGTGGTTCACATAACCCTGAAGGCATCTCATGACGCAATTATTCTTTCAGAATCAGAAATGTTACTATTTTAAGGAAAAGCTTATTTCCAATAGCACTTAACATATAAAGTACCTATTGCTGTAGGGAAATTCTACTGGTGCTAGATATGTCTTTACAATTAAAAAAAAAAAGTCATTACGAAATGTCTGCACTATGGTCAGTGTATGACTTGCAAGTGTACAAATAATAATTTCCGGTTTATTATGTGTTTCTGCTAATCAGCAATAAAGGTCTAGGAGGTGGCTATAGGTTAAAGGATTTTAAAATTCTGAAATATTTTCTTTTCACCTTAACTTCAAGTAGCCACCAGAAACGAAATACAATTAATGCCAACTATAAAAATGATGGCTCACAATACAATTGATTTTTCGTTCTATTGTTTATTTGAATAACGCATTTCAGTACATTCTCTAAGCACTTAACATAAGTTTATTTCATGCTGAACCAGCGTATATGTCATTATTTGTCGTGGTGTCCGGTTCAAAACTCTGTGGTGGCTAAGATTTTTAAAAATTGTTTTTGATCGTAAGAGTCACGCCTGGTCCGTCGGTTATTCGGATTGAATGTTAAACTGTATATATCACAAAGGTAGGGGTGCAATGCGAGGCAAATCGTAGGTAGTCTTGCAATGCTGTAGGTGTATACTTTTTTACATTATATTGATCCCTCAGAGGTGATTCGCAGTCAGATTGTGTGTGATCTGCAGTAATAATACTATAAATGTGGAAGTAAGTCTCTGTCTTTTGTTACGTTTTGACAACTAAATGCCTATTCCGATATTGACAGATTTTGACAAGAAAATCTTTAGGGAGGGCACAGGACATTTTTTTCGGCATGATTAACAGTTGTAGTCACGAAATTTTGATAACTTATCGAATGGTGACAGAGAGACGGTGTGTGTTAGTCTGTAATGTTACGTCGCTTGCTCAAGCTAAGCTTCTCGCGCATTATGTTAGTGTATAATTTGTAAATAAATTTCGTTTGGAGAAAACAAGGTATTACTTAGTATAGATGTCGATTTTCTCTATCCTTGTACTTTGTGTCTGCTTAAATGTTTCTGGCACCAGTTTATTTTGCCTTCTTTTTTGACATGCCTTGCGGGCGGACACTGGCCTAAGTTGTAGCTCTAGCAGAGCACGAGGTGCTAAAGTTATTAGAACTCACGAATCGGAAGCTCATGCTGTTGAAAGAAGAAAGAGTCCAAGCTGAAATAAAGCTGCCCTTAGTTAACACCCCCAGTCCCCTCCCGCACATACCCTCACATTCATTTGTTTTTTCTGTTTTTAAATATGGTGGAAACTGATTCTCTTCAAGAGACAGGTTCGATGGTAGAATGATATAGTGATGGCTTTCCGGTCATATTATGCCAACTCGGTGTTCTTTGGGACCAATCCTTCGCTACCAACAACTTTCTATATTCAATTCTGGCAAAGAAATTCTTACTACCAATAACTTTCTATATTCAATTCTGGCAAAGAAATTCTTAATCCACGCGTACGAAGTCGCGGGTATAAGCTAGTATTTTATAAATCTAAATCGAGCTAAATTATGATTTACTTACATATTCCAATAATCTACGCCATTGGCTCATGTGGTTGCGGTACCATGACGGTGCTCGGCGCCTTACATAGGGTTAAATGGTTTGAGTCCTGGTGATGGAAGAAATTTTCATCAACAGGACCTGGCCGGCAGGATAAGAGAGGTGGTATGCACAATTCGTAATCACAAGATTGTACACCAGAGTTCTGGTTTAAATCCCAAAATTTTCTGCAGTTCGTATGGAGTGAGTGCATTCGACACTCTATTTGGCGATTCGTCTGTTTGATGAGAACGTTGAGCCTGGCGGCCACTTGGTGTCTTTCGGAAGAATAGGCCTGAATAGGTCGACATCGAGTTTCATCCTCTCCCTTCTTTCATTAATCCGCAACGCAAACAACATACTGTTGCGTCCTGGTTGGCTTTTACTTCCGCGAGCGGTTCGGAAGATGAGAGCTTGATATTGCAACATGGGTATTCACTTCAGACTAGGGAACTCGGAGTGGAATAACTGGTAGAAATAAACACACACAAGAATTATCAGAGATAAGTTTGCAGCTCACGAAGACCGACTTACATCTGTAAACCTAAGTTCCGTCGGTAAAGCTTGCTAAGAAAATCAAAGTCTAAGGCTGAGGTAGGTGCGAGTTCTGAATTCTAAGTTCAGCTCCTACATTTGTTTAACCTAAGTCCCAGGGAGGTGCGTGGCTTCAAAGTACTATTCGACCATGTCGTTCCGTCGACTAAGTCCTATACTGGCATCAGAGCCTATGCCAGAACCTAAGTTCTGCTTCCTCATGAAGTTTGAAGACGAGAGTCGAAGTCCTGCTAGTCTAGCTGCCGTGCCCCGCTCCGGTCAGCTTCCAACCCCACTCACTGGCGGCTGGTCCCTAACTAGCTCTGTTGCTTGCTGGACCTACTCTCTTAGTAGCTGCCATGCCCCGCACTGGTCAGCTCCGACCCCACTCTCTGGCGGTCGGTCCTACTCTGTCTTCTGTTAGCTCAGCCACCACTATTTATACTCCTAATGATGTCATTAGTTGTGTCCTCTGGACCTTCGAGAACATTCTGTGTCGCATCCTACCATCTTGGTCACGTTGCTTTGCATGTGTTCGGCTACCCTGTCTGAGCCTCCCTCATAACTCCGGAGGATTTCTCCTGGCAGCTTCCGTCTGCCTAACGACTTTGTTTGTGTCCCTGATAACTTTCTCATTAGTTGCTTCATCCACAACTTGCGTTCTGGCGTCGAGTTTCCTAAATCTAATACTTGCATTATATTACAGTTTTATTGGACCTAGCTGCCTTTGCGATTATTTCGCGGCATTCGTGACACATTCGCGACAATACTGCAGCAACATACACACACAGTTATCAACACAAAACAGTAAAACTTACATACACTTCCGTTACGGGAGACGGTAAGGGAGAAGCAACGCAGTTGGGGAAGAGTTCCAGACTAATCTATGTGAACAGCTACTGATTAAATTATGTAAGCAAGGTATCCCCAGTCCTTTACTCCAGAGACGTGGAAGTGCAACAGACAGATCCCATGTTCTCGGATACATTGTGTTTCACCACCGAACTGACACGAAACAAGGCCTCGTTTTCAGTGCAAAGTCTCAGGTGATGTAAATATAAAACTGAGGCCGGTTGTTTGGCTATTGTTAGGACGTCAATGGACTCGTTTTCGTCAAGCCCTCATGTTTTAACAACAAACAATTTCTCATATTGGAGGAACCTCTTGTCTGTTTATTTTGGCAATAAGCTCAGGTGTTACAGAAAGGGCGCAGAGAAATGTAAGCATTAAAGTGAAGGTCAGTGTCTTCACTGCACGAGAAACGTAGCAATTAGTAACTGTTACGAGTTTGAGGAGACAAATATTCTGAATCACACACACAGAGAGAGAGAGAGAGAGAGAACTAGTGAATTAAAAATATAGAATAATAAGCACATTTTTAACAAAAATGCTCAGTTTTAAAACTTTTTTGCGGTTAATGTTTGGAATTTTAATGAATTCATTTTAAAAGATTGGATTTTGGATAAGAATTTCATTTAATAACTGTAGATGAAATTTTAATTCTTTCACAGATTGAAAGGAAATGAACTTGCTTTCGTTATCCGTTAGACAAAATTTTGCCGATTAATCAATGAGATTGTCTTCTTGTTGGTCACCATTTCTCTTATGCAAAGAATAATTTAAGCTGAGGCACATTTACCCCAATGTGCATAACTGAAGTATATTTCGATCTATTTTGGATAATATACGTCTCCTATACTATTATACCAATTAAGGTGAAAGATTTAAACTCATAATTCAAATCTTTCCCCCATGGGTTACCGAGCGTGGTGGGTGAGTGGTTAACGCTGTGGCCTCGCATTAGCGAGGACGCTGGTTCGAATCCCCGTCTGGGCATCCAGATTTGGGTTTTCCATGGTTTCCCCAAATCACTCCAGGCGAATGCCGGGATGCTTCCTTCAAAAGGCCATGGTTGAAGTCGAATTCCTTCCCGTTCCTTGTACCCAGTCCCGTCCCGCCTCTAATGATCTCGACGTCGACGAGGCGTTAAGCCATAAGCAAAAAAAAAAAATCCATGGGTTAACTGTCAAGATAAAAGTTTGCATAAAATTAACGTTCTTATTACTATGCCTTTGCATTTACTAAATTAAAGATCGTTCAAATTAGTTTACAGTGTTATTTATCGCTAAATATACGGCTTTTCCACTACTTCTAGTTATATAATCATGCCATTTAGCAAGGGGGGGGGGGAAAAAAAACACCAAATTTTGTTGTTTTATACAAATACCAGGATACAGTCACTAGAACTTTCTGCATTAAATATTAGTCAGGTGACTGAACATCATAAAATCACTAGTTTACATTAATAAACGAGATATGTTTACAGGAGAGATTGTACAGTTATATAAATTAAAATATATTAAGATTAAATGTGAAGGAACCCAGATTTTATATTGTTGTTTCGCGAAGTGATTTTGTTGCTACAACACACAAACGTATTGCTCTATATTATTTCACTGATAGGTGATATAGTTCACCTATATCTCTTTGAAGTTGTAATCGATGTCATTTTAAGGAACTTATTCACGATTTCGTATGCGTATGATTCCAGCTTTCTAGACACTTTTAGTTCAAACCAAAAGGCAACCATTAAATGTGCAGCCTTCCGTGAGAGCAGCTTGGGCTACGCTCGGAAACTTTGAGGAACTCTCTTCCGCTGACGTCATACCCAGCCACACTCCAATATGCTTGAGTCTTTCCGCCGAGTCACTTCGTTGGAAGCTTGACATGCCAGTGTACTGGTCGATATGATTAGTTTCAGAACAGTTCGATTTACGGCCATTACACATAGATTTCTCAACTCTGAAGGGAAACTGAACGTTATCGTTGGATTTCTGCTCGTACACAGAATAAGCTGTAAAGTGTTTTGCAGATCCAAAACGCAGTATCTTATATAAGATTTTATTTTCTTCAAGGAGCGATCCCCTAAAAACATTAACACCCTCTTGAAGTCAAACGTGACAAAATAAATGTAGTCGGAGTAAGTTCTCGGCTTTCAGTTTCACGGAACGAAGCGGCACAATTATTTGCTACGTTATAAAAGATACTCGTTTCACATAACTTTTTTTATTCGTATATTTGGAGTCTTCACTTAAATATGCGTGCAATGAAATACTTCTTCCGCCAACCTATTTAGTTCGCAATGACACGAGAGATAAGATTAGAGAAATAAGATGCCGTTCTCATGCTTCAATGTGAATAATATTTCTTAGTTCTGACGATTTTTTGAGACGATGCTAAGTAGGGTTACTGCATTTCGCTTCGCAAAAGGTGGTTTCACACTATATTAGGATGTATCCCAAGACTTTTGGCACTTCAGTGTATGTGAATCAACAAAACAGTAGTAACAATAGCAATGATTATCACATTATTATATACATTTCATCTATGTACATTGTAAGTAATGGCTGAAACACAGTGACTTTCATTATGTAGTTTTATGAAACTGATACGCCATTGCTGTTGTGATAGTTGTGTTAAGGTATTTTAAAATGTATTCGGTTTGAGAGACAAGGGGAGGAAATGAAGAATAATTGAGCATTAAATTTATGAAACATTTTTTTTTGATATCATTAAGATAACATTAACATAAACATTAAGCATCACATTAAGTTAAAGCATTAACATTAAGATTAAACATTGAGATAAAGCATTAAGATAAACATTAAGATAAAGCATCACATATGCACCAGATAACACGAAAGGATTCGTAAATCGAAATCAAAATATAAGCACACTACGCAGTGCGAATTAGATGTATTGAACATTACTTACAACGGACACTTTAATTGTTTAAGTAGATTTTGTAAAGTAAAAGAATTCGCAATATCGGATGAGAAAAAAAGGGTTAGACAATTTTCGTATACCTGGAAAGATGTTAACTATTAGTAGAAAAAGAATTCATGGAACAAGTCATGGAAATAAATTATTTTGACATACTAACGACTAATGACTGACAATAAGAGAAGGATCTCATTATCAAGCAAGCAGAGTATCAGTTTGTCTAATACATACGAAATGAAACAACAGACACCTTTAATAAGCTATAGGCTAGACTACATAAAACTGCTGACAGTACAGTACAAATTTTTGTATCTGAAATTAAAATGGAGACATTAAAAATAAAATAGGTTCAGAAATGAGCGTGTTAGTAAAAATTATAGCAAAAATGAATACCGGAAAAATGTGCTCATTAGATAACATAGCAGTACGGACAGAAAATTGAATACTAGATTATAAACATCGTATAGTTGGAATGGAAGAAGACAGAATAGATGAAAAAAATACAGAGAGACAATCCACCAGGAGTTATAAAGGCTGATGAGAAGATGAAAGATTCTAGACGGTAACAAATTTAAGTTTAAATCTATAAACAAGACAAAAAAGTGTAGAAAAAACCGTGTTACATTTGTATGTTGTGTTCTCGTTTTTGTTTTTTAAACCACCCTTTTTTGGATACAAGTCCCACCCTATACGGGAGACCTAGTAGGATTAGTGTTTGCTGTTTTCCTCTCAGTTAATGGTTTATATGTTCGTTCTTCCCAGCATTTTTCCGTGTGGTCCGCTTTGCTATGTTCTCGCACCTTATCTGTTTACCAACTGACTTTCTCTCACTGGCAAAGTAGAGATTTAATGTCACCATTTTTCGATGATCAGCGTAAGTTTTGTACGTCCTCGTACTTGTTAATTTGTTTGTGAAAGGAGTAGTGTTTAATGCCACCTTTCTATTAAACTGAATTATTACGGAAAGACGCCTGATCTCTCCATGCTATAAAAACCTGGGTTTCAGTCCTAGTAAGTTGTGCCTCCCATCATCCAATAAAGTGCCGCTTTAGCACTCTCGTCTATACTGTAGCTTGTTGTATTTGGGCTGATTCTAATTGTTAAATCCACTTCCGCGAACTATTGACACAGCAGTTAATTAAATCCACCCTTGCACAAGGCTTCGAGTTCCCCGTCATTTCTTGTTATTAATATCCAAATGTCAGTTAGATATGCCCTCTGACATTACAACAATTCCACAGCCGTTTGGATTATCTGATTTCTGGGAAATAAACCGACAGCCTCTCCTCCGCACTTGATACTCGCAGCCGCGTGCGGGACACTGTAATCCTCGTCTGCTAAAGTGATGGGATAAGCGCTGGGCCTTCGAGCGCTTCCGGAGAGAGATCGTTTCCCAAAGGGTTAGTTTGTGTGAAGCATCATGGACACATTCGTTGCTGAAAATATGAAGGCTGTAAAAGAGTTATTTAAACACCAAATGAGGCAGACATAAGCAGCAAGATATTGATGATTTCAACGTTGACGCATTATAAGGTTAAAAAAAAGGCCTGTTTGCCGCCATATATAAAGTATATAGAGATAATGATATAAGGTGACTAATAGCCACTAAGGTAGTCTTAAATCTAACAACAAAAAATAATATTATTGGTAATAACATCGCGACGGTAGTACCCTACATGTTCCCCGATATTATTAAATTTATACGTAAATAAAATATGTGGTTTTCTTTTTTTTCTGTGGTAAAATAGCCCTTTCCCAAAACTGAGGGGGTTAAAAGAGAAGATCTTACTGTAAAATGTGTAAACCAAATCGGTCGTGTCATTAGAGCCTGGGAAGAATTGGGGACTAGGAATAGGAATAATTGGGCATGGCCTTATGAAGGAGCATCCCGGAATTCACCTGGAGTGATTTGAGGAAACCATGGAAAACCCTAATCTGGATGCCCGGACGGGGATTCGAAACCGCGTTCTCCCTAATGCGAAGTCAGAGCAGGTCAGGTGCCAGCTACAGACTTGCGCCAGGGATTCCATACATAGACTGTACATTAAATTGAAGCCACTTAAAGAAATGTTAAAGGACAAATTTCTGCAAAAAGTTATTTTTAAAATTAACTCGGTTTGCTTAGGTGTTTTTTTGTCTTCTTTTACATTTTTTTCCTGTAACAAATTAACCAACTACGAACGTCTTAAAATTTGTTTCTCTCTGTGAGACTCTTCCGCATACTACTGTACTTTCCTCACGCACAATTTCCAAACACAATCATTCCGTACTTTATTTGTCCAGTTAATTTTAAACACCCATCTATAGCACTACGGTATATTTAAAATGGTTAAATTTTTCTTCTGTTTTGTATTTTATAAGTCCATGTCTCACTACCATTACGTACTGCGCCCTACACATACAGTTTCAAAAAGTTATTTCTGAGTCTTAGATCAATATTTTCAAGAAGGCTCTATTTACATAGCACTATTCTGTTTTTAACACCAATACCGCATTCGCAATCAGTTTTAGTCTGACGTCCTAGCTAATGGTGCGTTTCCACATAAGAGCAGTCGAAAAAAACTGCAGAACAGTGGAGATTAGTCAAGATGCCGGCGCACAATAGATTTTTTTTTAACTGCTTTACGTCTCTCAACAGCGGGGTCTTTAGATACGGGAAAGGATGGGGGCAAGGAATGGGAAGGAATTCGGCCATGGCATTTTTAAGGAAGCATCCCGGCATTTGCCTGGAGTGATTTGGGAAACCATGGAAAACCCAAATCTGGATGCCCGGACGGAGATTCGAACCGCCGTCCTCCCGAATGCGAGGCCAGAACGCTATCCGTTACACCACCACTCTCGGTCGCACAATAGAAACGCCGATTTAACTATGAACATATTAGCTTCTCTTATTAAAAAGAGGAAAAAATGAGTAGGAAATCTGCTGGGTAAAGTCTTGGATTAAAAGAAGTGTTTTTGGATTCAGACATATGGTGACACCGGAATTATAGATCGAAGACGTGCAACAGTTTAGGAACTTCTGTAAGTTAATGAACTGTGAAGTTAGAATACGCAGGACCAACAATTTTCAAACAGGATACTAAAATGAGAAAGTCTATAACAGTACATGAACGACTTACGGCAACTCTTCAATTTTTTGTATAAGGTAAATTTTTCTTATTACATAATAAGTCGATTTCATTTATTTAAAATTATTTATTATATTATCTTGACATAATTTTTGTGTGATTCGTGTTCAAGCCTCCATTACATTAATCTTACCTACTTACGTTGTGCTGAAAAGACAGCCAATCCCGAAATTACAAACTTCAGTGCATTGAAGTAAGGCTACCTACATTAATAATTTTCGTCTGCACCAGTTCCATTTTTTCTATTTTTAATTTTTAACAGTTCTTGAGATTGCTTGAAAAGTGAATAAAATCTTACTTCATTTTTGAACTTCCTACAGTCATTACAACGTGTCTATAATAACTATAGACATATTGTCACGAAAATAAATTATGTATAAACATCGTTCATATTCCATAAATTGTGGAGCTTTATTTGAACTTCTCCTGAACAGAAAAATTTATCTATTTCGTCAAAACATTTTTTTTTTTTTTTTTAATTCTGTCACACTATGGGCACATTTCACATTCCATAGCTTCTCTGTCTTCAAAGATTTTAATTAATTCCTTTATTTCTTCTGATGACCAATGTTTACATATCCTGTTAATAAATCCCACCGAGCTCTCAATTTCTGCTCTCAGACTTTCGAACATTGTTCGTATTCTGCGAGCTGCTCTCAAACAACACAAGAATGGCGTGTCGACTTTCGAGCAAGTCGATTATTGTTAGCTCTCAGGCAGTAGCTAGGGTTGCAAGCTTTTCAGATTTCCACGACCGAACATTTGCCATCGCCGAGGGGGGGAGGGGGAGGGTGTATATTAAAAAGTAAAATTTTTAGGTCAATTATTTTTTATTGTTGTAAATAATTGTTATGACAATAACAAATACTTCTTAGGAAGAAACCGTATTTCACTGCCTTTTATGCGATCAAATTTAACAGTGAAAGTAAATTTACACATTTTAGAATATGCGGTGCAATCGTTTTCCTTGTGCAGCCAAGTTTTAAACCCTTCACTCACCGTGATAGGAGGAGGACGAATTCGCTCTCCTATCTATCATTCGGGAGGACGGGGATAAAACCCCGTTCCGCCATCCTGACTGTGGTTTTCCTCAGTCAATGTAGGCGAATGCTGGAATGGTAAAAAAAAAAAAAAAAAAAAAAAAAAAAAAACACCCTTTCACTTGACCATCACTTGTCTCTGGAGCGACAATAACGTTTCTGTATTTTCTTTCGTAACTGACTCGTTATTTATTTATAACGTACAAATTAATAATATTATTCTTTCTTTAATTCTCCGCAATCAAAACAAGTAAAATGTTCCGCCTGCGACATAGTGTAGGCAACTGAAACGATAATCCAGTTGCTTCACGATATTCGGATTTGCGACTAAACGTTTCAACACAGAGCAAAAAAGTTGAATTATGTTCAGCGAAAGGAGAATAACGAGCAAGACGCGGCGACCTTGTTTACTTCCTACACATCTGAGAAAACGTCAACCCGTAATTTTTAAAATTACTCAATAACAGGACATTTTTTATCCGGTCGCATGTAGTGAACCGGACACGGACAAATCACGTTGGAACCGGACAGTCCGGCCGAAAACCGGACGGTGGCAACCCTAGCGGTAGCTCGCTATTCGCCGCGAGCTACTATCAGCGGCGTGTCCACTTGCGACAGGGCTGTATTTAGGCATTGTGGGCCCCTAGGCTATACATGGGGTGCGGGTCCCCCTGTCGACAGTGACCCCTCCGACCGGGGGTTGCCTCCGGCTATGGATGCTTAAATTCGAAATTCAGGTCAAAAAATTTATGGGACACCTTTTTTTTAGCTCTTTTTACTTTAACTCTCCTACTGACCCAGGCGGGGGCCCGGGATTGTGTTGCGGGCCCCCCTATATTTTGTGGGCCCCCCTTGGGGTTGCGGTCCCCTAGGCTATCGAGAGCTTCTCATCAGAATTTACTCTCAAGGGGAAACGCAACTTAACGGAAGTCATTTACTTCTCCTATTACATCTGATCATATATTTATACTTAATTTACTGTCTGTCGTTGGTCTCATTTCTGTTATATCTGGTCTTGCTTTCGTCCAAATTTTTTCCCTCATTATTTTGTTCGCTCCATTCAGTAATTGCTGAATTCCCTCACGCTATTTTACTAACAGGTCGTTGTCATCAGAAAATCTCAGCATACTATTTCTCCTTAAACGCTTATGCCATAGCTTTCTTTGCATACAAGTTACTGGTGATTTACTAAAACTTCATTGCAGACAATTTTTAATTGATGTTTCTCTTTGGTGATTCTCTGCTTTTATTGTAGCCACTACACTTCTACCGAGTTTATAAATTGTTGTTATAATCCGAAAGTATACACTTCTTTAAAATGAATCTCTTGTTGAAGATTAGCGTTTGGGGCATGAATTGTTATGGTCACCCCTTCGAGTACGGCATCGGGGTATTTATAATTTAATATTATATCTCTCCTGATTATGTTGTTGTAAGAACAAGAACTTGTGTAACAATACATCCAAATTCAGACAACTGAAAAATAAATACTTGAAAAATTAATATATAAACTTGCTCCGCTCATATATATGCGTTGTGTAGCTAGCTAAAGAGGTACAAAAGCCGAGAATCATAAAATAAGAACCCAACCTATTGCCCCATTTAACATTGTCATAGGCTGTTACGTCCACAGACACCTGGTCTTGATGCACCTTGCCAGTATTATTTTGTAAGCTAGAATTGCTTCGTTCTTTCTCCGGATTTTCCTAAACCCTAAATGATCTTCACTTATATCTCTAGAATTTTAATCGTGAAGCATGTTTACCTTCCATTACGTCACTAAATAATAACTTTTATCAGCGACGAACAGCTCACGTCAATTATGGGTATATTGCCTCCTTGTTCCAGCGTCAGATTGCGATTCATTTTCAGTTTTGCTTTGGGTACTTGATTGAATTTGTCGTATGCCGTCGAGTGCTATCAATGAGATGCCAGATAAGGCTTCTGATAATGAATGGCGGAGTAGCCATATCTCCTGCTCTCTCGTCTCACGTGCCTGTCCGAATAACACACTGCTCATTAACTTGCACTTCAATTAGTTATCACGTATGTGAGGAATTTTCCGCTATCACAGACTCTCAAGTACGAATGTTTTTAATCAACGAAGTTCAGAGGGCTTTATTTCCCTCGAGTGTAATGATTAAAGCATGCATCTCAATAAAAACATTGCTTTGTAGCAGGTAACCTCACCTGGTCGTCATAGAAACAGTATTGAGTTGTCTCTGTCCCAAAGACATGACGGATTTATTTTTTTAAGTGCACAAGATTTTTGTAACTATGCTTTACCCATAGCATATACTATTAATCTCTGGTTATTTACAACCCCCTAACTAGTCATCGAAATTTTCATATATAAAACTGCTCTCTAAATTTTTATAATCATTTAGGAGATTGTATTTCTTTCAGTGTATACGTCCAGTATGAATAACCAATCATTGAGCAGTTAATAACACAACTGTTCGTGAAAATTACTACACTCAGAAGGAATGGTCTGAATCACTCCAAAATCGGAGAGTTTGTAGAAAAGTCGAACCGTAATGAGTGATTGAGATTGCAAAGAGATGATGTGCACATAGGCCCAGCAGTGCCCTATTTTTATGACCGCGCATGTCAGTAATACGTCACGCCCAGTCGGTGCAGAGCCGTCAAAGTGGAAACTTGCAAGTAAGGACCGGTAAGCCTCGTCGACGTCAAAGGGCGCAATATCAGCACGTGAGTGAGTTTAAAACGTGGCAGCGTGATTGGTCTGAGGGAGTTGTGTTAATCGTAAAGAGACAATGCAACTATTACAGGGCATGCTGCAACGACAGAGATGCGTATGTGGAGCGAATGGACAGAAGACAGTCGTACACTGCGACGGGCAGTTAATTGACCACACAACGTGACCACAGCACGGGATGACTATGTTGTTCGCATGGCCGTAACCGACAGAACAGCTTCGTCCTCAATGTCGTTTCGACGTTGGAGCACTGCAGTTGGTGTGAATATGTCTGCTTCGACGGTTCGGGCTGGCACGCATGCCATTGCGTCGGCTTCTGTTGACCAAAAACCATTTCATATTACAATGGCCACGTGAACAGTGTCACTGACATGGTAAATGGAAAAATGTAGCGTTTTAAGACGAGTCTCACTTCAGCTATTCCTATAGTGATGACCACGAACGCATTTTATGCTACCATGGTGATCGCAATCAGGCAGAAGGCACTGTTAAACTGAATAATAGAAATATGCCAAGTGATTTGAGGCACCATTGGCTATAAAACGCGATCTCGTCTCCTATGTATCTGAACAGCAACAGCTACATCAGCGAAGTTTTTGAGAATTTCCTACTGGCAACTCCACATGCCATATTTCAGCATGCCAATCCCCGGCCACATGTGACGAGGAATTTCTGAGCCTTATTTGAAGAAGGACGGGTACCATTGCTTCCCTGGCCTGCACGTTACTTTGACATGTCACTCATTGAAAATATCTGTGATGTGGTTAGAAGGCAACTTGTTCGTTCTGGTCCCGCTACAACAACTGTCTACGCTTTGTTGACACGCCCACAGCCTATATGGCGGTCCCAGCAGCATATGCAGTCTCTCTTTGATTCCGTGCCACGACATCTAGAGGCTCTTATTGCAGCACATGGTAGCTTCACACCATACTGAATACTGACAGTCATGGTCCATGTACAGTCCTGTAATTATAAACATTTGTATATTGTCATGTCCCTAATCAATTGAATAAATTTCGTTTTAACCACATTTCTCATTTATTTCACCATCATTATTGCATATAAACTATGATATACAATCCCTAATTGAATCGCAAATTAGTTTGCACGATTTAACACAATGCATACGAGTTTATTGCGCTAACATCTATGCTGGGAGAAGGCTTGCGCTAGGCAATATTAAGTACATTCTATCACGGAACTATTAGATTAGCAGACTATTGTTTTATTTCTCATGGTGTCGGTTTTGGCTTCTGTTACTTGAACGATATATGAAACAACCGGGATATAAAAGTATTATAAATATTATTGACTACTAAATCTAGCACTATGTGCAGTTTAGCTGAAATGCGTTAGTTTTTGTGAGATGCAAAAATTTTAAATTTTAAGGATTGAGACCCTCTGTCATCAGCACTATCTTTTCGGGTTAAAAGTACCCTATATGTTATTCAATGAACATATCATATGTGCGATTTTGTTAAAAGCAATCCATCAAATTATGCGCAATGCGCTCATCATACAGACAGACAAAAATTCCACACTTAATGGTTTTCGCATTTCTGTCATCAGTATTGTACATGCAGTTACTCAGATTTCTGGAACAGACTCAAATTTTCTACAGCTGCATTATAGTATAGTACATATATATGACCGTAAGCTTCTATTCGTTTTGGGAAACTGTATGCCGTAAACTTTTTAGCAGTTTTGCCGCCGCCAATGGTCAGTCGATAAACGGGATGATCATGTTTTTTTTTCTGGGTTTTCGAATACTTAGTTGAGAATATTTCAGGAAATACATATTTGTGCTAATCCCTTTTCACAGTACATATATTTCCTGCAGAGATACGAGTCACTGCGTATGTACGAACGATCGTCATATATGAAGGTGAAATTCAGCCAAACAAACGTTCGAAGGGTAAGCACAGTTAGTTCAATTTTTGTAAGTTTTACGAAGCCATCCATACACCTTCTGTGAATTATTACTTTTCGACATCCACGTATGTATGCACTCTGAAAAGAAAAATTCGTAAAATAATTTGAAAATAAAAAATCTAATAAAACCAGGTTTTGACACCATCATAATGAATTCTCAAAAGCTATAAATCTGCAGACATCACGTGTATTACGAAAATTATTTATATTGTAAGCCTCTGTCGATCCCCCACAGTCCGAAAGTAATCCGATGCCAAGATTTTATCCCCTTGATTTTCTAGAAAATTAGTGGGTTCACCTCAATACTTTTGCGGTCTTTAATTATGTATAACCATGCCATCAAAATTAATTAAAATCGGCGCGATCCAAGTTTCAACTTCTCCTTGTTACCTTGTTAATTTTATGTATTGGTAGCTTGGCGAATCACGAAATATCCATCTGTCAGGATCAGCTGAACGTTTACACACGAAAAATATTGCACCACCGAACTTATTTTTAATTACTTCCACCCGCTTGAAAATCCATTCAAAAATCGTGTATTAAATTGTTTTCACAAAAAAATTGTTTATATAAATTTTTTACAATCGCCTTTCTATTCTTTTTGCCAAATTGTGTTTTGGACACTATGTATAAATCAAACACTAAAGAAGTTGAGTCTGACATAGTTATATAGAGTACTAGAGATTTTTTGAAAAGATTCAAAATATATTTTTACGACATGTTTGGTTATCCGATCTATTAAATTCTCTTTCGAATAATATGGGAATAATTTTTGGTAAAGAACATTATCTGTTAAAGTATCGCATTTGTTAAAACTACTGAATAACTTATTTTTTTAAAAACCCAGCATTATTTGTTTAAATATAAGTTATCAAGTGAAACACAGTTTGCCACAATCTCTTCTTAAAAATAACTTTTTATTGATATTTTTCAAGAAATATTACAATACATATAAATATATTTCAGATGTATGTAATATGCACCGTGCTACCACACTGGCTCGTGCAGGTAATTTATTGGCCGTTTTGAACGTGGTTTTTAGTCGGTTCTCCGCAACCATCATGTCGAATGCTGCAACGTTTCCCAGCTTCCGCCTCATAAAGTAAATATTTCACTAACAGAAAACACACTTATTATATAGAAAAGAAGTTAAACTTTCCGCTGACAGATGGCAATATTTATCTCCCTTCCCCCACCGCAAATTATAACTAATTCGTTCAGAAAGAAACGTGATGGCAAAGAGCTTAAGCGTTGATGAGATTTCCATGTCTGCTATCCATAATGTTGGCCAAAGAGACACTGAAACAAGAAATATTGTTTTTTACTTAACATTCTGTTTCGTACAAGTGTGGCAGAAAAGTCGGCTTATATACTTGTTGATTTCAAGTTTCTTGTATGAAATACCGTTTATCTCGTGGTCATACGTTGCTTAATTTCTTGAGTACTAGTCATTTCAAAATCGACAGAATTGTGTGTTTTAATTCTGTACTGTTCCGCATTACCGACCGGAGAAGACACATTCACAGCAAATGCGTACGGAAGCCTCAGTTGATGAGAACAAGTCACACTTGTCACCGCTAGCTTGTAGCCTGTAAGATGGAATTTTCGACCGTTCCAGGCACGGAATATGATTGCGTAGAGCCGTGAGTTGCCTTGAGCTAATTCGGTATATTTGTTGGGACAGCACTGAAGAGGCGGGCGTCTGGAGCGGGCTTGGTCTCGCGTTAATCTCTTGAGCGAGTGAGTGGATCTGGCTTCGATCCAGTCACACGCCCTGGCTCTAGACGCATGGCGGGGAACAGGGACACCGCTGTTCGGTGACCGTCAACGGAGGCTGCCAGTTGAACAACACACATCGAGGACGCGTGCAGCGGCAAATAAATGATGGAAGAAGTGTTTCAAGAGTTCCAAGACAGACGGATCTTGTTATCAGTCTTCTGAAAATATTCTAAATGACATTGTTATCATGAGTTTGAACGAAACAAATAATTTTTGATCCAAAGGTATCAAAGCCTGAGAAATAACGGCATAAGCAGATATGAACAATTAAGGGGATATTACCTAACAACATATATAGAAAACGTTGTTTTCAAGTACAGTAGTCCCTCTGTTAGACACTATCATCATCTCAGTTATCAGAATTATTCCTTCGTTCCTGCACCTATATGTCCTTGTCTTTCTCATAACCCACCTCAAAATTCAAATATTGGGTTGATCCAACTTCTTTGCGTGTGTTTCTTCTGTAATTTTAATTTTAATTGTCAATTTATTTTTAATTGCGATGGAGCACATACTCCAATGGAAATTCCCTTAGTCATTTAACTATTCCTTTTTCATTATTAATATTTTTAATTATCTTGTATAGTTTAAGTTTTAAACCCCTCTCCTATCTACTTTCACGATTTAGGAATTTTAAATTCCTTCAGCGTTTTCGGTAAATTATTCTTCACATCACTTGGTAATATGTTCCAATCCGTGACACCCTTACCCACATAAGAAAATTTGCCCACTCCACTACGCATCGAATCGAATACCAGCTTGTGATCATAGTCGTCTTTTCCCTTGCACGCACTATTCCTGATTCTTCGATCAATATTCTTCCAAGCCCATCACCAACAGATGGCTTGTAAATTTCAAGCACAGTCTTCACCCTCCTCCTGTCTTCCAATGACTCGCAATACAGCCCCATTATCTTATCAGTAACTGACAGGGTCCTGCGATAATGCGAAAAATCATTGACTGGACACTATTTGATTCCACATACGATTCGCTTGTCGTGAACAATCCTTTTGTATTTTCTGATTTTTATTTTTTTAAACGATTTAAACTATTATGATGAGACCGAATAAACTTGTATATTTAAATCAGACCGCTAGTTATTCCAAAACTCAGAGAAGGTTGTTCTAATTCAGCTACATTGGTTAAATATTTACACATAAGTAGTGACAGGATGGCGAATGACTTTATGGTACTGTTCCTTCATAAATTCTGGAAATAAAGTTAATCGTATTTTATTTGTTTATAGAGAGCTGATTATTTGTAGACTTGAAGATGAAATACGAGAAAAGCATGTAAACTGAACCTTGTTTCCAAAGAGATTAATCTGAGAACCTAGGATCAAAAAAGTAAAGTTATGGAACTTAGGTTAACAGACGAAACCAGAGCAAACATTTTAATAAACAACGACATTACAGTCCAAGTAGGTGATTTTACAATCCTTGACGTCACATTGTCTAAAAATGGCCCCCACGCGTATTTAGATATTTTGCGGTAAGGATACAACGCACTTTGATAGATAAAGTAAAACAGGATACACCCTCAACACTTTATAATTACGATTGCTGTTCAGCTTTACCGAGCCTGATTAATAACCGGTAATATTCGGGACTGGAATTTAGGAGCAGTCGGTTCGAACCTCGGTCCGACGTTACAGGTATCAATGTTTTACAGTAACTTGAAAATCTTACAGGCGAATTAGAGGATGATTCCATCATTAAGGGCATTCCCTTCTCATTCCTTGCCAAAATTCCTGTTACAAAAATTAAAAAAGTCCGAATCACACTCACGGACTGCTGGTTTCCAACACAGACTATGTGCTGATACTAGTTCACTTTAAAATGTAAAAACTGCTTTTAAAAATCTTCAAAAATAACATTTTTTAAAACAGAGTTATGAAATTGTCTTTGAAATGGAATATATCAATCAAATACAAAATAATTCTATTGAAAAAAAATTACGCTGGGCCTTAAAAAAATTTTAAACTTTTTAAAGAAAACGTCATTTATAACATATTCCAAATCCCGAAATTCTCAATCGAAATATAAATATGATATTTTGCGAATAAAATATAAGCTGAGTATCAAATTTGTCGAAATCACTGATTTAGTTATTTTGTGAAAACCATAAACTCCAGAAAGTTTCCTATATAGTCTCCCACCGTCTGTTGAGAGACGTAAAGTAGTTAAAAAAATATATATATATATGTATATATATAGTCTCCCTGTAAAATTTAGTAGGTTGCATACCACCGTAAATAATTGTAAAAGGCACTTTTCATCGTTTTTTATGGGAAAAATATACTTCCACAAATCGTGAATTGAAAAGTAAAATCGAAACATTGTGAGAGACGGTTTGCTGGCAGCTTACGATCTGTATCAGTGAAGATTACCTTAATGATTTTTTTTTCGTTCAATACCCGACTCATCTTACGATTTTTTTAAAAAAAATTCTTATAAATAGCGTTATTGGTTACTAAAAAGTAGTACGAAATTACAAATTTCTACATTAAAAGGTCCAGAAGTTATTAATGCTCGACAGACAAACGGTCAGACTGACAGAAAAATGAACGAACACAAAATTTAGGTGCCCCTATTTTCTCCTCTTCCAAGAATTGTATTTGATTCCCATAAGAGGCGTTCTCTACTGTTCCGCTGTATTCAGTGAAGGGAATGACCAACAGTTTTTTGAGTAGTTTCTTGGTATATTCCGTCCTTGACCTATACGGTAGATACTGGACTTCTAATACTTTCCTTGCCACTTCCCCAGTGTGTGACGCTCCGACTTCATTCACATTCGAGAGAACGTGATTTCGAATCCCCGTCCATCTATCCAGCTTTCTGTTTTCACGGTTTCCCGAAATCACTCCAGGCGAACGCTAGGGTGGTTTCTTCAAAAAGTTTATGTCCAAAATCCCTCCCTTCCTTTGCCCACATTCTTTTCCCGCCTATAAGAACTTCGATGCCAGCGAGGCCTCAAGACATAAGCAAAATAAAAGCAAGTGTATCCTGTCCAATTTAACAAATCATCAAAAGGGATGCATAAATATTTACGTTGTACCCCTCAGGCCATCAATTCGTCTCCGTCGTAAATTCAGATATACGCGTGAAGAACATAATGGTACAAAACCGCATCATGTAAAGAACACGTTTCAGTTAAGTGAACGTGACTGTGAAGAAAACCGCAGGATTTGCCTGAGAGGGGATGCGCTGGGTCGGCTCTAACGGTGTTTACATCAGCCTGATCCTTAATTACGCCCAGACCTGCTAATATCGGTTTCTCGTTTGAATTAACAGCTCTCTCATCTCCTTCAGATTACCGTACCACCACTCTGACCAAGGCCAGAGTTAAGAGGCTTGTTTTGTGTTTGGGGCGTGATCTAAAGCGTATTAAATGTATTGATTAACGTTCCAGTTACAGTGCACTTGTCAGACATCTAACTGCATTAATTATCCACCTCTGCAGGGACTTCATGCCCCAACCATACTTTCGTGATTTTAAATGCAGTCTCTCTTCACGTGACGATAGCTGTTAGTTCAACTTGATATCTTGATCCTTTATCTTTTTTATTTTGGACTTTCGTCGATGTGAAGGTAATTACTGCCAAGAGAGTTTGGGGGCAATGAACTAAAAGGAATTCGGCCACGGCCTTTTGAAGGAACCAGCTCGGCATTCGTCTGGAATGATTTCTGGAAACCCTGGAACACCGAAATTTGGTTGGTCGAACAAGGATTTAAACCCGCATCCTGCCGAACCTCACCCACTAGGCTCGGTTATTGCTTCTTATCCTATTGGTAGGAGATAATAAAATCATTCAATTGTAATTGAAATTGAAATTTGATGCTACTTAGTTCAAAAGAAACTATAATACAAACCTGATTTCTTCTTTGATTTATTACGTCATTTAGGTACACGTCACACAAACATCTCGGAACATTTGCGAACCAGAAAACAATCTCGAGTTTACTAGTTTACAGGAAAGGATACCCGACTAGTTATTTATGACCGAATTTTCTACAAACGCAACAGATTCGTAAGCCAATTACACCGCAAAATTTCATTGAACTATAGAGAATGTTAACAATAACTAAAAATGTATAATCAGCAGTGCTGCATTGCGCATAAACTTAACAATAACACCAAAATTACAAATACCAATGCCAAATAAACGTTTAATGACCGCCGCCCGAGTCTGCATTGTGTATCCGGCGTTGTCGAAAGCAATTTGACGCACCTGTGGGATTTTGTATTCATAATAATCTGCTTTACTCTCCTGTGTCCATTTGCGATACTTCTGAACGCGTTTAGCACTAATATACCACGACATTTTGTCAAAACACACAATTTTCACAACATTAATAGTTATTATCCAATCATTTTAACAATATCACTGCTATTTCTGTATACTAAACAGATAGAACTCGAAGAGAAGATTTCGACCACATCTCACTTAACTTTGTCCAGAGACATAAATTTTAGTGTATGCAGCGCGGTGCAAAATGAATGTTATTTCTACCCGCGCTCTCCCCGCGCTATATGATGTTTGTAACCTTTGTTCCTTCATCTGTGGAATGGTATATCTTATAAACTTTCATGTTTTATTGATTAGAAAATTCACTATCGGTAAATTTTTCTCGTATTAATCAAGACAAAAATCCTTAAACGATGTCTCAGAAGTCGATATAGAATCAGTTTTCTTACCCTCAAAATTGAAGAAAAGTACAATTAAAATTAAATAAATACGACACTTCAACTTCTTTGTAATCAATCAGAGGGAAATACCTACTTTTTACCTTAATTTATTGAGCTTCGTCAATAATTTCATGCTTAATCAAATCAGATAGTTCGTTTCTTGTAATCAGTATAATGCTTGTTTATTGCGCTCAATAGCCCTCAGACACATTTACATAGGTCACGCTATGGACGCCATTATTGTTGCATATTAAAGAGATGGGACAGCAAAGAAGATCCCGTGCCTAAGCAGACTTCCGCCCGCAACATACCGTCCCGCCTATTAGAAGTTTCGAAGTCTTCGGGCGATTGTCTGTTTGATCTTGGGTTAAAGAGTGAGTGTCACCACCCACGCCACTGACGCATGTGTCCCGGATATTCCATGCCGAGGTTCACATGAGTGACAACGGGGAACTTCCCCCTCCGCCGGGACCTTACGGCCAGGACCACGAGACATCACCGGCCGGGCGACTCTCGCAGTAGGACGACGTGGGCCCCACGGGGTGTTCCACCAGTCGCGGACCACGCGATCTCGCCAGGAACGGGACGACCCCACCTGCAGTGTTCGTGCTAGTGTTAGTGCAGTGAGAGTATTGAACTGTGCTGTTGTGTTAAAGGTTAGGAGCTTTGTATTTTCGTGCAACTCCACCATACCCTGTCGATCAAGGGCGCCAGGCTCAAGTGCCATCTCGTCCTGGTAATATAATCTTTGCGATAAAACGATCACAGTGATTCGTGTGCCCCTGCCCAGAAAACTCCCTTAGCCTATTAACACAGGTAAATTGCAGACTGTCTCCGCATTATTCTGTTCGTTGCGGCGCCGTATTGCGAGAGATTTTATGCTCTCGCCGACATTTCGTGTTAGCTAGTCGTTGCATATCTTAGACTGAGAACAATAATGTTAATGAAATAACTGTCCGCCATATCTTGACTTTTGCACCGGTTTTATCATGTGTTTTATTACTTGTTTGTACCAGAATTGTACTAGTAAAGGCACCCATGATGTTCCTTTAATTATCAGAATCCTTTATGTAGAATTAAATGTTGTAAAAGTGTAGTTTTTCTGTAATTATTGGACTAAGGATATGAACCCTTCTAAATCTCAAGTATAAATGTCAGCTTTGTACTGTACATTTCTGGGCCATCCTTCTTGGTGTTAGCGGGAAAATTAGTAATCATTTTATTAAAACGTCCATTTCATGGGTTGAAACATCGCAGTGTCTAACACTTGGAGTTCAAATAACGTTTAAAATCTTATCAAACTTAGTTTTTCAAGTTCCATCCTCTCTCGCTACTCCTTTTCACTCCTTGCTATAAAGCAAAGACTACTTCACGCGTGACGTATTTCTCTATCGATTTCATTTTCATATTTTACAACATATTATCATAACAATTAAAATTATTAACTAAGTATTCTTTCTCATTTGTTATATTAAAGCAGATAAAAATTTTAATTGCATGTATTTTATGGACCATTCCATACAAATTTAACGCCAGATTTTCTGGTCGTAGACTGGGAGTTAATGTGAGAGGGAGGTGGTTATGGGGTAGGGCAAGAGTTAGGCGAATGGGGGGTAGAGGATATGTAAGATGTAAAGTGGAAGTAAAAATGGGAGTGCCGCAGGGTAGCGTATTGGGACCATTGCTATTTATTATTCTAATGATTAATTGTGTTGATTGTTTACTATCAGAAATTAGATTGTTTGCAGATGACATAATGCTATAAAAAAAAAGGGAAGAAAACGGTAGACGACTGTTAACAGCTGCAGGGTGATCTGAACAGGATATCTAGTTGGGTTGGTAACATGGGATGAAGATAAATGCATAGAAGAGTCAGCTTATTAGATACACAAAGAAAAAACTAAAGGTTGGTTACGATTATAAGGTGGGCAAAGAATTGCTTGTTGAAGACTTTAAATGTAAATATCTTGGCATTACATTTGATAACAAGCTTAAATGGGCACGACACATTGGACAGGTAGTAGGAAAAGGTTTCAAAATTCTGCAATTGTTGGAGAGAGTGATGAGGGAATGTACGAGAGAAGTAAAGGAATTGGGTTACAAAACTTTGGTCACACCATTGCTTGAATATGGTAGTGTAGTATGGGACCCACATTTTGAGTATCAAATACAGTAGTTGGAGAGGGTGCAAAGAAGGACTGCTAGATTTGTTTCTTGAAATTACCACAGAATTTAATCTGTAAGAGGTATGATAAAAAATCTGGAATGGGATTCATTGGAAGACGGGAGAAGGTGTCACGGGAGTGTACAAGTCGTATATTGATGATGAGGCATGGAAAGATATTGGTGTGAGAATTAAAAGTAATGCATGGAAGGGAAAGATGACCATGACCACAAGCTGGTTCTCGGTTTCGGGCACAAGAGTGTAGGAAGATTCTCTTTTTTAGGTAATGGTGTCAGGGATAGGAATAATTTACCATGAGAAATAATGAATAATTTACCAAAATCTTTGAAAGAATTTAAAGTTAAAATTTTCAGAGTGCTAATATAGGTGGGTTCAGGAAAGGAAGGAGATGGGTGTGTAGGGAAATTGCCACCATGGTGTGAGCTCCATCGCATTTTAATTAAATATTAAATGTTATTATTCTCGATCAACAGATCTTCTTTCCATGTGGTGAACTCCTTCATTATGTGTAACTCTGCTGTAACCTGTGGCTGCTTCACTTAAACCGCGCAGAACTTGTGTTGCAGCCACTTGTCTAGCCCAGGTACTCGTCCACTACGCCTTAAGTGCATTTGACCATTTAAGAAGGAGACTTATCTCATAGCTAAAAGCTGATATCTCAATTCATTTGATGCAGAAACTCTCGAGTGTGGAAAAAGATTTTCCGTACTCCTCGTTCAATAATTAAATATCAAAACACATTTCATCACAATAACTCTTTAACACAGATGGATCAAACCCGCTGAAGTTATATGCATTATTAATTTTTTCCTTATTATTGCAGATTCTAATCAGTGTAATTTCACTCAAATAACAAGTTACTTATTACTTACTCTCAATTAGTTCTTGGGATTTAGCAGCTTAGGAATTACCTCTTCATTTGTAACACCATTAATTGCTTTCCGAAACTGAAGATTTATTCTCCGTTCGTTGAATCTGGGATTGAGCCGCGTGTGATTGGCTAATTGCAGCAACGTTTCGTCCAAAGCCTACAAGCATCTTCTTGGCGCAGTGTAGAATAACTCTCGACTGTATATTTGCTGGTTGTTAAAACCCATAAAAAGAGTGGTCTGGTGGCTCAGTGGTTATGCCGGCCCTGGTAGCGCAGCGGCTAGCGAGCTTGCCTCGCGTTGCCATGGTCGCCGGTTCGAATCCGGCCGAGGGCATGGGTGTTGTGTCCGTCCTGTGTTGTCCGCAATGAGAAAACGATAATATAATACAGAGAAAATTCGAATAAACAACGATAAACTTACAGATGGCTGATATGGAAAAAAATGAAAGCCATCTTTTAAAAAAATAAAAAAATAAAAATAGTGGTTAAGGCCTCTGACTGGGGATCGAAAGGACCACGGTTCGAATTCTTGTCTCGGCTGGGATTTTCACTGGCACTTAAACCAACCTTCACCTTTGTCACAGCCTACTGTGCAATGTGAAGTACACGAGAACGCTTCCGTGGTTCGGATTCCACGTTAAACTGTAGGTCCCCTGTACCTGGCAGGATTGCTGTCCTAGGTTAAGGGGTCTACGACAGGGACGGAATGGGCTGCCAGTAGAAACCCTGTCAGCGGGTCATTCCCACCACTCGGAATTATATTATTATATACCAAAAAAATACTAAACAGACTAGAGACGTTCCAGAGAAGTTACTGTGATTGTGGAGGGGAAGCTGGATGTTTTTGTTAGTTTACGTTTCTATTTACAGGGCGGCGTTTTCCATCGTCATATAAAACTAATTTCCACAATTCATTGAATCCGTACCCTGCATTTGCTTGCAGTCGATGGGTGTTTAAATATCTCTACTGTTTACCGGATTATCAACGGCAAATAGCATACGGGTTTGGGCAATATTTATGTCTGGCTATAAAACCTCATGTTATTCGTTCAAAATGTGTTCAGCGACCGCCGATTTAATGGGTTATCCTAATCCTGAATTTCGCTGGCATTATTGTCTTTATCGATCATACTGTTTCTCCTATGTTTATCTTTTTACAAGAAATTTTGTATACTGACATTCTACACTACCGAAAGAGACCAAGATTCACTAAGTTTGAAGTCCGCATTCGTCGAAGGAATCACTATTAACAGCGTTGTATTCCCTCACGCCATACGCACTGTGAAAGCTTTGGGACTTTAACCACGACTTGGGTGCATAATCTGGTGATTATGAATCGTGCACTTCCACCTCCCCTCTCCTTCTAGTAATGCTCCGAAAGATGAAATTTTATCACCACTGGGGATTGAACCAGACCCCTCCTTTACTAGATTTGCTCTGAAGTGCAGTGAAGGAAGGTAACATTGAAATTCAGACTCCTCTTGCTACCGTCTCGAAGCAGCTGTTAAGCCAGCCACACACAGAACCGGGCGGGGCAGGGCGGGGCGGGGCGCGACGAGTCGCCTGACTTGCCCTGTCGTGCTGCTGTCACACACAGAACGAGGCGGGGCACGACAAGTCAAACACTTAGCAAATTTTCTTCATTGCCGCAGTCACCTGTCAGTGAACTCAGTAGGAGCATACTGTGTAGTGTATCATTTTGAAATGGATGAAGATGAGGAGACCGTTTTGTTAATTTGGAACTATCTGCAGCTCTTGGACCACAATGTTAACAACAGAGAGATGTAGGTATACACCCTATAAACCTGAAAGGGAATATAGGAAGTTTTATTTCTGAGCTTCGAGCCGAACCCAGACAAGTTTTTTAATTATTGTCGCATGTCAATTTCGACATTCGACTTTGTAGTTGAGAGCATTCGGAGCAGAATAGAAAAGCAAAATACCAACTGGAGAACAGCCATACCCCATGAGGAGCGGCTTGTGATACCCTTAAGATATGTATGTTGGTCCTCTTTTTCCTGACCATTAGTTATTCAACCATATAATAACCCTGTATAGCCATATAAATTTTAAATCTTACAGTCATACACGGCACACATACAAATCAGTCGAATATTCGAAACACAACACAACCAGACCCCGAGATAGTGGAGCCCGGGGAGGGAGGGTGGGTCCCGTGACAGCGCATGCGCAGAACGTTCTGCCCGGCTGCGACTTGCCCCGGGGCATAATTTGTTTCAGCTTCGAATTTTGCCCCGGGGCGTCTTTTCGACGTGCCCTGCCCCGCCCGGTCCTGTGTGTGATGCTCCATAGGCACCCGTGCGTTTCCCGTCGCACAAGACGCCCCGGGGCAAAATGCCCTGTTCCGCCCTGCCCCGCCCGGTTCTGTGTGTGGCCGGCCTTAGTCTATCGCGTTGGTAGTACGTCATATCCGTTGCGCATGCCTCAAGTTGAGTTGCTCATAACACAGTGTATAAATCTTGCAGGAGTAAACACTTCTTTTTGACGTGCGCATTCTGTTTGGGAAACACGCGTGGATCATGTCATGTCAGTGGGGGAGATCTGCGTCATCAGACACAGCGATGTGGTACCGTGGAATTTTACGAGCGTTTCTGGTTCCAAATCGTACCCGGATAGGAGTGATCTCAGATAACTAGTCAAGTAAAAGGTCCGATTAATGTCTACAACTTCGTGTACGGCGGCTGTTAATGTTTGGATTAAACCGATTATGCACGTAACCAGTGAAAGAAAAATTGGTAACTTTAGAATAATACGATTCTGTTCTTACGGTGAAACGGCGTTAAACATTTCGACTGCAAGAAGTAACTAAAAATAATTAGCAGTCTTTGGGTGAATCGTGTTAAACGGAAAAATTTATACTAATTAAATTTACTGGCATTTGGACCGAATGCACATGAAAGTGAAACATACCCTATTTAACACGCGGGAGCACGAGCTGTACATTAATCGAAACACCGAGAATCCGGAAGTGGTTCATCATTTCTTCCAACCAAAAAAAATTTTTTTTACTCATAGCACTCCAGACTCATTTAAAATTTTTTATGTACAAACATTCTACTGGTTACAGGTTTATTATATAAGGTGACAGGTAAATAATAGATTACCCATTAACAGTTGAAAGGCCTTATCATGGTCTACCAATTATAAAATTTTGACCTACGCAAAAGTATAACAGTTTTGGTCATATTTTAATTTTTTTTAATTCACCACCTGCGTCGCGTTTGTGTCAAATGAAGATCTTTACGAACTTCATCAAAAAAAAAAAATCATAATTTAGTAGTATGAGTAGAGCAGAATTTTATATCTGATAGGTCATAGTAAGACATTTTGACATTTAAAAGGCTTATCCATTATTTACCGGACACTTCAGTCTTTGCAAATGAAACTAATATATATTTAAAGATCTTTCAATACAGTCTCGAACAAAATGAAAATCATATTTGCAATAAAATAAACAGGTGTTTCAATTTAAATTAAGTAATACTTAGACTAGAACAACAAATTCAATTTGCCACAAAAAAGACAATTGTATGATTTCTAAAGATTAAGCAATTCATAAATTAGGCGCACAAAATTTCCGTATGTATACATAGATAGAAGCTTAAAGTAAATCGTAAAGTCATTTACTTCTTGATTACAATATAGTAATATTTAAAAAAAAATTAAAAAAATAACAAAGAATACAAGACAGCGATGCTGATATTGAAACAGCAAATGTAGCATATTTTGAATATTTTCATTCCCTTTACATTGGGTTGTTCTTCTAGGAAATATTTTCACAGGTGTAGAAGATATTCAAGTTGTATAATTGTATAAGAAATAGCTATATTTAGGAATTCAGAAATGATTACAACTCCAGCACAGTACATTGTTTTTTTTTTTGTTTTTTTGTTTTTAATATAATTTTGACGTATAGAGAACTGAAAACTTCATTCCGAAAGCGGAAATAAACTTACATAATACTAAGAACACGTGCAACCTCCCCAAAGAATAAACGTCATTTTCAGCTGAACACACAACTTTTTTGTTCGTCGTTTTGCTACAGGAAATAGTTCTGCAGAAAAACGGACAGATAAATGTATAAATTGAAAGTATTTCTCCTGTAAAGTTTTATTCTTGGTACTTGGAAATTAATGAGGCCTGACAGTGAGATAAGATTTGTTATAAGAAATGGAAGGTGGGAAAATTATTCACAGTTAATGTTTTGGTTGTTTGATTCTTTCGAAAATTGTTAGCGAATATAAATGTTAACAATAGTCTCTCAATATTGCTTTCAATGATGCTAACTAACAAGAGACATTGGGTGTTTGATAACTGATCCAGCGGTGTTGGTGCTCTGTTAACGCTTTGACTTGGCTTTCGGTTAAGAGACATTTCGAATACCCTTGTGACCGTCCAGACTATCGTTTTCCAGGCGAATGCCACGACGGTTCCTTCAAAAGTCCATATCCAGATTCCTTCTCTGTTTTTGTCTACCAATGTTCTTCGGCTTTAATGATCCCCACGAACAATAAAGCCATAACAAAACAAATAATCCAGAATGTGCGAGTCGATCCTCAAGCAGTTAGGGTTCCGTACTCACATCATCTTAAAAGATTGATCGTATATGGTCGCCTGATACGCAAATCAACACTTGACATATTTTCAGATTTATGTTTGGCTGCACGACGTTGGCGCTCACATCGCTGCGCCGGTGCAGTCGTTTAATTCCAACACGATTTGCGATACATGTACGACGATCCAATGCATTCTTAATTAAGAACAAATAGTATTAATATATGGCAAAGAAACCAAAAAATAAAAGCTCTTGCTTGTTGTGCTCGCAGCTAGAAACTATATTAGATATAATTGTATTCAGTACTTTTCGTTTCAATGAGGGACTGGTGAGTTAATGTGGAAATTTTGCACTTTCGTGATCGTATGTACGTAAATGCAAAAGATACGAAACGATTTTTGATTCTGCTTTATCCTTGCGAATAAAATACGATGAAGCGTTAAAGTTGAATTGCGAGATTGGTGGTTTAAAGTAGGATGGAGAAGTAGCAAGTTCATTTGTAACCATTGTTCATTAGTAAATTTTTAGGGGAGGATTAACACAAAAAGGGGGAAAATTTCTGGGCAATATGAAAAGATAAATATAACACAATATCCGGGGTAACATAGCAGTTTTACCGCAGTCGATCAATTTAGCAGTTATAGTATACTTGAATGAGTGACTACCAACCTGCCACCAGTGTTTCCCGTTGAGATTTCGTAGTTTATTAACTGAAATACTGAATCGAGAAGCCGTGGAAAAGGCGTCGAATCACCCATGTTGTATCGAACAATTCAGGGATAAAACTCTAGGTCCAAAACTTTGACTTATAAACGAATAATACAGTATGTGTAATACGAAATTAATAACTGATCAGAAGCGGAGAACTTAATCTTTAAAACAGGACCTCATTTATCGATTTTCGTTAAGTATGGAGGGAGAAAAATGGTTTTCCACTAAAAATCACCTTTTAGATATAATACATAACATGTGGCCAATATTGCGGACAAATTTGAAGTTCCTAGGTAATGTCGCTATTGAGGTATACCCGGTAACAATAATAGGCTAAGATCAACCACTTTGAAGAATGCTCAAGTTTTTATTTTCAAATTAGAAAATTGACAAAAAAATCATAGTTCTGTGCTTAATACAGAGTACGGAAAAATTAACAAGGTCAATAAATTTAAATATCTAGGTGAAGTAATTCAGCTTAATGGGCTTGATAAGGAAGCAAATATATCAAGAGCAAGAAAACTAGAACTAGCATACCAATTGACTAAAGATACATACAATAAGAAGAATCTATCAAGAAAAACTAAATTCAAATACTACAACACAGTAATCAAACCAGAAGGACTGTATGCCTCAGAATGCTTGTTCTCTATGAAAACTGGAGAAATAGAAGAGATAGAGAAAAGGGAAAGGAAAATCTTGAGAAAAATGGGGATCACTAAAAACTGAAAATGGTGAGTTTAGACACCGGAGGAATAAAGACCTATACAAAGAAGAAGAAATTGAAAGGATGTCAGACACGATCAGAAAGAGGAGAATCAGTTTCTTTGGTTACATTATGAGAATGGATAACAATAGACTTACAAAAAGAATTTTCAATCATGTTTACAAGAGTAAGAAGGGAAACCAGTGGATCCAAGGAGTAAAGAAAGATATGATTGAAATCGAAATAACAGAAGATTTAATACAAGATAGTGCAACTTTTAGGAGATTGATCCAAAATTTCAAAGGTTTCCAGGAGAAGGAGAAGGAGAAGAGGAAATGTAGTAACATATGGACAGAAGAAAGGAGGAAACAGCAAAGTGAGAGGATGAAGAACTATTGGAAGTCAAGAAAAGAAGCATCGAAATGAATGCACGGGATTACTTTTTGTGGTTCTTAGATGGCCGATACCGAAGAGAAGAAGAAGGTATAAAGATATATACACCACACGATGGAGTAAAAAGTAAAGTTGTTTGTGAATATAAGTAAAAATACTATATTCGGTTTTCACTACAATTTTAAGTCTCATAGTTTTTCTGTGTCAGTTTTAGGTGCCATGGATAGAATGTTGAAGCGTCAGTAATACGGCTTCGTATCTCCTTTCGGTTACGAAAACTTAAGAAAAGATTTGTTTGTTCCCTTGGAAGGCTGGATAACTAAACTGTAATCTACATAATACTCAATTGCTGGTAATATTATTGGTTTTAATAATTATATGAATTTTTTCACATCCTCAAGACTTCATATCAATGCTAACATACTTCTATTAAATGTAATCAAGTAATGTTTCCCTTGGTCTGCGGCATTGATATAAATTTTGAAAGAAACGCCAATATTTGCTTTCAAGCATAATATTTCCGATTAATACTGTATTTCTCAATATGTAATTTTTCTTTCTTGTTAAGATATTCCCCTCTTCATTTATCTTTCTTGATATTAACTTAAGCTTAAATCTTCTATGTAAGGTAAAACATAAATATATACAGCATTCTGGAATGATTAATGATATTTTGCGTCTGGACATGGCATGAAATCAATACACTTGTTTACAGATTTATAGTTCTCTCCCGCCTGTTTCGGCAGAGGAACAGTTACCGTTCAGGACCAGTGTGCTGTAGTTTGCACATTATAAATTATAATCCTGCTTCTGTAATTATAAGATCAGACTTTACACGG
>CM061919.1:63791695-63837545 GCA_031002005.1 Vandiemenella viatica
GAAATATTTTACTGCTGTTTACGAGGTTTCAGGCACGCAGCGGTCATGCAGGCTGCAGGGCAGTAACAAGAGACCGCTTACGCAGCTTCTGATAAGCGAGATCTTCCGGCCGTACGCTCGAGTGTGCAGCTACAGCCCGGAATAAACTCAAGGACTGAGAACCATGCTATTCAAGTTTATATCCTTACTAACCATTGAAACAGTGCAATAATCATTAATCGAAAAAAAAAAAAACAGAAAATGAAAAGAAAACAGTTCTTGAAGATATGTTTATAGAGACTGATAGAATCATTTTTCATTTCTAATATATTTTGTATGTGATGTAGATAATTCAAAGGGAAGTATTGGGGAATAGGTATAATGACTAGTTAAGATGCTTCAATGTTATGATGATTAAATATCAGAAATATTTTTGAACTCCAGCATTCATATGACAGTAATCATTAATTGTTTTTTGATTTCATAATTACATGAAAGCTTTTATATATGGTGACTTAGCCGAAACAATTTCATTCTTTTGTGTGATGGGATTTAGTAGCGTAATAAGATAGTATTTATGTTTGACGATAATCATGTACTACATTTAATTAATTCTCTTCAATCTTATCAATTTCTTAGATTTGCCTAATAACATATTCAAATGTAGCGGAATTAATTGTGAGCCACTTTATAACCAACATTGTTCACGGAGATAATTCAATATTGCAGTTGCCATAATCCAATTGTTTACACAAAAATTGCTCGATACTGATTGTTCTAAATACAAACCATTGAAATAGACTATAGTCAATTAGGCCATGATTTAATCACTAGTGCGATGATTTCTTGCATTTCATGTTTGAGTTATAATTTTATAAACGCACGTAATGTCGAGCAAACTGCTAGTAGAGATTCTCAGACATTTTGAGACCCCAAGGCGTGTCCCAGGAGGTACAAGATTCCTCAGCTGTGGGAGGATGTAAGGGACGCATTTTATTATATTAAAAATCTTGTATTTTAGTTGTCGAGTCCGAGCGAGTCGTATGTGCCGCAGAAGCCGAGCGGATGTTCTGTCATTGCTCAGCATGAATTTTACGCGCGTGCAGAATAGCTCGCGTGGCGAAAGTCACCTTGAGAGACGACTGTAACTTTTCCACATTCGTGTGTGATCTCTTGGAGCGACAGCTCGGCCTCGGGCGAGACCGATCGGACGCGATTCCCGCCAAGATTCTCGTTTCCACATGTCGTAGGATATTTCCTACAACATACCTAGTTTGCTGGCATTACGTTCGCGTGAAGTTGCAGATGTATTTTCCTTGTAACCAAGTATCCAGTGTTGCAATAAACATCAGTTAACGACTTCAGTATTTCATTCAACGAATGCAAGCCGTATGTTCTCCGTTCCCATGCAGCCCACAGCTAATATTTATAGGTGTCAGACAAGCAAAGAAGACTAACAGCGTAGCGGAAGAAGAATACGTCGCAAGTCTTAGCTATAGTGACTGGGTACAGACTATACACACAGCCATCCGACAAATCAGTCACTACATTAGCAAGGACGCTGGTTCGAATCCCCGTCCGGGCATCCAGATTTGGGTTTTCCATGGTTTCCCCAAATCACTCCAGGGGAATGGGGGATGCTTCCTTCAAAAGGCCATGGCTGAAGTAGAATTCCTTCCCGTTCCGTCCCGCCTCTAATGATCTCGACGTCGACGAGGCGTTAAGCCATAAGCAAAAAAAATAAATCCATGGGTTAGCTGTCAAGATAAAAGTTTGCATAAAATTAACGTCCTTATTACTATGCCTTTGCATTTACTAAATTAAAGATTGTTTAAATTATTTTACATTGTTATTTATCGCTAAATATACGGCTTTTCCACTACTTCTGGTCATATAATCATTGCCATTTAGCAAGAAAAAAACCACCGCACAAACACCAAATTTGGTTGTTTTATACAAATACCATGAAACAGTCACTAGAACTTTCTGCATTAAATATTAGTCAGCTGACTGAACATCATAAAATCACCAGTTTACATTAATAAACGAGATATGTTTACAGGAGAGATTGTACAGTTATATAAATTAAAATATATTAAGATTAAATGTGAAGGAACCCAGATTTTATATTGTTGTTTCGCGAAGTGATTTTGTTGCTACAACACACAAACGTACTGCTCTATATTATTTCACTGATAGGTGATATAGTTCACCTATATCTCTTTGAAGTTGTAATCGATGTCATTTTAAGGAACTTATTCACGATTTCGTATGCGTATGATTCCAGTTTTCTAGACACTTTTAGTTCAAACCAAAGGGCAACCATTAAATGTGCAGCCTTCCGTGAGAGCAGCTTGGGTTACGCTCGGAAACTTTGAGGAACTCTCTTCCGCTGACGTCATACCCAGCCACACTCCAATATGCTTGAGTCTTTCCGCCGAGTCACTTCGTTGGAAGCTTGACATGCCAGTGTACTGGTCGATATGATTAGTTTCAGAACAGCTGATATGGTTCGATTTACGGCCATTACACATAGATTTCTCAACTCTGAAGGGAAACTGAACGTTATCGTTGGATTTCTGCTCGTACACAGAATAAGATGTAAAGTGTTTTGCAGATCCAAAACGCAGTATCTTATATAAGATTTTATTTTCTTCAAGGAGCGATCCCCTAAAAACATTAACACCCTCTTGAAGTCAAACGTGACAAAATAAATGTAGTCGGCGTAAGTTCTCGGCTTTCAGTTTCACGGAACGAAGCGGCACAATTATTTGCTACGTTACGCAGATACTCGTTTCACACAACTTTTTTTATTCGTATATTTGGAGTCTTCACTTAAATATGCGTGCAATGAAATACTTCTTCCGCCAACCTATTTAGTTCGCAATGACACGAGAGATAAGATTAGAGAAATAAGATGCCGTTCTCATGCGTCAGTGTGAATAATATTTCTACAGGGGAGTTCTGACGATTTGTTGAGACGATGCTAGGTAGGGTTACTGCACTTCGCTTCGCAAAAGGTGGTTCCACACTATATTAGGATGTATCCCAAGACTTTTGGCACTTCAGTGTATGTGAATCAACAAAACAGTAGTAACAATAGCAATAATTATCACATTATTATATACATTTCATGTATGTACATTGTAAGTAATGGCTGAAACACAGTGACTTTCATTATGTAGTTTTATGAACCTGATACGCCATTGCTGTTGTGATAGTTGTGTTAAGGTATTTTAAAATGTATTCGGTTTGAGAGACAAGGGGAGGAAATGAAGAATAATTGAGCATTAAATTTATGAAACATTTTTTTTGATATCATTAAGATAACATTAACATAAACATTAAGCATCACATTAAGATAAAGCATTAACATTAAGATAAAAAATTGAGATAAAGCATTAAGATATGCACCAGATAACACGAAAGGATTCGTAAATCGAAATCAAAATATAAGCACACTACGCAGTGCGGATTAGATGTATTAAACATTACTTACAACGGACACTTTAATTGTTTAAGTAGATTTTGTAAAGTAATCGAATTCGCAATATCGGATGAGAAAAAAAGGGTTAGACAATTTTGGTATACCTGGAAAGATGTTAACTATTAGTAGAAAAATAATTCATGGAACAAGTCATGGAAATAAATTATTTTGACATACTAACGACTAATGACTGACAATAAGAGAAGGATCTCATTATCAAGCAAGCAGAGTATCAGTTTGTCTAACACATACGAAATGATACAACAGACACCTTTAATAAGCTATAGGCTGGACTACATAAAACTGCTGACAGTACAGTACAAATTTGTGTATCTGAAATTAAAATGGAGACATTAAAAATAAAATAGGTTCAGAAATGAGCGTGTTAGTAAAAATTATAGCAAAAATTAATACCGGAAAAATGTGCTCATTAGATAACATAGCAGTACGGACAGAAAATTGAAGACTAGATTATAAACATCGTATAGTTGGAATGGAAGAAGACAGAGTAGATGAAAAAAATGCAGAGAGACAATCCACCAGGAGTTATAAAGGCTGATGAGAAGATGAAAGATTCTAGACGGTAACAAATTTAAGTTTAAATCTATAAACAAGACAAAAAAGTGTAGAAAAAACCGTGTTACATTTGTATGTTGTGTTCTAGTTTTTGTTTAGTTGTTGTTAAGGTCATTAGAAGAGTAAAATGAATGGAAGAAAGGATTTTTTTTTTTTTTTTTGTAACTGCTTTACGTCTCTTTTTAACATCGAGGTCTTTAGAGACGGGAAAGGATGGGGGGCAAGGATGGGGGCAAGGAATGGGAAGGAATTCGGCCATGGCCTTTTGAAGGAAGCATCCCGGCATTTGCCTGGAGTGATTTGGGGAAACCATGGAAAACCCAAATCTGGATGCCCGGACGGGGATTCGAACCGCCGTCCTCCCGAATGCGAGGCGAGAACGCTAACCGTTACACCGCCTCGCTCGGTGAGGAAAGGAACCGAAAGGATTTCGGCCATGGCCTTATCAAGAAACCATCGAAGCATTCGTCTGCAGTAGTTACGGGAAACCGAAATCTGTTCGGCCAGAGAGAAATTTTAAACCGCCCTTTTTTGGATACAAGTCCCGCCCTATACGGGAGACCTAGTAGGATTAGTGTTTGCTGTTTTCCTCTCAGCTAATGGTTTATATGTGCGTTCTTCCCAGCATTTTTCCGTGGGGTCCGCTTTGCTATGTTCTCGCACCTTATCTGTTTACTAACTGACTTTTCTCGCACCGGCAAAGGAGAGAGTTAATGTCACCATATTTCGATGAACAGCGTAGGTTTTGTTACGTCTCGTACTTGTTAATTTGTTTGTGAAAGGAGTAGTGTTTAATGCCACCTTTCTATTAAACTGAATTATTACGGAAAGACGCCTGATCTCTCCATACTATAAAAACCTGGGTTTCAGTCCTAGTAAGTTGTGCCTCCCATCATCCAATAAAGTGCCGCTTTAGCACTCTCGTCTAAACTGTAGCTTGTTGTATTTGGGCTGATTCTATTGTTAAATCCCACTTCCGCGAACTATTGACACAGCAGTTAATTAAATCCACCCATGCACAAGGCTTCGAGTTCCCCGACATTTCTTGTTATTAATATCCAAATGTCAGTTAGATATGCCCTCTGACATTACAACAATTCCACAGCCGTTTGGATTATCTGATTTCTGGGAAATAAACCGACAGCCTCTCCTCCGCACTTTATACTCGCAGCCGCGTGCGGGGACACTGTAATCCTCGTCTGCTAAAGTGATGGGATAAGCGCTGGGCCTTCGAACGCTTCCGGAGAGAGATCGTTTCCCAAAGGGTTAGTTTGTGTGAAGCATCATGGACACATTCGTTGCTGGAAAATATGAAGGCTGTAAAAGAGTTATTTAAACACAAACGAGGCAGACATAAGCAGCAAGATGTTGATGATTTCAACGTTGACGCATAATAAGGTTAAAAAAAAGGCCTGTTTGTCGCCAGATATAAATTATATAGAGATAAAGATATAAGGTGACTAATAGCCACTAAGGTAGTCTTAAATCTAACAACAAAAATAATATTATTGGTAATAACATCGCGACGGTAGTACCCTACATGTTCCCCGATATTATTAAATTTATACGTAAATAAAATATGTGGTTTTCATTTTTTTCTGTGGTAAAATAGCCCTTTCCCAAAACTGAGGGGGTTAAAAGAGAAGATCTTACTGTAAAATGTGTAAACCAAATCGGTCGTGTCATTAGAGCCTGGGAAGAATTGGGGACTAGGAATAGGAATAATTGGGCCATGGCCTTATGAAGGAAGCATCCCGGAATTCACCTGGAGTGATTTGAGGAAACCATGGAAAACCCTAATCTGGATGCCTGGACGGGGATTCGAACCCGCGTTCTCCCTAATGCGAAGTCAGAGCAGGTCAGGTGTCAGCTACAGACTTGCGCCAGGGATTCCATACATAGACTGTACATTAAATTGAAGCCACTTAAAGAAATGTTAAAGACAAATTCTGCAAAAAGTTATTTTTAAAATTAACTCGGTTTGCTTAGGTGTTTTTTTTTTGTCTCCTTTTACAGTTTTTTCCTGTAACAAATTAACCAACTACGAACGTCTTAAAATTTGTTTCTCTCTGTGAGACTCTTCCGCACACTACTGTACTTTCCTCACGCACAATTTCCAAACACAATCATTCCGTACTTTATTTGTCCAGTTAATTTTAAACACCCATCTATAGCAATACGGTATATTTAAAATGGTTGAATTTTTCTTCTGTTTGTATTTTATAAGTCCATGTCTCACTACCATTAAGTACTGCGCCCTACACATACAGTTTTAAAAAGTTATTTCTGAGTCTTAGATCAATATTTTCAAGAAGGCTCTATTTACATAGCACTATTCTATTTTTAACACCAATACCGCATTGGCAATCAGTTTTGGTCTGACGTCCTAGCTAATGGTGCGTTTCCACATAAGAGTAGTCGAAAAAAAACTGCAGAACAGTGGAGAGTAGTCAAGATGCCGGTGCACAATAGATTTTTTTTAACTGCTTTACGTCTCTCAACAGCGAGGTCTTTAGAGACGGGAAAGGATGGGGGCAAGGAATGGGAAGAAATTCGGCCATGGCCTTTTTAAGGAAGCATCCCGGGATTTGCCTGGAGTGATTTGGAAAACCATGGAAAACCCAAATCTGGATGCCCGGACGGAGATTCGAACCACCGTCCTCCCGAATGCGAGGCCAGAACGCTATCCGTTACACCACCACTCTCGGTCGCACAATAGAAACGCCGAGTTAACTATGAACATATTAGCTTCTCTTATTAAAAAGAGGAAAAATGAGTAGGAAATCTGCTGGCTAAAGTCTTGGATTAAAAGAAGTGTTTTTGGATTCAGACATATGGTGACACAGGAATTATAGATCGAAGACGTGCAACAGTTTAGGAACTTCTGTAAGTTAATGAACTGTGAAGTTAGAATACGCAGGACCAACAATTTTCAAACAGGACACTAAAATGAGAAAGTCTATAACAGTACATGAACGACTTACGGCAACTCTTCAATTTTTTGTATAAGGTAAATTTACTTATTACATAATAAGTCGATTTCATTATTTAAAATTATTTATTATATTATCTTGACATAATTTTTGGGTGATTCGTGTTCAAGCCTCCATTACATTAATCTTACCTACTTACGTTGTGCTGAAAAGACAGCCAATCCCGAAATTACAAACTTCAGTGCATTGAAGTAAGGCTACTTACATCAATAATTTTCGTCTGCACCAGTTCCATTTTTTCTATTTTTAATTTTTAACAGTTCTTGAGATTGCATGAAAATTGAATAAAATCTTACTTCATTTTTGAACTTCCTACAGTCATTGCAACGTGTTCTATAATAACTATAGACATATTGTCACGAAAGTAAATTATGTATACACATCGTTCATATTCCATAAATTGTGGAGCTTTATTTGAACTTCTCCTGAACAGAAAAATTTATCTATTTCGTCAAAACATTTTTTTTTAATTCTGTCACACTATGGGCACATTTCACATTCCATAGCTTCTCTGTCTTCAAAGATTTTAATTAATTCCTTTATTTCTTCTGATGACCAATGTTTACTTATCCTGTTAATAAATCCCACCGAGCTCTCAATTTCTGCTCTCAGACTTTCGAACATTGTTCGTATTCTGCGAGCTGCTCTCAAACAACACAAGAATGGCGTGTCGACTTTCGAGCAAGTCGATTATTGTTAGCTCTCAGGCAGTAGCTAGGGTTGCAAGCTTTTCAGATTTCCACGACCGAACATTTGCCATCGCCGAGGGGGGGGAGGGGGAGGGTGTATATTAAAAAGTAAAATTTTTAGGTCAATTATTTTTTATTGTTGTAAATAATTGTTATGACAATAACAAATACTTCTTAGGAAGAAACCGTATTTCACTGCCTTTTATGCGATCAAATTTAACAGTGAAAGTAAATTTACACATTTTAGAATATGCGGTGCAATCGTTTTCCTTGTGCAGCCAAGTTTTAAACCCTTCACTCACCGAGATAGGAGGAGGACGAATTCGCTCTCCTATCTATCATTCGGGAGGACGGGGATAAAACCCCGTTCCGCCATCCTAACTGTGGTTTTCCTCAGTCAATGTAGGCGAATGCTGGAATGGTAAAAAAAAAAATTAAAAAAGCACCCTTTCACTTGACCATCACTTGTCTCTGGAGCGACAATAACGTTTCTGTATTTTCTTTCGTAACTGACTCGTTATTTATTTATAACGTACAAATTAATAATATTATTCTTTCTTTAATTCTCCGCAATCAAAACAAGTAAAATGTTCCGCCTGCGACATAGTGTAGGCAACTGAAACGATAATCCAGTTGCTTCACGATATTCGGATTTGCGACTAAACGTTTCAACACAGAGCAAAAAAGTTGAATTATGTTCAGCGAAAGGAGAATAACGAGCAAGACGCGGCGACCTTGTTTACTTCCTACACATCTGAGAAAACGTCAACCCGTAATTTTTAAAATTACTCAATAACAGGACATTTTTTATCCGGTCGCATGTAGTGAACCGGACACGGACAAATCACGTTGGAACCGGACAGTCCGGCCGAAAACCGGACGGTGGCAACCCTAGCGGTAGCTCGCTATTCGCCGCGAGCTACTATCAGCGACAGGGCTGTATTTAGGCATTGTGGGCCCCTAGGCTATACATGGGGTGCGGGTCCCCCTGTCGACAGTGACCCCTCCGACCGGGGGTTGCCTCCGGCTATGGATGCTTAAATTCGAAATTCAGGTCAAAAAATTTATGGGACACCTTTTTTTTAGCTCTTTTTACTTTAACTCTACTACTGACCCAGGCGGGGGGCCCGGGATTGTGTTGCGGGCCCCCCTATATGGTGTGGGCCCCCCTTTGTGGTGCGGGCCCCCCTTGGGGTTGCGGTCCCCTAGGCTGTCGAGAGCTTCTCATCAGAATTTACTCTCAAGTGGAAACGCAACTTAACGGAAGTCATTTACTTCTCCTTTTACATCTGATCATATATTTATACTTAATTTACTGTCTGTCGTTGGTCTCATTTCTGTTATATCTGGTCTTGCTTTCGTCCAAATTTTTTCCCTCATTATTTTGTTCGCTCCATTCAGTAATTGCTGAATTCCCTCACGCTATTTTACTAACAGGTCGTTGTCATCAGAAAATCTCAGCATACTATTTCTCCTTAAACGCTTATGCCATAGCTTTCTTTGCATACAAGTTACTGGTGATTTACTAAAACCTCATTGCAGACAATTTTTAATTGATGTTTCTCTTTGGTGATTCTCTGCTTTTATTGTAGCCACTACACTTCTACCGAGTTTATAAATTGTTGTTATAATCCGAAAGTATACACTTCTTTAAAATGAATCTCTTGTTGAAGATTAGCGTTTGGGGCATGAATTGTTATGGTCACCCCTTCGAGTACGGCATCGGGGTATTTATAATTTAATATTATATCTCTCTTGATTATGTTGTTGTAAGAACAAGAACTTGTGTAACAATACATCCAAATTCAGACAACTGAAAAATAAATACTTGAAAAATTAATATATAAACTTGCTCCGCTCATATATATGCGTTGTGTAGCTAGCTAAAGAGGTACAAAAGCCGAGAATCATTAAATAAGAACCCAACCTATTGCCCCATTTAACATTGTCATAGGCTGTTACGTCCACAGACACCTGGTCTTGATGCACCTTGCCAGTATTATTTTGTAAGCTAGAATTGCTTCGTTCTTTCTCCGGATTTTCCTAAACCCTAAATGATCTTCACTTATATTTCTAGAATTTTAATCGTGAAGCATGTTTACCTTCCATTACGTCACTAAATAATAACTTTTATCAGCGACGAACAGCTCACGTCAATTATGGGTATATTGCCTCCTTGTTCCAGCGTCAGATTGCGATTCATTTTCAGTTTTGCTTTGGGCACTTGATTGAATTTGTCGTATGCCGTCGAGTGCTATCAATGAGATGCCAGATAACGCTTCTGATAATGAATGGCGGAGTGGCCATATCTCCTGCTCTCTCGTCTCACGTGCCTGTCCGAATAACACACTGCTCATTAACTTGCACTTCAATTAGTTATCACGTCTGTGAGGAATTTTCCGCTATCACAGACTCTCAAGTACGAATGTTTTTAATCAACGAAGTTCTGAGGGTTTCATTTGCCTCGAGTGTAATGATTAAAGCATGAATTTAAATAAAAACATGGCTATGTAGCAGGTAACCTCACCTGGTCGTCATAGAAACAGTATTGAGTTGTCTCTGTCCCAAAGACATGACGCATATATTTTTTAAGTGCACAAGATTTTTGTAACTATGCTTTACCCATAGCATATACTATTAATCTCTGGTTATTTACAACCACCTAACTAGTCATCGAAATTTTCATATATAAAACTGCTCTCCAAATTTTTTTAATCGTTTAGGAGATTGTATTTCTTTTAGTGTATACGTCCAGTATGAATAAGCAATCATTGAGCAGTTAATAACACAACTGTTCGTGAAAATTACTACACTCAGAAGGAATGGTCTGAATCACTCCAAAATCGGAGAGTGTGTAGAAAAGTAGAACCGTAATGAGTGATTGAGATTGCAAAGAGATGATGTGCACATAGGCCCAGCAGTGCCCTATTTTTATGACCGCGCATGTCACTAATACGTCACGCTCAGTCGGTGCGGAGCCGTCAAAGTGGAAACATGCAAGTAAGGGCCGGTAAGCCTCGTCGACGTCAAAGGGCGCAATATCAGCACGTGAGTGAGTTGAAACGTGGCAGCGTGATTGGTCTGAGGGAGCTGTGTTAATCGTAAAGAGACAATGCAACTATTACAGGGCATGCTGCAACGACAGAGATGCGTATGTGGAGCGAATGGACAGAAGACAGTCGTACACTGCGACGGGCAGTTAATTGACCACACAACGTGACCACAGCAAGGGATGACCATGGAGCAAAGAAAAGAGAGGAGACCACGTAAGGGACCTTCTCCAAACAACGACGTGAGGCCGAGTGGAGAGCGGTGGGGTGGGGAGGTCGCCATATTGGTAGGGTCAAGAAACACAAGGAATGTATACAGAACGGAAGAATTTCTTCGTTTTTAATCATCGCATTACTAAAAATGAAGTCTTATGGGGTCACATTTATAAATACCGTAATTGATATAACCTACAAACATTAGAATTTAAGAAAAATAACTGCCAACTAATTTTTGATAGGAATTTTGTATGCAGAAATAAAACTTCTTTTTTCTGCCCACAGCCGCAAAAACAGAAGACTGGAGGGTCGTATTGCTATTTTGAAATCATTGAATAAATCACTAGTACTCTTATGGACCGACAAAAAATTTTCACGTTCTACACATTTAATTCTAAATGTATCTTCTTATGGGAACTTACTTGGTGCGAATTAGCGTAGTGGGTGAACGGTTTACCTTCTGGCCTCACATTCGAGGGATGTGGGTTCGAATCACCGTGCAGCCACCTAGATTTGGGTTTTTGACAGTTGCCCCAACTCACTCCAGGTGAATGCCTGGATGGTTCTGTCAAAAGAGCATGGTCGAATTCCTTCCCGTTCCTTGACACCTGCCTTTTCCCGCCTCTAATGACCTCAACGTCGACGAGATGTAAAACCATAAGAAAAAAAAGTTTTCCCCAAATCACTCCAGGTGAATTCCTGGATGGTTCTGTCAAACGATCATACCTGAATTCCTTCCCAGATGTCCTTATCCGCCTCTAATGACCTCAACGTCGACGAGACGTTAAGCCATAGGGGAAAAAGTTTTCCCCAAATCACTCCAGGTGGATGCCGGGATGGTTCCGTCAGTAGGTCATGGCCGAATTCATTCCCCCCATTATTTTCCCACTTCTAATAGCCTAGACCCAAGAAAAGGGTTGATTGTTGAAGGCTTGAATGTTAATATCTTGACGTAACATTTTATAACAATCGCAACTGGGAAAAGCACATTGGGAATATGGTAGGAAAATTTTACAAAAGGGTGATAAGAGGATATTACAGAGAAGTTGAGGAATTGGATTATGAAACTCTGGTCAGACCATTGCTTGAATATGGTGTAGTTTGGGATCCACATTCTAGGTATCAAACAGAGGATTTGGAGGGCATGCAAAGAGCAGCTGAATTTGTTAGTGCAAATTATTGCAGGAGTCAAGATCTGATATGATAAAAGCACTGTATTGGGAGGAAGGAGGGGAAGAGCATGCTGGGAGTGTTCAAGGCAGTGTGAAAAGATATTGGTGGGATAGTTAATAGTAGTCTATGGAAGGGAAATGACAACGATATCCACAAGATGGCATTCTATTTCACACATAAGGTAGTGGGGACATTTTCTTTAGTGGGTGTAGGTGTCAGGGATTTGAATAAATTAGCAAGTGATAAATAGTATACCAAAAATGATACAGGAATTTAAAATTACAATTCGTCAATTGGAGAAGTATATGCAGGAGCATTAAACTCTCAAAGTATATAAGATAATTTAAAAAATAATAAGATGGTAATTAGATTAGTAGCGGAATTGTGACTAGATCATGTGTTCCACTTCAACTTAAAATTATTTTAAAAAACAGTAATAGTCAATTTCTGTAGGTTTAATTCTTTAGAAGTCATCATAAAAGAGCACACTTACCTCTTATATTTGCAATAATTGAAAGATCTCAACTACATCAATAAGTGTGCATTTCAAATATTAACCAAAAAGATTTGTATTTATTTTGAAAAAGGTTCAAATATAATACAGTACATTCAATTTTCATTGATCCCAATATAAGAGACTGGCTCTTTGGGATTTCAAAAGTTGTCAATTTACAGATAAACAATTGCATATTAAAAAAATACATACACCAGAAGATGTATAGGCATAGCATACATAGTACATTAAACAACTGCCTAGCAAAATAACACATTTACCAGAAGCTGTACACTCATATCATACATGGTACGGTAATTATGTCACCTACATTTACACAACTACTGGCAGTTTATTGAAAATGTATGTAGAAAATGCTCCTCATTCAGTAATCAAAATTGATAAAATTCTTAAAGAAAGAATTTATTTACTTTTAAACAAAATCAATCTTGTATATTTATTCCTAATGGAATCTCCTTGCTTTACATAGTTCTTGCCCCAGTAGTTAAACCTAAGTGATAAATAATTTCTTATAACTGCCCTTATAAGCAGGGCTGTGTGGTTGTGTAACACACCTTGGTCTAGGGAGTGCTCATTGAGCTGACTGAATATATTTTCATTCAGTAACATTCATACAACTATGGTTTCTGTTTTCAAAATATTTACTTCATTTTTAAAAAATGAACAGACATTAGTGCGAACACTTATACGGAACACTTTTTCAGAAAAAAACATTTGGTATTGCATTTTCTCTCATTGTTGATGAAAGTGATGTTCTATCCATTTGATCTTCTGAGCTAAACATAAAAAACTGAAATGAGTTGGCATCCAATTTTGCCTCCTGCAAGCTTTGATCCATTTTGATCGTAGATCTTCATTCTTTGGAAACCTGTATCAAAGAAAAAATATTCTATGTATTGGCTACACAGCAGTAGTTCTTTTTAATATGAATAAGTAACAAAACTGTTTGTTCCTAAAGTCCTTAAATTTTGGTTTATGTTCAAATAGATTATATTTCCACATTCCATTTCAGTAATTTTAAAATCTTTGATGGGAAAGATTACAAAATCAAGAAAATTAGGTCTAGACCTATTTAAAAACAGAAGCAAGTCTTATATGAATTTTTAAAAATAGCCTAGCAGAATGGTAAGGACTTTAAAACAATTGAAACCTTCAAAAGAATTCATGGCTTAATCAGAAGATATTGCAATGGTAGTGGATACCTATTTAAATTCGCCAGCAGCATTAGTTCAAGGGGATTCTATCATTACCGTGGTGCCACAATCTTCTTTACTTTCAATTAGTTTCGTTAAGTTACATAAGAATTCATAATCACGGTAATGATAGAACTGGCCAGTGCAATTATCTTGCTACCATATATCAAAAGTCGCAAGCTAGTGTCACTAACAACGTGCTCAATAAATTACTAATAACAAATAAATAATTTGTTCCTTATGCTATAAAAAGAATATTCTGCAACAGGCTGCATTTCAACCTAATCACAATTTGACTTAATGTTGCCGCTAAAGAGTTAAACGACGCAAATGCAACCAAACACATTAAACTTATTGCGAATTACATTTCAGATAACAACAAAATGTACTTCATTACGATTACTAGATCGCATATCACAAATTATCACAATTAATTTCATCAAACACTTTCAACATAAATTAGGTACAACTGGACTAAAGCACATAAATGATGTATTCGCTTCATCGCGAAGTAAACTTGATCCACACGTGAAAAATAGTAAGATGAAATTGTTCTCTGCATCAGCAAATATTTGATAACACCATCGTCCTATTGAGAGCTGTGAATAAACTTTTTTAACAGGCACTGTACATCTATAATGACATTTATTATGTTTTGCAGACGCCGCACTACAAATACTTCAAGAACAATAATTTCAACGTGACTTACCTATGGAAAGTTATTCCAGATTGTTTTTTACTTGTTCTGTTTGTGCAACCATAGGCAACACAATTTGGCATTATTAAACACCTTGAAATATCCGAACATGAAATGTTCACACCAGGAAGCTAATGAAAACAGACAAATGTTTTGAACACACGAAGATGGCGGCTCCGGAGACAGGCTGCTTCACAGTTTAAGCGACACCTGGTCTCCCCTCTATTCCTACCTCCATGGGGATGACTATGTTGTTCGCATGGCCGTCCTCAATGTCGTTTCGACGTTGGAGCACTGCAGTTGGTGTGAGTATGTCTGCTTCGACGGTTCGGGCTGGCACGCATGCCATTGCGTCGGCTTCTGTTGACCAAAAACCATTTCATATTACAATGGCCACGTGAACAGTGTCACTGACATGGTAAATGGAAAAATGTAGCGTTTTAAGACGAGTCTCACTTCAGCTATTCCTATAGTGATGACCACGAACGCATTTTATGCTACCATGGTGATCGCAATCAGGCAGAAGGCACTGTTAAACTGAATAATAGAAATATGTCAAGTGATTGATGCACCATTGGCTATAAAACGCGATCTCGTCTCCTATGTATCTGAACAGCAACAGCTAAATCAGCGAAGATTTTGAGAATTTCCTACTGGCAACTCCACATGCCATATTTCAGCATGCCAATCCCCGGCCACATGTGACGAGGAATTTGTGAGCCTTATTTGAAGAAAGACGCGTACCATTGCTTCCCTCGCCTGCACGTTACTTTGACATGTCACTCATTGAAAAAAAATGTGATGTGGTTAGAAGGCAACTCGCTACAACAACTGTCTACGCTTTGTTGACACGCCCACAGTCTATATGGTGGTCCCAGCAGCATATACAGGCTCTCTTTGATTCCGTGCCACGACATCTAGAGGCTCTTATTGCAGCACATGGTAGCTTCACACCATACTGAATACTGACAGTCATGGTCCATGTACAGTCCTGTAATTATGAACATTTGTATATTGTCATGTCCCTAATCAATTGAATAAATTTCGTTTTAACCACATTTCTCCTTTATTTCACCATCATTAATGCATATAAACTATGATATACAATCCCTAATTGAATCGCAAATTAGTTTGCACGATTTAACACAATGCATATGAGTTTATTGCGCTAACATCTATGCTGGGAGAAGGCTTGCGCTAGGCAATATTAAGTACATTCTATCACAGAACTATTAGATTAGCAGACTATTGTTTTATTTCTCATGGTGTCGGTTTTGGCTTCTGTTACTTGAACGATATATGAAACAACCGGGATATAAAAGTATTATAAATATTGTTGACGACTAAATCTAGCACTATTTGCAGTTTAGCTGAAATGCGTTAGTTTTTGTGAGATGCAAAAATTTAAAATTTTAAGGATTGAGACCCTCTGTCATCAGCACTATCTTTTCGGGTTAAAAGTATCCTATATGTTATTCAATGAAGTATGCCATCACATGTACTATTTTGTTAAAAACAATCCATCAAATTATGCGCAATGCGCTCATCATACAGACAGACAAAAATTCCACACTTAATGGTTTTCGCATTTCTGTCATCAGTATTGTACATGCAGTTACTCAGATTTCTGGAACAGACTCAAATTTTCTACAGCTGCATTATAGTATAGTACATATACAGGGTGTCCAGAAAAGGACTCCCTGATTTCAAAATTAAATATCTCGAAAACAAAGATCGATAGAGGAATGCAGTAAACGGTCTGTTTATTGTGACAGCTGTAAGAATAATAGTTACAAATGGCGCTGTACGCTGTGTTGCCGTAGGACTCTCTTCTAACCTGTGGTACTCTAGCACCAGAAAAACGCGTTGTTCAATAGTGTACATGATTTTAAACTCTTCCTTCGGTACGCTAACCTCCTTTCACGTTTCAATGGTGGAACTGATCGCCCTGAGCTTCGGATCACTATTTAGGCATTACGTATGGCGATTACAGCGCCATCTGTTAGCAGCTTTTGTAACTATTATTTCACACTGCTGTATACACTTCTTACAGCTGTCACAATAAACATACCGTTTACTGCATTCCTCTATCGATCTTTGTTTTCGAGATATTTAATTTTGAAATCAGGGAGCCCTTTTCTGGACACCCTGTATGTGACCGTAAGCTTCTATTCGTTTTGGAAAACCGTATACCGTAAACTTTTTAGCAGTTTTTGCCGCCGCCAATGGTCAGTCGGTAAACGGGATGATCATGTGAGGGTAGGGGGGTTCTCGAATGCAAATCTGTTTTTTTTTTTCGATACTTAGTTGAGAATTTTTCAGGAAATACATATTTGTGCTAATCCCTTTTCACAGTACATATATTTCCAGCAGAGATACGAGTCACTGCGTATGTACGAACGATCGTCATATATGAAGGCGAAATTCAGCCAAACAAACGTTCGAAGGGTAAGCACGGTTAGTTCAATTTTTGTAAGCTTTACGATGCCATCCATACACCTTCTGTGAATGATTACTTTTCGACATCCACGTATGTATCCACTCTGAAAAGAAAAATTCGTAAAATAATTTGAAAATAAAAAATCTAATAAAACCAGATTTTGACACCATCATAATAAATTCTCAAAAGCTATAAATCTGCAGACATCACGTGTATTACGAAAATTATTTATATTATAAGCCTCTGTCGATCCCCCACAGTCCGAAAGTAATCCGATGCCAAGATTTTATCCCCTTGATTTTCTCGAAAATTAGTGGGTCTTGCGGTCTTTAATTATGTGTAACCATGCCATCAGAATTAATTAAAATTGGCGCGATCGAAGTTTCAACTTCTCCTTGTTACCTTGTTAATTTTAGGTATTGAGTAGCTTGGTGAATCACGAAATATCCATCTGTCACGATCAGCTGAACGTTTACACACGAAAATTGTTGCACTCCCGAACATATTTTTAATTACTTTCGCCCGCTTGAAAATCCATTCAAAAATCGTGTATTAAATTGTTTTCACAAAAAAATTGTTTATATAAATTTTTTACAATCGCCTTTCTATTCTTTTTGCCATATTGTGTTTTGGACACTATGTATAAATCAAACACTAAAGAAGTTGAGTCTGACATAGTTATATAGAGTACTAGAGATTTTTTGAAAAGATTCAAAATATATTTTTTCGACATGTTTGGTTATCCGATCTACGAAATTCTCTTTCGAATAATATGGGCATAATTTTTGGTAAAGAACATTATCTATTAAAGTATCGCATTTGTTAAAACTACTGAATAATTTATTTTTTTAAAACCCAGCATTATTTGTTTAAATGTAAGTTATCAAGTGAAACACAGTTTCCCACAATCTCTTCTTAAAAATAACTTTTTATTGATATTTTTCAAGAAATATTACAAATATATTTCAGATGTATGTAATATGCACCGTGCTACCACACTGGCTCGTGCAGGTAATTTATTGGCCGTTTTGAACGTGGTTTTTAGTCGGTTCTCCGCAACCATCATGTCGAATGCTGCAACGTTCCCCAGCTTCCGCCTCATAAAGTAAATATTTCACTAACAGAAAACACACTTATTATATAGAAAAGAAGTTAAACTTTCCGCTGACAGATGGCAATATTTATCTCCCTTCCCCCACCGCAAATTATAACTAATTCGTTCAGAAAGAGACGTGATGGCAAAGAGCTTAAGCGTTGATGAGATTTCGATGTCTGCTATCCATAATGTTGGCCAAAGAGACAATGAAACAAGAAATATTGTTTTTTACTTAACATTCTGTTTCGTACAAGTGTGGCAGAAAAGTCGGCTTATATACTTGTTGATTTCAAATTTCTTGTAAGAAATACCCTTTATCTCGTTGTCATACGTTGCTTAATTTCTTGAGTACTAGTCATTTCAAAATCGACATAATTGTGTGTTTTAATTCTGTACTGTTACGCATTACCGACCGGAGAAGACACATTCACAGTAAATGCGTACGGAAGCCTCAGTTGACGAGAACAAGTCACACTTGTCACCGCTAGCTTGTAGCCTGTAGGATGGAATTTTCGAGCGTTCCAGGCACGGAATATGATTGCGTAGAGCCGTGAGTTGCCTTGAGCTAATTCGGTATATTTGTTGGGACAGCTCTGAAGAGGCGGGCGTCTGGAGCGGGCTTGGTCTCGCGTTAATCTCTTGAGCGAGTGAGTGGATCTGGCTTCGATCCAGTCACACGCCCTGGCTCTAGACGCATGGCGGGGAACAGGGACACCGCTGTTCGGTGACCGTCAACGGAGGCTGCCAGTTGAACAACACACATCGAGGACGCTTGCAGCGGCAAATAAATGATGGAAGAAGTGTTTCAAGGGTTCCAAGAGAGACGGATCTTGTTATCAGTCTTCTGAAAATATTCTAAATCACATTGTTATCATGAGTTTGAACGAAACAAATAATTTTTGATCCAAAGGTACCAAAGCCTGAGAAATAACGGCATAAGCAGATATGAACAGTTAAGGGGATATTACCTAACAACACATACAGAAAACGTTGTTTTCAAATACAGTAATCCCTCTGTTAGACACTATCGTCATCTCAGTTATCAGAATTATTCCTTCGTTCCTACACCTATATGTCCTTGTCTTTCTCATAACCCACCTCAAAATTCAAATATTGGGTTGATCCAACTTCTTTGCGTGTGTTTCTTCTGTAATTTTAATTTTAATTGTCAATTTATTTTTAATTGCGATGGAGCACATACTCCAATGGAAATTCCCTTAGTCATCTAACTATTCCTTTTTCATTATTAATATTTTTAATTATCTTGTATAGTTTAAGTTTTAAATCCCTCTCCTATCTACTTTCACGATTTAGGAATTTTGAAGTCCTTCAGCGTTTTCGGTAAATTATTCTTCACATCACTTGGTAATTTGTTCCAATCCGTGACACCCTTACCCACAAAAGAAAATTTGCCCACTCCACTACGCATCGAATCGAATACCAGCTTGTGATCATAGTCGTCTTTTACCTTGCACGTACTATTCCTGATTCTTCGATCAATATTCTTCCAAGCCCCATCACCAACAGATGGCTTGTAAATTTCAAGCACACTCTTCAACCTCCTCCTGACTTCCAATGACTCTCAATACAGCCCCATTATCTTATCAGTAACTGACAGGGTCCTGCGATAATGCGAAAAATCATTGGTTGGACACTATTTGATTCCACATACGATTCGCTTGTCGTGAACAATCCTTTTGTATTTTCTGATTTTTATTTTTTAAACGATTTAAACTATTATGATGAGACCGAATAAACTTGTATATTTAAATCAGACCGCTAGTTATTGGAAAACTCAGAGAAGGTTGTTCTAAATCAGCTACATTGGTTAAATATTTACACATAAGTAGTGACAGGATGGCGAATGACTTTATGGTACTGTTCCTTCATAAATTCTGGAAATAAATTTAAACGTATTTTATTTGTTTATAGAGAGCTGATTATTTGTAGACTGGAAGATGAAATACGAGAAAAGCATGTAAACTGAACCTTGTTTCCAAAGAGATTAATCTGAGAACCTAGGATCAAAAAAGTAAAGTTATGGAACTTAGGTTAACAGACGAAACCAGAGCAAACATTTTAATAAACAACGACATTACAGTCCATGTAGGTGATTTTACAATCATTGACGTCACATTGTCTAAAAATGGCCCCCACGCGTATTTAGATATTTTTGCGGTAAGGATACAACGCACTTTGATAGATAAAGTAAAGCAGTATACACCCTCAACACTTTATAATTACCATTGCTGTTCAGCTGTACCCAGCCTGATTAATAACCGGTAATATTCGGGACTGGAATTCAGGAGCAGTCGGTTCGAACCTCGCTCCGACGTTACAGGTATCAATGTTTTACAGTAACTTGAAAATCTTACATGCGAATTCGAGGATGATTCCTTCATTAAGGGCATTACCTTCTCATTCCTTGCCAAAATTCCTGTTACAAAAATTAAAAAAGTCCGAATCACACTCACGGACTGCTGGTTTCCTACACGGACTATGTACTGATACTAGTTCACTTAAAAATGTAAAAACTGCTTTTAAAAATCTTCGAAAATAACATTTTTTTTAAAAAAAACAGAGTTATTAAATTGTCTTTGAAATGGAATATATCAATCAAATACAAAATAATTCTATTGAAAAAAAATTACGGTGGGGCATGAAAAAATTTTAAACTTTTTAAAGAAAACGTTTTTTATAACATATTCCAAATCCCGAAATTCTCAATCGAAATATAAATATGATATTTTGTCGAATAAAATATAAGCTGAGTATCAAATTTGTTGAAATCACTGATTTAGTTATTTTGTGAAAACCATAAACTCCAGAAAGTTTCCTATAGTCTCCCACCGTCTCTAAAGACCTCGCTGTTGAGAGACGTAAAGCAGTTAAAAAAAAAAAAATATATATATATATAGTCTCTCTGTAAAATTTAGTAGGTTGCATGCCACCGTAAATAATTGTAAATGCCACTTTTCATCGTTTTTTTGGGAAAAATATACTTCCACAAATCGTGAATTGAAAAGTAAAATCGAAACATTGTGAGAGACGGTGTGCTGGCAGCTTTCGATTTGTATCAGTGAAGATTACCTTAATGATTTTTTTTTTTTTTCGTTCAATACCCGACTCATCTTACGATTTTTTTTTAAAAAAAATCTTATAAATAGCGTTATTGGTTAGTAAAAAGTACTACGAAATTACAAATTTCTAAATTAAAAGGTCCAGAAGTTATTAATGCTCGACAGACAAACGGTCGGACTGACAGAAAAATGAACGAACACAAAATTTAGGTGCCCCTATTTTCTCCTCTTCCAAGAATTGTATTTGATTCCCATAAGAGGCGTTCTCTACTGTTCCGCTGTATTCAGTGAAGGGAATGACCAACAGTTTTTTGAGTAGTTTCTTGGTATATTCCGTCCTTGACCTATACGGTAGATACTGGACTTCTAATACTTTCCTTGCCACTTCCCCAGAGTGTGACGCTCCGACTTCATTCACATTCGAGAGGACGCGATTTCGAATCCCCGTCCATCTATCCAGCTTTCTGTTTTCATGGTTTCCCGAAATCACTCCAGGCGAACGCTAGGGTGGTTTCTTCAAAAAGTTTATGTCCAAAATCCCTCCCTTCCTTTGCCCACACTCTTTTCCCGCCTATAAGAACTTCGATGCCAGCGAGGCCTCAAGACATAAGCAAAATAAAAGCAAGTGTATCCTGTCCAATTTAACAAATCATCAAAAGAGATGCATTGTACCCCTCAGGCCATCAATTCGTCTCCGTCGTAAATTCAGAATACGCGTGAAGAACATAATGGTACAAAACCGCATCACGTAAAGAACACGTTTCAGTTAAGTGAACGTGACTGTGAAGAAAACCGCAGGATTTGCCTGAGAGGGGATGCGCTGGGTCGGCTCTAACGGTGTTTACATCAGCCTGATCCTTAATTACGCCCAGACCTGCTAATATCGGTTTCTCGTTTGAATTAACAGCTCTCTCATCTCCTTCAGATTACCGTACCACCACTCTGACCAAGGCCAGAGTTAAGAGGCTTGTTTTGTGTTCTGAGCGTGATCTAAAGCGTATTAAATGTATTGATTAACGTTCCAGTTACAGTTCACTTGTCAGACATCTAACTGCATTAATTATCCACCTCTGCAGGGACTTCATGCCCCATCCATACTTCCGTGATTTTAAATGCAGTCTCTTTTCACGTGACGATAGCTGTCAGTTCCATTTGATATCTTGATCCTTCATCTTTTTTATTTTGGACTTTCGTCGATGTGAAGGTAATTACTGCCAAGAGAGTTTGGGGGCAATGAACTAAAAGGAATTCGGCCACGGCCTTTTGAAGGAACCAGCTCGGCATTCGTCTGGAATGATTTCTGGAAACCCTGGAACACCGAAATTTGGTTGGTCGAACAAGGATTTGAACCCGCATCCTCCCGAACCTTACCCACTAGGCTCGGTTATTGCTTCTTATCCTATTGGTAGGAGATAATAAAATCATTCAATTGTAATTTAAATTGAAATTTGATGCAACTTAGTTCAAAAGAAACTATAATACAAACCTGATTTCTTCTTTGATTTATTACGTCATTTAGGTACACGTCACACAAACATCTCGGAACATTTGCGAACCAGAAAACAATCTCGAGTTTACTAGTTTACAGGAAAGGATACCCGACTAGTTATTTATGACGGAATTTTCTAGAAACGCAACAGATTCGTAAGCCAATTACACCGCAAAATTTCATTGAACTATAGAGAATGTTAATGTATAATCAGCAGTGCTGCATTGCCCATAAACTTAACAATAACACCAAAATTACAAATACCAATGCCAAATAAACGTTTAATGACCGCCGCCCGAGTCTGCATTGTGTTTCCGGCGTTGTCTAAAGCAATTTGACGCACATGGGTCATTGTGGGCTTTTTGTATTCATAATAATCTGCTTTACTCTCCTGTGTCCATTTGCGATACTTCTGAACGCGTTTAGTACTAATATACCACGACATTTTGTCAAAACACACAATTTTCACAACATTAATAGTTATTATCCAATCATTTTAACAATATCACTGCTATTTCTGTATACTAAACAGATAGAACTCGAAGAAAAGATTTCGACTACATCTCACTTAACTTTGTCCAGAGACATAAATTTTAGTGTATGCAGCGCGGTGTAAAATGAATGTTATTTCTACCCAAGCTCTCCCCGCGTTATATGATGTTTGTAACCTTTGTTCCTTCATCTGTGGAATGGTATATCTTATAAACTTTCATGTTTTATTGATTAGAAGATTCACTATCGGTAAATTTTTCTCGTATTAATCAAGACAAAAACCCTCAAATGATGTGTCAGAAGTCGATATAGAATCAGTTTTCTTACCCTCAAAATTGAAGAATAGCCCAAAAACAGATCGAACTGTTGAAAGAAGTAGCGGAGAAAGTGGGTCTACAGATTTCATTCGAGAAAACAGAATTTATGACCTGCAATAAAGAAACGCCAAAATACATGGAGACAAAATATGGAAAAATTAAACGAGTCTCATACTTCAAGTATTTCGGTGAAACAATCCAAGAGAATGGAACTGAAGCAAAAGCTAATGAAATTAGATGCCAAAAGATGGAAACAGCTTATCGCCTAACACAAAATGTCTACAACAAAAAATGCATCTCCAAGCACACAAAACTGAGACATTACAATACAGTTATTAAACCTGAATGTCTTTATGGATCAGAAACACTTATTTTTAACAGAAAAAAAGATATAGAAAACATTGAGAAAAAAGAACGCAAAATTATAAGGAAAATTTTGGGCCCAAGACTCATAGGAGACCAGTACAGACTCAAAAGTAATCAGGAAATTCTACAATATGCAGACATTCACAGTGATATTAGAAAACGCCGACTAAAATTTTATGGACACATCAAAAGAAAGAACCCTAACAGACTTACAAGACAAATAGTTGAATTCTATGAAAACCGAAGTAAATCAATATCGGATACAATGAAATGGATTGGAGAAATCAAGAAAGACCTCAAATCAGCAGGAATTGTTCCAGAAGATTTCGAAAACAGAGACACATTTAAATCAAAAATTCACAAGTGGCAAGTTGACCGGGAGGAAAGATTAAAGAAAAGATCAGGAACAACATGGTCAGATGAGAGGAAAGAAGCCCACAGCAAGCGTATGAAGGAAATATGGGCACAAAGGAAAGCGAACAAACGCTTCTGAGTACTTTGCGTAGTCCTAATGGGCTTATCCGCAAATAATAATAATAAATAAATACAACACTTCAACTTCTTTGTAATCAATCAGAGGGAAATACCTACTTTTTACCTTAATTTATTGAGCTTCGTCAATAATTTCATGCTTAATAAAATCAGATAGTTCGTTTCTTGTAATCAGTATAATGCTTGTTTATTGCGCTCAATAGCCCTCAGACACATTTACATAGGTCACGCTAAGGACGCCATTATTGTTGCATATTAAAGAGATTGGACAGCAAAGAAGATCCCGTGCCTAAGCAGACTTTCGCCCGCAACATACCCTCCCGCCAATTAGAAGCGTCGAAGTCTTCGGGCGATTGTCTGTTTGATCTGGGGTTAAAGAGTGAGTGTCACCACCCACGCCACTGACGCATGTGTCCCGGATGTTCCATGCCGAGGTTCACATGAGTGACAACGGGGAACTTCCCCCTCCGCCGGGACCTTACGGCCAGGACCACGAGACATCACCGGCCGGGCGACTCTCGCAGTAGGATGACGTGGGGACCACGCGATCTCGCCAGGAACGGGACGACCCCACCTGCAGTGTTCGTGCTAGTGTTAGTGCAGTGAGAGTATTGAACTGTGCTGTTGTGTTAAAGGTTAGGAGCTTTGTATTTTCGTGCAACTCCACCATACCCTGTCGATCAAGGGCGCCAGGCTCAAGTGCCATCTCGTCCTGGTAATATAATCTTTGCGATAAAACGATCACAGTGATTCGTGTGCCCCTGCCCAGAAAACTCCCTTAGCTATTAACACAGGTAAATTGCAGACTGTCTCCGCATTATTCTGTTCGTTGCCGGCGCCGTATTGCGAGAGATTTTATGCTCTCGCCGACATTTCGTGTTAGCTAGTCGTTGCATATCTTAGACTGAGAACAATAATGTTAATGAAATAACTGTCCGCCATATCTTGACTTTTGCACCGGTTTTATCATGTGTTTTATTACTTGTTTGTACCAGAATTGTACTAGTAAAGGCACCCATGATGTTCCTTTAATTATCAGAATCCTTTATGTAGAATTAAATGTTGTAAAAGTGTAGTTTTTCTGTAATTATTGGACTAAGGATATGAACCCTTCTAAATCTCAAGTATAAATGTCAGCTTTGTACATTTCTGGGCCATCCTTCTTGGTGTTAGCGGGAAAATTAGTAATCATTTTATTAAAACGTCCATTTCATGGGTTGAAACATCGCAGTGTCTAATACTTGGAGTTCAAATAACGTTTAAAATCTTATCAAACTTAGTTTTTCAAGTTCCATCCTCTCTCGCTACTCCTTTTCACTCCTTGCTATAAAGCAAAGACTACTTCACGCGTGACGTATTTCTCTATCGATTTCATTTTCATATTTTACAACATATTATCATAACAATTAAAATTATTAACTAAGTATTCTTTCTCATTTGTTATATTAAAGCAGATAAAAATTTTAATTGCATGTATTTTATGGACCATTCCATACAAATTTAACGCCAGATTTTCTGGTCGTAGACTGGGAGTTAATGTGAGAGGGAGGTGGTTATGGGGTAGGGCAAGAGTTAGGCGAATGGGGGGTAGAGGATATGTAAGATGTAAAGTGGAAGTAAAAATGGGAGTGCCGCAGGGTAGCGTATTGGGACCATTGCTATTTATTATTCTAATGATTAATTGTGTTGATTGTTTACTATCAGAAATTAGATTGTTTGCAGATGACATAATGCTATTAAAAAAAAAGGGAAGAAAAACGGTAGACGACTGTTAACAGCTGCAGGGTGATCTGAACAGGATATCTAGTTGGGTTGGTAACATGGGATGAAGATAAATGCATAGAAGAGTCAGCTTATTAGATACACAAAGAAAAAACTAAAGGTTGGTTACGATTATAAGGTGGGCAAAGAATTGCTTGTTGAAGACTTTAAATGTAAATATCTTGGCATTACATTTGATAACAAGCTTAAATGGGCACGACACATTGGACAGGTAGTAGGAAAAGGTTTCAAATTCTGCAATTGTTGGAGAGAGTGATGAGGGAATGTACGAGAGAAGTAAAGGAATTGGGTTACAAAACTTTGGTCACACCATTGCTTGAATATGGTAGTGTAGTATGGGACCCACATTTTGAGTATCAAATACAGTAGTTCAGTCGCTTCCTGATCGCCGTAGAGGCAACATCGGCGCTTAGAGAGCTATACTCCGAGTTTTCCTTGTGACGAATAACGCGTGAACTAGGACAGTGCAAGCACCAGTTGTGTATACTATTATACAGTGAATAGCAGTCAGTAAACCAACTAAAAAGTTTTGTTTAGGAGAGTGTGTGTACCTCGCCACCATGGAGGGTGGCGAGTATGGTGAAGGTGGCATACAGCCACATACGGACAGTGCGCCGTCGGGTAACACGTGCACCAGTTCCGTAGTGGGCGAGGCGCTGGAAACATTAGCAATGGACTACGCCGACGGTGCCCCTATACTCCAAAAGCAGTCCAAGAAAAGACCACGCCGAGAGGAGAACAACGTAACAGCACTGGGAGAGGAAGTCAACATGCTGCTGCCAGCTGCACCAAACACGCCGCCAACAGCTCCTCCAAGCACGTCGCTGTCAACTCCAGCCTACAGCATACAGTCAACAATCCCCGCACAATCAGCTGGATTGGTAAGTGAAGACGCTTTGCAAGCCAGTGATCCTAACGCAGTGCTGAGGCAGCCCCATTTCTATAAAGAAACAGATTGCGGTCCATTTGTTGTACATGCAGAATATGAAGCAAGTTATGTGGAGCAGCACAAAACAAACCTAGGCCGTCTGCACCCAATGGCGGTAGGGAAATTAATACGTGATGCTGTGCCCGGCATAAGAAACTTTATCTTAGACATAAGAAACAAAGGGAGAAACAAAGTTCAAATTGAGCTTAAATCTGCTAAGTGGGCAAACCTTTGGCGAATTCCAACAACCAGCCAAAGCATATACAATATTATATCCCTCGTTTCTTTACTGTTAAGGAGGGCGTGGTTAGGAATGTGGACCCAGGGCTTACTGACTCAGAAATCTTGCAGGAAATGGAATCCGTTATAGAAGTTTTGGAAGTGCGACGTATAATGAGGAAAGTTGTAAAAGACGGAGGGGTTGAATACGTTCCGACTCAATCGGTCCGCCTAACGTTTGGAGGACAGCGACTACCTGAATATATTAGCATCTTTTGCACAAGATGTAGGGTAGAGCCATATATACCCCGTGTAACTCAATGTTTTAACTGTTTACGTTTTGGACACTTGAGCAAGCAGTGTCGCAGCGCATCCCGCTGTGCCAAGTGCATGGGTAAACACGTTACAACTAGCTGCGACTTTCAGGGCCCAGTCATCTGTATCTATTGTGAAGGCAACCACTTGGCCACTAATTTCAATTGCCCGAATTCAAAAAACAAAAGAGGATTAAGGAGAACATCATCCTCCATAACATGACTCTGGAACAGGCTCTGACCTTAGAAAATACGTCAACTTATGCAAAACGCACAGCTCCACCACCCCCACCCAGAAGCAACAAGGAATACCCCCCCTTGCCGCTACGTAATAATGTGGAATACTCCACACCGTCGCAGTTGCCCAAATAGCCGGTACTACTCCACTCATACCACAAGCCAGGGCCACGAGAAATCACTACACCATAAAACCACGACACCCACAGTCTGTATACAACCGTACAGAACAACCCGCCGTTCCTTATGGGCGTCGGCAACAAGACAGAATAGACAGGAAACAGGCAACACATGACGCAGAAAACCTCCAGCCCCGAAGAAGAACCAACCTGCCCCCCGCGGAGTTGTATTACGACGCATATGCACAGGCCAGTGGACTTCCCATACAGAATAACCCACACGGTGCTAGTAATACAGTAGCGAACGAGGAAGCAATTGATAGAGTATGTAGACTTGTGACCTCACTTTTCAGTATGGCCAACACAGGAAACCTCCCACACAACTTGAGGGAACACATAGCCGCATTCCTAAACTCGGACGGTCCACAGGAAGAAGCAGAGACAAACGCACGAGACAATGGAACAGATCTTATGTGGAATACACAACCAATCATGGCAAACAACGACAATATCGCATCTCGTTATAACTGTACTGATGGGTAACCACGGCCCCAATATCTTACAGTGGAACTGCAGGTCTATCCGCTCAAACAAGGAATCCTTAGAACACTTGCTGAAATCAAATAACATTAGCATAGCCGCCATATTAGAAACTTGGCTGAAACCCGAAGAGGAATTTAAGTGCGCGGGCTACAGAATAGTGCGTGCCGACCGTCCAGGCGGCTACGGGGGAGCGGCTCTACTAATAAAGAAGAACATACAATTTTCTGAAATAAAAATCCGGAGCACTGCTCCGAATATCGAGGCTTGCGCGATACGTCTCAAAATTATGGGGACAGAAACAACGGTCATGGCTCTCTACCGGCCTCCAAACACTCAGTTCGATAAACAAGCATTTTCAAATATCCTGAAGTATGTCATGCAACCTGCCCTGATAATGGCTGACCTAAACGCACACCATAGCACATGGGGATGTGGAAGAACAGACCGCGCCGGAAGACTGTTGCTAGATGCGTTGGACGACACAGATATAATAATTAAATGATGGCACTGAAACAAGGATAGTTGGGCCAGCACACCAAAAATCAGCAGTGGACATAACGCTAGCATCACCAGCCATTTCTCTGGCAGCCACATGGCAGGTCATCCAAGACCCATCCGGATCAGATCACTTACCAATAATGATCACCTTCCCTGTGACTAGACAAAGAATAACACCGACACGATCGCCATACCGCTGGAAGATAACTAACGCGGACTGGTCGCAGTATGAGAAGGAAGTCACAAGAAACCTTGAGAGCTTCGAACTCTCGGACGACGTAGTAGCTGACTACCAAGGCCTTATGACAGTCATTGAAAAGGCGGCAATAAAAGCTATCCCCGAGATTAAACCACGCACCTGCCATAAGAAATCACCTCCTTGGTGGGATAAAGAGTGTCAACTAGCAATAAAAGAAAGACAGATGGCCCTCGAAAATACAAAGTCTTGGCGACAGAAGAAAACTACCTGTATCTTCAGAGAACAGTAGCAAGGACCAAAAGAGTCCTAAAGAAGAAAAAACGCCAGGGCTGGACTGACTTTTGTAACTCTCTCAACAGAACTGCTCCAGTAAAAGATATATGGAAGAAAATAAAAGGCTTTCAGAACTCGACAGGAACTACACTTAATACGGCTCCAACTAAAAACGTTGCGGAGGACATCTTGGGCAACCTTACCCCAGCCACAGCCTCGGAGAAGGTGGAGATCACAGAAGATGGGAGGCAATGACCCTCTGTTAGCGCCTTTTACAGAAGAGGAACTTGAAGCATCACTTAAACGTAATAACAACAGTGCCCCAGGCCCAGACAACATCCATTACAGCATGATCTCATTCCTCCCAAGGCGAGGGAAGAATATATTCTTAAGATTGATTAACGCTGTGTGGAGCAAACGCGTGAGTGTACCAGAGATGAAGCGCGTAAGAGTAGTACCTATCCTGAAACAGGGCAAAGACCCCGCACTTGCTTCGTCCTACAGGCCAATATCTCTTCTATCCTGTGCTCTTAAAACACTAGAACGAATGGTCAAACACCGGCTGGAGTGGCACCTAGAAAATAAAAGTAAACTACCAAGACACCAAATAGGCTTCAGGAAGGGAAAAGGCACTATAGAGGTAGTTGCTAACCTAATGACAGACATTTATGAATGCTATCGCAGTAAAGCGTATCTCATGGCCTTGTACGTGGACTTAACACATGCCTATGATAATGTGGCTCCATCGATACTCTCTAGAAAACTATTGGACTTAGGCCTACCGAGCAGATTCGTAACTAACCTCATGTCATTGCAGGCAGATAGGGCGCTAGAAATTCACATCAATGGTACAACAGTAGGCCCTCGAATTGCATCTCACGGTCTCCCTCAAGGCTCCACGCTATCACCACTGCTGTTCAACATATATACCAGCGACCTTGGAAGACTGCTAATAGGGAGGGTAATGATGCTCCAGTATGTAGACGACTTGTGCTTCTACGTAATGATGAATGAGCTAGCTGACTGCAAGAAGGTCTTGGGAGACTTTGTCAACCTTTTGCGAAAATGGCTCGTTAACAATGGCTTGGACATATCCCAAACCAAATCAGCGGTGTCAATTTATAGCAGACGCAGGATACCTGACATGGACGAGATACAGCTCGGACCCTACCGCTTCCCGTATCGACGAGTCGTCAAATACCTAGGGGTCACAATAGATAACAAACTCAGCTGGAAACCCCAAATCAAAGACATCTCAAGCAAATGTGAGGCGGCACTTAACGTCTTGAAGGCAACCACAAAACCTTGGTGGGGTACAGACCCTAAAGTTGCCATGACCTTATACCGATCGCTCATTAGACCACACCTGGATTATGCAAGCATCTTCTACGGATCAGCAGCAGAGACCACCCTAAAAACCCTTGATAGACTGCAGTACAAAGCACTAAGAATATGCACAGGTGCAATGACATCAACCCCAACCAACGCGCTATTGGTAGAAGCGCTAGAGCCACCTCTTCATATAAGACGAATGCAGCTCTGCAAACAGTTTCTACTTAAGCAAATGAAGATTACAAACAATCCCCTCATCCAGAAGATTGAGGCACTTGGAAGTCAGCTCACTAATAGAAGAAACTGGCCACGCAAAAGGACTCCAGAGCTAATTATAGCAGAAAATGAAATCAACATGTACAGCAACAACATAATGTCGACCTCCCACCTACCAGAGTTTTGTGTGCCATACGAAGCAACGATTACACCTCTCAACGTGAGAACCGACATCAAGCTGAAAGACTCCAGTCAGAACAACTCCGCTAGACTGGCAGAATTTCTCGCGCAATGGCCAAATGCTTCCCACATCTACACAGATGGGTCAAAATCAGGTTCATCAGTTGGTTGTGCATTTTTGGATCTGAAGAGGAAGTCATACGGTATGCTGAAACTACGCAAGGAAGCAACCATCTTCACTGCGGAAATGGTGGCAATTCAAAAGGCAATTGAGTATGCTGAGGATTTGGAGGACACAACATCGGTCATCATATCAGATTCCCTATCTTCGCTGACCAGCCTGCAAGGACACACGCAGACTACCACAAAGACAACATCTTATGCAACATCTTGGAAGCAGCATACCGGGCGAAACAGAAATGCAAAACACTTGTGTTCGTGTGGGTGAAAGCCCACATCGGTCTGCACGGTAACGAACAGGTGGACCAACTGGCGAAACGAGCTTGCGAAGAAGGTGGCGACTACCCCCTCCTAACTGCGAGGGACCTACTGGCAACTGTGAAGAAACAAACCAGAGACGCATGGAATAGAGAATGGGAAGAATCTCTATTGATCAAAGGGAAACACTATGGAAAAATCCACCCAGTCATCCCTCACCATCATTGGCACCACAAACTCAACCTACCAAGGAAAGCTATTGTAACAATCGCTAGATTAAAGTTCAACCACGGTTGTTTCCCGGCACACCTAAACAGAATCAACATTGCCCAAAGTCCGTTATGTGGATGCGACGATACGAGCATAGGGGACATGGACCACATCTTCTTCGGCTGCAAAAACAGACAGGATAGCATCACAGACCTGATAGAGGAACTAGTGAGGTTAGGTCACTCTCCACCCTCAAAAGTGTCACACCTACTGACGACCGACGACGCCAGAGTTTTCATGGTGCTGTACAGATTCCTGAAAGACGGTGGTATTGACATATAAACCCCAAAGATCTCCAAGAACATTAGTATCCACGATCCCTGATTTTACACACCTAATAACAATATGTTACGTAAAATAGAGACATTAGACCCTGAACGCAAGATATGTAACACTGTGTCACTAACCATGTGAGTGTGAGTGAAGCCACAAATTGTGAGATGGACACACGGGCTACATGACATTCAGGACCTGTGTTTTGTGTGGAAGTGATATAACTATAATTACTTTATGTACCTAATAATAAAAATGTAGTACTGTAATAACGACCAAGGACTTGGGAGAGAAGTCCATATACTGTTATAGACATAATTGTTATGACTAGAGCTATGTGTGGATAGCTCAGGTAACCGTGGTGATATCAAATACCTAATATAGATATGAAACATTGTAATAACGACCAGGTATTCTTATCTTTATCCTACTCTATCTTCTTTTGTTCAGAGAAATCACAGATTGTGATACAATTATAAATGTCACATAATATCAAGGACCAGTATAATATGTATGTAGCTAGAGACGTAAGACCAACCATATTGAATTCTCATTCCTGTCATTACGCAAAGTAATAGAAACCATGTATATGTGAGAGAGCTTATAATTTGTGTTAAGGCCATAAGTGCCACATATTAATCATGACCAGGTCTTCCCGTGGAAACACAATGTACTGTAATCATAGCTTTAGGTAATTAGAGATATGAAATATTGTAACAATGTCCAAGTAATATGTAAGAGAACTCATAATTGTGTCATGTGAGATACAATATCCACGATCAATAATACCTGTAAATAAGTGATGTAACAATTGATATGGCTATATGGCTTACCGGCCCACCTGCCAATAAAAAGAAAAAAAAAAAAAAAAAAAAAAAAAAAAAAAAATACAGTAGTTGGAGAGGGTGCAAAGAAGGACTGCTAGGATTTGTTTCTTGAAATTACCACAGAATTTAATCTGTAAGAGGTATGATAAAAAATCTGGAATGGATTCATTGGAAGACGGGAGAAGGTGTCACGGGAGTGTACAAGTCGTATATTGATGATGAGGCATGGAAAGATATTGGTGTGAGAATTAAAAGTAATGCATGGAAGGGAAAAGATGACCATGACCACAAGCTGGTTCTCGGTTTCGGGCACAAAGAGTGTAGGAAGATTCTCTTTTTTTTAGGTAATGGTGTCAGGGATAGGAATAATTTACCATGAGAAATAATGAATAATTTACCAAAATCTTTGAAAGAATTTAAAGTTAAAATTTTCAGAGTGTTAATGTAGGTGGGTTCAGGAAAGGAAGGAGATGGGTGTGTAGGGAAATTGCCACCGTGGTGTGAGCTCCATCGCATTTTAATTAAATATTAAATGTTATTATTCTCGATCAACAGATCTTCTTTCCATGTGGTGAACTCCTTCATTATGTGTAACTCTGCTGTAACCTGTGGCTGCTTCACTTAAACCGCGCAGAACTTGTGTTGCAGCCACTTGTCTACCCCAGGTACTCGTCCACTACGCCTTAAGTGCATTTGACCATTTAAGAAGGAGACTTATCTCATAGCTAAAAGCTGATATCTCAATTCATTTGATGCAGAAACTCTCGAGTGTGGAAAAAGATTTTCCGTACTCCTCGTTCAATAATTAAATATCAAAACACATTTCATCACAATAACTCTTTAACACAGATGGATCAAACCCGCTGAAGTTATATGCATTATTAATTTTTTCCTTATTATTGCAGATTCTAATCAGTGTAATTTCACTCAAATAACAAGTTACTTATTACTTACTCTCAATTAGTTCTTGGGATTTTGCAGCTTAGGAATTACCTCTTCATTTGTAACACCATTAATTGCTTTTCAAAACTGAAGATTTATTCTCCGTTCGTTGAATCTGGGACTGAGTCGCGTTAGATTGGTAAATTGCAGCAACGTTTCGTCCAAAGCCTACAAGCATCTTCTTGGCGCAGTGTAGAATAACTCTCGACTGTATATTTGCTGGTTGTTAAAACCCAGAAAAAGAGTGGTCTGGTGGCTCAGTGGCCCAGTCGCTCGCGACCTGCCGTAGCGAGCGGTCGCATCACATTTTTCCTGCTGTGTTGTGTGACAAGTGCCTGCAGAGTAAATAAAAGCAAAGTATAGTGAAAACCAACAAATTTGGAAGTGAATCAATTCATACGAAAATCAACGCTAAAGTTCTCCTTTGCGTATGGATATATGCGTCCGAAAGCAATTGAAATCGATGAGTGGTTATATAGTGAAATAGGATTACGAGAAGAAAGTGTACACGGTATCCAGGTGGATTTCCTGGCCAATGTGATATACGTCAAGCTACGAAATGAAGAAGAGTGTCTGCGAATACTGAAGGAAACCAACGGAGAAAGGAAATTTGTACACACCAATGGCGAGGTAAGCACCGTTTCCATATCACATGCAGGCCTGGGAATAAGACATGTAAAAATCCATAATATGCCCTTTGAAATTAATACAGACATAATACGAAAAGCTTTGGATAAATTTGGTACAATTTTGAGTATAACCTCCGATAAAAGATACGGTAGCAAAAGATTTGTCGTAGATAGTGGTATTAGAACTGTGAAAACAGATCTGAAGTGCCACGTACCATCGTATGTAGATATTGCCGGATTTAAAGCACTCGTTATTTACGACGGACAACCACGTACGTGTGTCATATGCAACTCAAACGAACACCTCAAGGCTGAATGCACCAGAAAGAAACCCCTGCAGCTACCATCTGAGCGCTTGGCCCCTGATACAGCTTTCAGAGGCGAACTTTTAAAAGCATCATACGCTAGCGTGGCAAACAGTAATCAATCAACCAGTGTACATAGAAATGATGAACCTACTCTCAGCATGGAAACAGATGACCCCACCAACATCATGATGGAAATAGAGAATCCTTATAATGACGCAGTACCTGATGAACCCCCGAAGAAAAAAGAAGCAAACTATCAAACTGGACAAGATAATAACCAAACTTCTAATCTACATTTACTGGAAATATCACCAACTGAGAAAAAAGAAATTATAAAAAATGCTAAACAACATCCTGTGACAGTGCCATCATCTGAGAAAAAAGAAATTATGCGCATGGAAGAACGCAAGCACGAAAATACACCCAATACCAAAAGACTGAGACTTGATAAGAGGGGAGTAGATTTGATAGCGAAAGAATTAACTGAAAAATCCAGGAAAGTAACCACCTTACAAATGGAGACAATTGATGAAGAAATGCCCCAAAGCGCCAACTCCAATAAGGAAGACAACAACTATGAAAACAAGAACAGCGAGATAGTTGAAATGGGAAATGACCGCGGGAACAATAAAAGTCTTTGGTCGGACGACTTATATGACACTGAGGAAGAAGATAAGTCAAGCAAATAAGAGGCAAAAGCAACATTATAAATGTTATTAAATAAACGTGAAAGGGAAGGAAAAACAAAAAAAGAACTGTCTCGTTTTCAACCTTGTGTGACAACATTTGATCTAAATGGCAGACCGTAGTGGAACAACGCCCGCTCAGACATACTGTGTGTCTACCCTAAATCTAAACGGAATAAAGAACCAAACTAAAATACAATGTCTCAAAGAATATCTATGGGCGGCATCTGTTGATATAGCGCTCTTACAGGAAGTTGCCTGGGAAGGTGCACTGAATGTCACCGGGTACAATGAACTGAAGAATCCTGGTTACGACCATGGTCTAGGGACTGCAATTCTAACGAAAGAGGGTATTCAAATCAAAGATGTTGAGATTTTAGAAAATGGAAGAGGATTAGCCTGCACAATAGCAGGAACACGTGTAATAAACATCTATGCTCCCTCCGGAAATCAGAATAGAGAAAGTAGGAAACAGTTTTATAAAACAGAGATAACCCAGCTTCTGACAAACACCTGTGAAAGTCTCATACTTGCAGGAGATTTTAATTGCGTTTTATCTCAAAAAGATTAGTACCCTAATTTTAACAAATGCCAGGAACTCGAGTACCTAATAAATAAACTAAGTTTGTTAGACAGTTGGGAAATAAAAAACGGGCAAATTCCCGGGTTTACATTTATAACTGAGAGCACAGCAAGTAGATTAGACAGAATTTATATTTCACCGGATATATCGAGTGAAGTAACATCAGTCGAGATCTGGCCAGTAGCTTTTTCGGACCACAGTGCATATCATTGCAAAATAAAATTGCGGCGCCAAGAAATCTTTAGAAACAGAGGATACTGGAAATTAAACACCTCCATCCTAAATGAGAAAGAATTGGAACAGATAGTCAATAATACTTGGAATCAATGCAAGAAACAAAAAAACAAGTAAAATACAACTGTCCAATGGTGGTTACAGTGTGCAAAGCCACGCCTCAGAAATACATTGATAAACTTCAGCAGATGCTTGAAGAAATGGGAAAACAAAACAAAAGAATTCCTTTTCATGGTCCTAAGAGAACTGTGCACCAACGACGTAGATAGCATCCAAAATATGAGAAAAATAAAACATACCAAGGCCAGAATAACAAATATAACTAGAAAAAAACTAATAGGTTACCAGATACGAGCGAAAACTGGATCCTTTCAACAAGAAGAAATAACTTCAACATTTCATCTCATAAAAGAAAGAATCAAGCAAACAGGAAACTCGTGACGGAGTTAAAATCAGAAGAGGGATGTATCATTACCAACCAAAAAGGAATAGAGATAGAAATAAAAAAAGTATCTCTCTGAATTATACACTGAAGAGGCAATTGACAATGAAGAAGTCAGCAGTCTGTTACGTCACATAAACCCAGTAATAACAGAACAAGAGAATGGAATGCTGAATGAAGAAATCTCGGAAGAAGAAATAAAAAACGCAATTCAACGGAGTCCGAGAATGAAATCACCTGGTCTTGATGGCCTCCCAATAGAATTTTACGTATCATATTGGGATATTCTAAAATACGAATTTATAAAAATGTATAATGAGATTCTAGGTATGCAGTCAGCTCCAACCGAAATGCTAGAAGGATTAGTTGTATTAATCCCGAAAAAAACAGATAAGAAAAATGTTGAAAATTTCAGACCTCTAACTCTTCTCAATTCAGATTATAAAATATTCAGTAGAATTATCGCGACTAGACTTGGGGCTGTAGCTAAAAAGATGATTGGAGAATACTGCAATACTAAACATAGGCGCTGGTATAGAACTAAACAACACAACATGGATAAAGCCATGTGACAAAATAAAGATTCTTGGTGTAGAATTTAATAAAGTCCTGCAAAAAGCTTCCGCAGTAAACTGGAGACGTCTATTGGCAGTTATTCGAAGCAAACTGCATGATTTCACCCATAGAGAACTAAACCCAATACAGAAAATATGGTTGATAAATACCACAGCGCTCTCCAAAATATGGTACATAGCTCACATATTTCAGATACCTGTGGAAATAGCTAAAAAATGGAAACGGCAATCAGCTGGTATGTACAGAGGGGACAGATACTGAAGATTCAACATAAAGTTTTGCAGATGCCGTATGAGAAAGGAGGACTAAATCTGGTTGATATACGTACGAAATGCACTGCAATCTTCATGAGGAATATGTACAGTCAATGTAGAACAACACAAACAAACCTTACAAGACACATAATAAATGCAATGGAACCGCACAGCAACAAAGCGCCTGTTGACGTCAGTCACATAAACGCTACCTTAAGCCACTTCCGCTCCTTCTACATTGAAAACAGCTACATAAGAATAAACAACACAGACCAGGTGCCATCAACAAGGAAACTATACTGCTTGATGAAAAGAGAGATTAAAAGTAAACTAGAACTCACCTATAAAAGAAATGATTGGAAACAAATATGGGAGAATATTCACAGTCAATATATCAGCAGTAATGCCCGTTCCACGTGGCACAGAGTAGTACATAGAAAGATACATACCAACGAAAAACTTTTCGCACTACGCCTCTGTCCTACTCCAATGTGTTTACGCTGCAACTTGCAAGACACAATACAACACCGACTGTTAGGATGCGAAGCTCCTGATATATGGAGATGGACAAAAAGCAAACTGGCAATAATAAATAGAACCACCCCACACAATTTCACGCCAGAGGATATACTAATCCCTGACACTACAATATATCCTACTACTAAGAGAAATGCCCACTTCTGGTTGCTGGCCAACTACACCCATTATGTTGTACATAAAAGAGAAGAGATGACCATCGTAGACTACTGGAGCTATTTAACAAATGAACATAGCAAAATATTCAAATCGAGAAAATATAAGGAAAACTTTGCACGCTTCCTGCTTGTCATAATGCCCTACTAAGTACCAGCTGTAATTCAAGACAACGATTGACAGAAGAGCAAGATCGACACTTCCACATCCTGAAGATCAGAAAAAAATATTATTTTATTATTATTATTATTTTCGCCTATATCACTATTCGAAGAAGATGAATAGAAGAAATATTTATTTTAATCCAGTCCTTAGTACATTGGTGCCCACAGCACTATGATAAAAAAAAAAGAAGAACACCTTATTTATTTTACAACAAAGAATAATACACCTAATTTCTTAACGTAAAAAAAAAAAAAAAGAAAAAAAAAAGTGGTTAAGGCCTCTGACTGGGGATCGAAAGGACCCCGGTTCGAATCCTTGTCTCGGCTGGGATTTTCACTGGCACTTAAACCAACCTGCACCTTTGTCACAGCCTACTGTGCAATGTGAAGCACACCAGAACGCTTCCGTGGTTCGGATTCCACGTTAAACTGTAGGTCCCCTGTACCTGGCAGGATTGCTGACCTAGGTTAAGGGGTCTACGACAGGGACGGAATGGGCTGCCAGTAGAAACCCTGTCACCGGGTCATTCCGACCACTCGTAATTATATTATTATATGCCAAAAAAATACTAAACAGACTAGAGACGTTCCAGAGAAGTTACTGTGATTGTGGAGGGGAAGCTGGATGTTTTTGTTAGTTTACGTTTCTATTTACAGGGCGGCGTTTTCCATCGTCATATAAAACTAATTTCCACAATTCATTGAATCCGTACCCTGCATTTGCTTGCAGTCGATGGGTGTTTAAATATCTCTACTGTTTACCGGATTATCAACGGCAAATAGCATACGGGTTTGGGCAATATTTATGTCTGGCTATAAAACCTCATGTTATTCGTTCACAATGTGTTCAGCGATCGCCGATTTTATGGATTATCCTAATCCTGAATTTCGCTGTCATTATTGTCTGGATCGATCATACTGTTTCTCCTATGTTTATCTTTTTACAAGAAATTTTGTATACTTACATTCTACACTTCCGAAAGAGACCAAGGTTCACTAAGTTTGAAGTCCGCATTCGCCGAAGGAATCACTATTAACAGCGTTGTATTCCCTCACGCCATACGCACTGTGAAATGTTTGGGAATTTAACCATGACTTGGGAGCATAATCTGGTGATTATGAATCGTGCACTTCCACCTCTCCTCTCCTTCTAGTAATGCTCCGAAAGATGAAATTTTATCACCACTGGGGATTGAACCAGACCCCTCCTTTACTAGATTTCCTCAGAAGTGCAGTGAAGGAAGGTAACATTGAAATTCAGGCTCCTCTTGCTACCGTCTCGAAGCAGCTGTTAGTCTATCGCGTTGGTAGTACGTCATATCCGTTGCGCATGCATCAAGTTGAGTTGCTCATAACACAGTGTATAAATCTTGCAGGAGTAAACACTTCTTTCTGACGTGCGCATTCTGTTTGGGAAACACGCGTGGATCATGTCATGTCAGTGGGTGAGATCTGCGTCATCAGACACAGCGATGTGGTACCGTGGAATTTTACGAGCGTTTCTGGTTCCAAATCGTACCCGGATAGGAGTGATCTCTGATAACTAGTCAAGTAAAAGGTCCGATTAATGTCTACAACTTCGTGTACGGCAGCTGTTAATGTTTGGACTAAACCGATTATGCACGTAACCAGTGAAAGAAAAATTGGTAACTTTAGAATAATACGATTCTGTTCTTACGGTGAAACGGCGATAAACATTTCGACTGCACGAAGTAGCTAAAAATAATTAGCAGTCATTGGGTGAATCGTGTTAAACGGAAAAATTTATACTAATTAATGTACTCTTTTTTTCTTAAATTTACTGGCATTTGGGCCGAATGCACATGAAAGTGAAACATACCCTATTTAACACGCGGGAGCACGAGCAGTACATTAACCGAAACACCGAGAATCCGGAAGTGGTTCATCATTTCTTCCAACCAAAAAAAATTTTTTTTACTCATAGCACTCCAGACTCATTTAAAAAAGTTTATGTACAAACATTCTCCTGGTTACAGGTTTACTATATAAGGTGACAGGTAAATAATAGATTACCCATTAACTGTTGAAAGGCCGTATCATGGTCTAGCAATTATAAAATTTTGACCTACGCAAAAGTATAATAGTTTTGGTCATATTTTAATTTTTTTTAATTCACCACCTGCGTTGCGTTTGTGTCAAATGAAGATCTTTACGAACTTCATCAAAAAAATAATAAAAAAAAATTAAAAATTTAGTAGTATGAGTAGAGCAGAATTTTATATCTGATAGGTCATAGTAAGACATTTCGACAGTTAAAAGGCTTATCCATTATTTACCGGACACTTCAGTCTTTGCAAATGAAACTAATATATATTTAAAGATCTTTCAATACAGTCTCGAACAAAATGAAAATCATATTTGCAATAAAATAAACAGGTGTTTCAATTTAAATTAAGTAATACTTAGACCAGAACAACAAATTCAATTTGCCACAAAAAAGACAATTGTATGATTTCTAAAGATTAAGCAATTCATAAATTAGGCGCACAAAATTTCCGTATGTATACATAGATAGAAGCTTAAAGTAAATCGTAAAGTCATTTACTTCTTGATTACAATATAGTAATATTTAAAAAAATTAAAAAAATAACAAAGAATACAAGACAGCGATGCTGATATTGAAACAGCAAATGTAGCATATTTTGAATATTTTCATTCCCTTTACATTGGGTTATTCTTCTAGGAAATATTTTCACAGGTGTAGAAGATATTCAAGTTGTATAATTGTATAAGAAATAGCTATATTTAGGAATTCAGAAATGATTACAACTCCAGCACAGTACATTGTTTTTTTTTTTGTTTTTTTGTTTTTAATATAATTTTGACGTATAGAGAACTGAAAACTTCATTCCGAAAGCGGAAATAAACTTACATAATACTAAGAACACGTGCAACCTCCCCAAAGAATAAACGTCATTTTCAGCTGAACACACAACTTTTTTGTTCGTCGTTTTGCTACAGGAAATAGTTCTGCAGAAAAACGGACAGATAAATGTATAAATTGAAAGTATTTCTCCTGTAAAGTTTTATTCTTGGTACTTGGAAATTAATGAGGCCTGACAGTGAGATAAGAAATGGAAGGTGGGAAAATTATTCACAGTTAATTTTTTGGTTGTTTGATTCATTCGAAAATTGTTAGCGAATATAAATGTTAACAATAGTCTCTCAATATTGCTTTCAATGATGCTAACTAACAAGAGACATTGGGTGTTTGATAACTGATCCAGCGGTGTTGGTGCTCTATTAACGCTTTGACTTGGCTTTCGGTTAAGAGACATTTCGAATACCCTTGTGACCGTCCAGACTACCGTTTTCCAGTCGAATGCCACGACGGTTCCTTCAAAAGTCCATATCCAGATTCCTTCTCTGTTTTTGTCTACCAATGTTCTTCGGCTTTAATGATCCCCACGAACAATAAAGCCATAACAAAACAAATAATCCAGAATGTGCGAGTCGATCCTCAAGCAGTTAGGGTTCCGTACTCACATCATCTTAAAATATTGATCGTATATGGTCGCCTGATACGCAAATCAACACTTGACATATTTTCAGATTTATGTTTGGCTGCACGACGTTGGCGCTCACACCGCTGCGCCGGTGCAGTCGTTTAATTCCAACAAGATTTGCGATACTTGTACCACGATCCAATGCATTATTAATTAAGAACAATATAAAATAGTATTAATATATGGCAAAGAAACCAAAAAATAAAAGCTTTTGCTTGTTGTGCTCGCAGCTAGAAACTATATTAGATAAAATTGTATTCAGTACTTTTCGTTTCAATGCGGGACTGGTGAGTTAATGTGGAAATTTTGCACTTTCGTGATCGTATGTACGTAAATGCAAAAGATACGAAACGATTTTTGATTCTGCGTTATCCTTGCGAATAAAATACGATGAAGCGTTAAAGTTGAATTGCGAGATTGGTGGTTTTAAGTAGGATGCAGAAGTAGCAAGTTCATTTGTAACCATTGTTCATTAGTAAATTTTTAGGGGAGGATTAACACAAAAAGTGGAACATTTCTGGGCAATATGAAAAGTTAAATATAACACAATATCCGGGGTAACAGAGCAGTTTTACCGGAGTCGATCAATTTAGCAGTTATAGTATACTTGAATGAGTGACTACCAACCTGCCACCAGTGTTTCCCGTTGAGATTTAGTAGTTTATTAACTGAAATACTGAATCGAGAAGCCGTGGAAAAGGTGTCGAATCACCAATGTTGTATCGAACGATTCAGGGATAAAACTCTAGGTCCAAACCTTTGACTTATAAACGAACAATACAGTATGTGTAATACGAAATTAATAACTGGCCAGAAGCGGAGAACTTAATCTTTAAAACAGGACCTCATTTATCGATTTTCGTTAAGTATGGATGGAGAAAAATGGTTTTCCACTAAAAATCAACCTTTTAGATATAATACATAACATGTGGCCAATATTGCGGACAAATTTGAAGTTCCTAGGTAATGTCGCTATTGAGGTATACCCGGTAACAATAATAGGGTAAGATCAACCACTTTGACGGATGCTCACGTTTTTATTTTCAAATTAGAAAACTGACAAAAAAAATCTTAATTCTGTGCTTAATACAGAGTACGAAAAAATTAACAAGGTCAATAAATTTAAATATCTAGGTGAAGTAATTCAGATTAATGGGCTTGATAAGGAAGCAAATATATCGAGAGCAAGAAAACTAGAACTAGCATACCAATTGACTAAAGATACATACAATAAGAAGAATCTATCAAGAAAAACTAAATTCAAACACTACATCACAGTAATCAAACCAGAAGGACTGTATGCCTCAGAATGCTTGTTCTCTATGAAAACTGAAAATGGTGAGTTTAGACACCGGAGGAATAAAGACCTATACAAAGAAGAAGAAATTGAAAGGATGTCAGACACGATCAGAAAGAGGAGAATCAGTTTCTTTGGTCACATAATGAGAATGGATAACAATAGACTTACAAAAAGAATTTTAAATCATGTTTTCAAGAGTAAGAAGGGAAACCACTGGATCCAAGGAGTAAAGAAAGCTATGATTGAGATCGGAATAACAGAAGATTTAATACAAGATAGAGCAACTTTTAGGAGATTGATCCAAAATTTCAAAGGTTTCCAGGAAAAGGAGAAGAGGAAATGTAGTAACATATGGACAGAAGAAAGGAGGAAACAGCAAAGTGAGAGGATGAAGAACTATTGGAAGTCAAGAAGAAAAGCATCGAAATGAATGCACGGGATTACTTTTTGTGGTTCTTAGATGGCCGATATCGAAGAGAAGAAGAAGGTATAAAGATATATACACCACACGATTGAGTAAAAAGTAAAGTTGTTTGTGAAACACCTTTAGTTTTACGAAATCCCTCAGAATATAAGTAAAAATACTATATTCAGTTTTCAGTACAAATTTAAGTCTCATAGTTTTTCTGTGTCAGTTTTAGGTGCCAGTGACAGATGGATAGAAAGTTGAAGCGTCAGTAATATGGCTTCATATCTCCTTTCGGTTACGAAAACTTAAGAAAAGATTTGTTTGTTCCCTTGGAAGGCTGGATAACTAAACTGTAATCTACATAATACTCAATTGCTGGTAATATTATTGGTTTTAATAATTATATGAATTTTTTCACATCCTCAAGACTTCATATCAATGCTAACATACTTCTATGAAACGTAATCAAGTAATGTTTCCCTTGGTCTGCGGCATTGATATAAATTTTGAAAGAAACGCCAATATTTGCTTTCAAGCATAATATTTCCGATTAATACTGTATTTCTCAATATGTAATTTTTCTTTCTTGTTAAGATATTCCCCTCTTCATTTGTCTTTCTTGATATTAACTTAAGCTTAAATCTTCTATGTAAGGTAAAACATAAATATATACAGTATTCTGGAATGATTAATGATATTTTGCGTCTGGACATGGCATGAAATCAATACACTTGTTTACAGATTTATAGTTCTCTCCCGCCTGTTTCGGCAGAGGAACAGTTACCGTTCAGGACCAGTGTGCTGTAGTTTGCACATTATAAATTATAATCCTGCTTCTGTAATTATAAGATCAGACTTTACACGGGAAAATGTTATTATACACCTGAAATTGGAATCTGTGGCATTTCTAACAAGCTCCATCGAATCCCCGTTCTGTCATCCAATTTGGGTTTTCCAGTGTTTCCCCAAATCACTCCAAACGAATGCAGGGATGGTTCCTTCAAAACGCCATGGCCGCATTCCATCCCGTACCTTTGTAGTGACCCTGAAAGCTTAGTGATAAGACCAGACAGGGTAACTTCCACTGGAGCCGTGGATAAGGGTCGACCATAGGAGATCGACCATAGTTCTGATATGAATATTCGTCATAGGTTCCTACTGCAACACCTGACAGGTTTTATGGCTCAGTACATTCAAATATTAATAGTGGAATGGCTGAGGAAGCTAGGATAAATCACGGTAAACGGCAATTACATATTTACATATTTATTTACATGAGCAATGACTGATGGCATATGTGAACATTTAAATTGTCTAATTGGAGTTGTAACAAAGCATTAGAGATACGGCCAAGGACGGGGCGAGCATGTAACTTATGGGCACCTCGCAGCCCAAACTAACTGGAATATTGATAAGAACTCTACAAGATTATGCCCATATGAATATGACCAAATGATTTACTCTTTAACTGTCCCCATGAATATGCCCCTCTGACTATCCACACCAGCTATCGCAGCAGAGCCCACCTTAGTAGTAGACGACAGTCATCTTCTTCTCTGCAACCGCCGCCCCGGCGGCGCCGGCGACGACGCCCGCGGCGTCGATGTGGTTCGTTGAAAGACTTTCGTAGAGAGACCCCCAGACCCCTGCTCCCAGGGTTTAAATAGATACTCCCCCTTCCTATCATCACTAGGTGGAGAGGGCAATACTCCTCGCTAACCTGCTGTATGGAGTAACTTTAACAGCTTGCAGTTATGGCAGGCGCTTGGCAACTGGCGACTTACAGCCTGCTGATATGCGTGCTACTTCCCAGGTCATAGCTCCTATTGCTTAACTTTTCCATGCTCGCCCGCCCTGGATACCGTCTTCGAAATTAATATGTAGTATTTGGGCAAGTGATCGCCTAGATCACTACACCTTTGCCACCTATAATGACCACGACGTTGACGAGGCGTAAAGCCCTAAGCAAAGAAAAAACAAACAAGCCGTGGAGAAGGAATCCGCTCTATTTAAAAATTTTGTATGTTTGGACGGACGCGTTTCACACTAGATCTACAATACCGATTTTCATACGGTTTTCTAGGGGTAAAATAAAGAATGTTTCTGTTTCATGCGA
>CM061919.1:63838545-63907405 GCA_031002005.1 Vandiemenella viatica
CACAAGATAGGAAGTGATGGAGGATTGTATCAAACCAGTCGAAAGACTGATAACAGCAAAAAAAAAAACTCCATTAAAAATAGATAGGCCCGAAATCTTAGTATCCTTTTAAACATTGTGTTTGAAAGTATGTTTCAGTTCCACTGCGACATTTGTGGCAGTAGGACATCGCTAACTGCTTGCGCAAATTAAGCCCACGATTTTTAACATTCCTGATTCAACATTCGTAAATGAAGGGTGTCTCAGATAAAAATTATCTGATTCTAGTGAACCAAGTTTTATTTTGAAGGGGAGTGTACCTTGAACTACAATACGGTATCTTAAAAATTAAAAAAGATACGAGGCTGTGGATTTGAGAAAGTTTGAAAATTTTCTGCTTTTCTAAGTATCTTGTGATATATAACGGGAAAGTACAATCAGAATTGCAAAAAATTGGCCAGAATGCGTACAGTACACAATTACAAAGAGAATGACGCCAAAAACTTCGTGCTCGAAACCAAAAACAATATTAAGCCTACATTTATCTAATTATTGCTGAGCGTGATTGGTGAACGGTTAACGTTCTGGTCTCGCATTCGGGAGGACGTCGGTTTGAATCCCCGTCCGGGCATCCAGATTTGGGTTTTCCATGGTTTACCCAAATCACTATAGGCGAATGCAGGGATGCTTCCTTCAAAAGGAAGGCCTAATTCCTTCCCGTTCCTTGTCCCCAATCCCGTCCCGCCTCTAATGACCTCGATGTCGACGAGGCGTAAAGCCATAAGTAAAAAAATCTAATTATTACTTGTAATTTTTTTTAGTTTATTATAAACGATTTCGCACTGCAAAAGATAATCGGGTTAAAGTTCTGATCCCCGCGTATCGTCGTCATAGCGAGTTTTACGCGTTTTCCGCAGTCAAGTAATTTCCACCTCATTAACTAAAAATTTTGACCTTTAGAATTACATCTATCATACAGAACACAAATTAAACGAATCGCAGACAGAGGGCAACACTTAAGCTCTTTCTACTACAATTCCAACCCTCATAAGCCCCTTAAAATAATTATTCCAAATTACTAATTAGTAAAATAATAAACGCTTCTCATTTTCACCAATTTTTGTTTTTTTGTTTATTATGAAGTGAAAAATTTTTGTTGCATCTTTTACTCTAAACAAAAATTCCATTGATTTGCAAGGGCTTTTGACGCTATCCTAACGATATCTACAATATTTTGTTTGTCAGTCCGTGCAAATTTCTTTCCGATTCAAAAGAAAAAAAAAGGAAGCAGCGGCAGTGGACATAAATTTCCTTATCACCCAACAACCACTGTTACTTAAGTAAAGTTCGTAATTAGATTGGTCTTTGCCTTTTTTAAAGGTTTGATACATTTTTTTTTTAAAAAAAAAAACAAAAAAAATAAAAACCCTGGAAAATTGCTTATAATTCATCAGTTCTTTGTACAATGTTTTCCAAAATTACTACATCATAGGACGGCCGTCAAGTCTATCACAGACGCTGAATCCGTAGGAGGTGTGTGTCAAAACTGAAAAAACGAAGTGAATTCATGCTGTAATTAAATACTTGTGTGAGTTGTTGACGATAGACAGAAGGTTAATAGTCAAGCACATTGATAATTTTTGCGGTAATCCGCAAACAATAGTACACCATATTTTGACATTAGAACTATTTACAGGTACGTCAGTTGCACGCCGGTATTCCGAAAAGCCGGAAGGGAGGTGTCTGCAGAACATCTGTCCCCCTTCGAAGCAACTCCAGCAGATTTTGCTCCTCGATTGGTGTCTATGGATGGTATCTGGACCCGTCTCTATACTCCAGAATCAGAACTACAGCTAATCAAATGGAAGCACGATAGTTCTTCACCTCCAAAGAAAGCCAAGGTTGCTCATTCCGCAAAAGATTGAAAAGTCTGTTTCATTTTGGGTGGGGCGGGGAATTCTGAGATACTAGTAACGCTTATAGTGATGAAAACATCATGGGGGCATATTATGCAAACCTGGTGAATGAACAACTAGCAGCTATCAACAATTTGTCGAAACATGCGGTTCCATCAGAACATTTCTCCGGTTAGGAGCCCGTAGTTTCCAACACTACAGATAGTGAGAGTGGTTTTAAGTTGGTACCAGAATCCCTTGTTCAACCGAACTGGCACATTGAGACTTCCACCTATTTAGAAAACTTTAAAAAGTTTCTGAATGAAACACATTTCAAGTCAAACGATGACGTAAATATGATCTGCCGCGTCCGTTGACATTCATGAGAAATACGTTTACTCGTTTGGTATCAAAGCATTCAAACATCTTTGGAAGAAGTGTGTGTGTTGAAAAAAAATAGGTCACATCTTTTCTTTTAAGTTGTGTGCATCAGTGGCCACAAACTCATGAGTTTAAGGTTTGAAACTAGAACAAATTAACTGAATCAAATGACACGATGAAAAAACTACACGAATATCAAATGAAGTATATAATGTTTCATGAGGGATGGATTTGGTCATAACTTCTAGCAAAACTATCAGCTATATTCACGATTCCACTAGATTCATAAGACTATGTATGTACGTGTTGTTTTTTGTATGTATGTTTGTACGTGTTTGTGTGTGTGCGTTTCTTTGTATTGGTGTGGTTGATTGTTTGTGTGTGTGAGTGGGAGAGAGAAAATCTAAGCTAGAGATCAATTTACGCCTAACCTTGAACAATGTAAGGAACATGAAATAAAACAAGCGGAACCTCTTTGTTCCAGGCCTCCACAGCGAGTTAAATTAAAAAACTGTAATTATAATAAATGTCAGCAGCAGCTGAATTTTTTAACCATGTAATAAACGCTGGCTTCCCGCCTGGAACCGCTAGTATCATGAAACCTGTTACAACCAAGATTTACAAGTTTAATACTCAGTTTTTATTCATGCACTGTATGCAGTTCCTTTCCTACGCCAGCAGTATTATGCAAGCAGTTTATTTTTTCGACTAGCTTATTAGAATCAGGGGAAGAATGTGGGTAAGGAATGGGAAGTAAATCGGTCATGGCGTTCATGCAGAAAGTATCGAGATATTCGACGCCGTTTGACATGGGTGCTTTTTATTAGGTCTTGTGTTCGTCTGTTCGTCTTGTGCTGATTACAACATCATCATATCCAAGAATGATTTCCATCACTCCATTCCTCTTACATAGTTCTCTCTCCACATCTTTTATAGGACGAGATGAAGTGGTGATATCTGGGGTATTTTCCCCTATTCCTGCATTAAACATTTTCTGGTTCGAGAGTCCCAGAGTTATATGGACAAATTTTAATACAATAGTTAGTACAATGTACACGGTTGGAGCTGAGTAAATGGTCGCAAAAACCGAAGGCCTACCTTAAAAAAAAAAAAAAAAAAAAAAAAAAAAAAAAAAAAAAAAAAAAACAACAACAACAACAACAACAACAACTGGATGTCCGCATCCCGGACGGGTTATCGAACACGTGTAATCCCGAATAGCAAACTTCAATGTTACTATTCACCCACCAGACGGACATGAAATGGTAAAAACGAAACAAACTTGGCAAAAATGTACATACAAAAAAAAAAAAAAATCTTCGGTTGAGGTTCAAAAATACAGTGACAACGTTTTCAAGGTATACGTTAAAAGTAGGAAATTATTAAAGCGCACTTTATCTGCAGGACTACGGTAAATATTTGTTATTTGCAACCAACAAGCTTTTTATGTTAGCGTGAAGGACTATAGCTGTTGAGTTGCCGGAATTGAAATAACGGAGAAGAGAAAGAAAGATTTCTGCTGTTGAGCGCATCATTTCCGATGTGAGTTCTCTTCGCTGCTGGGATTGAAACGACAAAGTTTGATTACCTTAGGGAGCAGAATATTCGCTTTTCTGTCGTGCCGCAGAATAAATTCTCTGTCCCAGGGAAGCAGGTACGGCTCGTGCTCTGCGTATTCCAACAAGAAAGTTGACAAGGCACAGCTTTGCCTACACAAATCTTATCTGATATTTCTGTACGCTTAAACTCTGTGACTGTGAAATTCTTAATAGAAACGCACAACATATCCTAACGAAACTGTGGTATTTTAAAGCCAACAATGTGTTTCTATGGTCCCCTCCTGATGCCGCGTCCTAATATTAAATTCCGACGTTCCTTTATATCTGTTTAGTATTGTTTTACTTAAAATTGCCGAGCGTGGTGGATGAGCTGAAACGTTCTAGCCTCGGATTCTGGAGCACGCAGTTTAAAAATTTCTATGATCTTCCTAACCTTCCTTACTATAATTCTTTTTGATTTATAACCTTCCTTAATATGGATCAATTTGATTTTAGCCAACGGTGGACAGTGTACCCCTATACCTTCTTTTCATTTAATTTTTGATTCTTAAAATCTTTTAGCAATTACTAGGATTTTGCCTGTGACCAGGTACACGTGGACCAAAGAAGCTATCGGTCTTTTTATCTCTGACTTGAAAATTTTCGTCATTGATCTCTGTAGTTTAAATTAGCGGCTTGGCCACACTGCTGCCTGCCCTCTATGGAGTTTAAAGACTGAATATCCAATATTTATGTGAGGAACCGAGAGATGGTGTTGGGATATAATCACATGTAATTCTTTGTTGATGTCTGGATATTAATCTTTTGATTGGTCCCTAGCTCAGGTAGCGTCATCGCATAAATCTAAACTGTCAAGTCCCACACTATTATTTCACACTGTGAAAACCCCATATAATGGATAGAGTAGTTTTTGCGAGATTCATAACGCGGAGAGCCCCATTATAGGTTTTTAACAATATAGATTTCAATGTGTTTTCTCATCCACTCAAACGATTTTCTTTCCTTAGTCAGTTATCTTCTTTGAACATTCCAAATGTTATTTCTTCAATGTTTTTTTCTCTTACATTTTTCTTTATTATATCACTGGTTTACCATCAATTACACTGTATTTAAGATTTTGATACTTTTAAGTTTTTCTATGTTGATTTTGTCTAAATCTTTACCTGTGAGTATCTGAAATCCTTTCTGTTTTGAAGTACAGTTTTTACGATTTGTTTACTTCCATTCATCTGCAACCTTCTTTCGACTGAGATGATTTCCCAACAAATGTTTCTGTTTTTTCTCTCCTAATTATTCAGCTTCTTTTCTTTTTGAGTAAGACTAGAATTATTTGATATCATATTAAAATTACCTACAATTTTTAGAGCAATTTAAGTGAATAGGAAGGGAACCTGTGAAATATTGATCAATATTCTGCCTTGTAGAACTATACTAGTTATCATCTTTAGACAAAGTAGGCGTAAAATGGCCGGCACCGGGTTTCACTTGTTAGATGGTTCGTGGTTTAATTAATTTGATAAATAACCAGTTCACCATACAGTTCAATTTAAACTTGTTTTTGTTTTCATAAGTAAGACGTCAAAGATATTGGTTACACGCATACAATCCAGAGATTGCATACAACACTCCTTCCACAGACAATACAGTCCTTCGCCGTCGTATATTGAGCCTGTATAAACTGTTTCTCCGTATCGGTTGATTGCTTTACATAAACTCCACCGAAATTTCTAGAACACTTCAAAGGATTCCGAAAGATATTTCTCGAACATTAAAAATACTTAAACAATTGAAAAATATAAAAACAATCAGAATTAATACATAACCATTTACAATCATTAAAAACTGGTCAAAAATGGAAATTAAAGATACTTAAACGCAAAATTATCCACAGAAATTTTAAATTGTAGACATCGTAACTTGCATTAATACATGGAATCACGGACATTTAAGCAATTCTCTTGCATAGTACTGTCCTTAAATATATTAAAAGGCCTCTAAATAATTTCTTTTCATAAAAAAGTCTATATACAGTTAGTTGAAAAAACAAACATACACTATCATATTCAACCAAACTCTAGCTTACTGCAAATGATTCACAAAATACCATTTAAGTTTAGGTTTGCGGAAAGTTACAACTTCTCTGCCTCCTTCTCTCATTAATTCACATACACACACAACACTGTCATATATACAAAAACAATAAACAAATTAATACACTTTTATCACTGGAGAAGGCAAGGGGAAATTACGCCATTAAATTATCCAAGGAAAAGTACCCACGTTTGAAGACAAAAAGAAAAAGATTAATTGCATGATCAGCAGCAAAGAAGATTTTATGATGCAGTGACGTAGCTGTTCAGCGTGAGACGCGTGCTCCGCTCCTGAAGGAGAAGTCCTCTATAATTCATTCCCCGCCCAATGGACGTCGGTCAAACCAATCGAAACAGATTACGGTGGCCGGGACTTGATTAATACTCGCCAACCTCTGCGTCCACTCTCGACCACTATGTGACGTCATCTCCAACAGCCAGCGCCTACCACCAGCCTATACGAAACAGGCTTTATAAGGACACGTAGCCAAAATGTTAAAAACGGAACCCTTCTAAATGTGTCATATTCTTCCGTATGCCGCATGTTTGTAATTCTGCCGGCTTTGTTTCGTTTGTGATGAAAATTGACGAGAAGATGTTTCATATTGACAGTGTAACAAATCAGTACGTATATACAAAAAAAAATTATTAATAATTTTTATCTACAGAAAGTAGTAACAGAGTAATGAGAAAAAATCACGTACCGTATCAATTGCGGTATTGATGGACACGTATTCAAAAATAAAATCAATTTTATTTTGGGAGATTTTTATTTACATGTGAGTACACAAAGCATTTAACTGCCTATCCTCCTCAAATCCAGTCATGTCACCTAAAAATATAAAGCAGACTTTGCCGTTTTATCGTCTGCATAAAACGTTGTCGGGATTCCCACGGGGGCAATGCATTAATTTGATGCGATGATTCAGGATGATGACGTCGAACACGGCTACGATATTTATGGCTTTACGTCTCAACAACATCGAGACGATTAGGAGACAAAATCAAGGGAAGAAAGGGAAAGAATTCGGCCATGGTCGTTTGAAGGAACCATGCCAGATTTCGGCTGGAATGATTTAGGGAAATCATGGAAACCCAAAGTCTGGAATACCGTACTAGTATTTGAACCCACGTCCTCCAAAATGTAGGCCCGATCGTTAGTAAGGATTTGCAGTGAAAATAGTTTTGACAACTGTTTTTATTTCTTGGTTGTATAAGTGGGATTGAGTACACACATTTTGTACAGTCAATCTGTCTTTCTTACAAAGTCATCTTTGATGTTAAAGACGTCTTCCGTAATCATGATTCTTTCTGAATCCCCTCGTGTTTCTATTATCAATTCTATGCTGTTTTTTAGTTTAGTTTACACATGAAGACGAATATTTTCTTCGTCATCCGATAGCTGTCCAACCTGTGAATTGTCAATAAAATTTCATTCTACTTTTTCTTATTTGTATCCATTTTTTATAAGTTCTGGTGTAAATCTTCATTTTTACTCTTTCTCTTTAAGCAGTGGTCGGCAAATTTTAGAAGCTAAAGAGCCAATTTCACCACTAAAGGCGTCGGGAAAAAAATTATAAGAGCCATAGGGTTGTTAATATTTTAAAAAAATAATTTTTAATATACTTTATTGAATAATCAATATACCATCACACATACATTTATGTAGATAATATATTCATAAATAATTCACAAGTAAGTAGTAAGTATTTCAGTTAATGAGAACATGCTAGTATTTCCTTACAAATTATTAAAAAACTAGATGTGTAACTTGTCATTTTTAATTTCAAACATAAATCCAAATATTCATTGGTTCTGAATTTGTTTTTAGTTAAGTTCATGTTGGAAAAAGTTTGTCACTAGTGTATGTCGAACCTCTTGGCGATTTTTTGGCTCACAATGAATCTGGAAAATTAACTGACTTAGCCAACTGCAACCAACTATTAAAATTAGTCGTAGATATTTTTTTTTCAAGCTTCTCTGCAGTTTTTCTACTGCTTTCTTTCACATATGACCAATGGTATATGTTGTGGCTAATGAGGGTATCTTTGTCTGAAAGTGTCTTTCTATATCATACTTCTTATTATTTGCAAATTGTTCTTTGCAGACCAACGTGTCGGGGAAGACAATTTGAGTTCGCAATGAAGCAAAAAACTCAATCCATTCACTTTTGAATTCATGACGGTCACCTATTATGTTTTCGTGTTTTTCCTTAATAGCCATTCTAAGACAGGTTAAAAATATGTTTTTAAGAATTAGATAAAAAAAAAGTAAATAGAGCACCAAATGAATTCAAAGGTGATATAATACCTGATATACAGGGTGTCCAGAAAAGGACTCCCTGATTTCAAAATTAAATATCTCGAAAACAAAGATCGATAGAGGAATGCAGTAAACGGTATGTTTATTGTGACAGCTGTAAGAAGTGTATACAGCAGTGTGAAATAATAGTTACAAAAGCTGCTAACAGATGGCGCTGTATGCTGTACAGCTCATATCAGCATACATAAGTGAAATAATCGTATGAAAACAATCTTTGCAAACAATCACATCACAATGTTTTCAAAATGTTTTCACATTTCAATGGTGGAACTGATCGCCCTGAGCTTCGGATCACTATTTAGGCATTACGTATGGTGATTACAGCGCCATCTGTTAGCAGCTTTTGTAACTATTATTTCAAACTGCTGTATACACTTCTTACAGCTGTCACGATAAACATACCGTTTACTGCATTCCTCTATCGATCTTTGTTTTCGAGATATTTAATTTTGAAATCAGGGAGTCCTTTTCTGGACACCCTGTACGAATACTCGAATTTTAAAAGTACAACAAATACTCAACCAGATACAAGAAATTAACTGGTATGAAAACAATTAAGCAGTTGGCCTAAAACTACTGTGGTATTTTATTTAATTCGTTGTAATTGTAGGTAAATGTTGGCAGAACTTGCTTTTAATGAGGTCTGCTAGCTTGCAAGTCTTAGTTTCTTGTTGATGTTACTACTACCACTGCCGGTAAAGATGTATGATAAAAATATTATTTAGGAGCGGCACTAATATACTCGGGAGCCGTGGTTTGTTGACCCCTGTCCTAAAGTGTTTTTTTATCTTTTTTTATATCGTATGGCTTTTATTGCCGCGAGAACCATGCGGGTAGTTTGGCTCACCTTAACGGCGTGATGTCCCCACGTCTACCGCTTCAGTAGAGGGAGCTTATTCTGTTGGTAGAGCAGATGTGTTGTAATCTGTATGCAAGAGGTATAACTTGTGTTCTGTATGATAAGTGTATTTTGTTTGTTTGTAAAATGAGTATTTGTTATGAATCAGACAGTAGGGACCACCCCAGTGTTCACCTAGATCACTGCAGAAAACTGCGTAACAACCACAATCAGGACGATCGGTACGCCGTGTGGAGGAGTTTAACCTGCCCCTTCCCTAGCAACAGCGGTGGTGTCTTAGTGCACCCAGCCACACTGACGGTTCTTTAGCGTCCCTAAAATATTCCTATATTTTTAAATTCTTTCCTGACTAGTTCTTCCAGTTCTCCCCTTTTATTCAGGGTCAGGAATCGTGATCCATGAAAATATTTAGTGTCTAATACACATTGGCGGACGACCTAGTAACGTATCTCACTACTATTCTCTTTTCTAGCAGCATTTAGTTATTTTTTTTTTAGGAAACAATATAGCTACACGAATCATTTTTCACTGAATACTTAGTTTGACCGTTACTTTTTTTTCAAACTAATCAACACTGTTCAATGACCGTGTAATACAACTTATTCTAATAGATCATATTACCTTTACGTGAAATAACATCCATCCTTTTCCTCATAATACACAACATTTATTCAATCTTTTCTTTGCACAATTTTCAATTCACGTCAGCATTTCTTGTTATATATATACTGACAATCCATTACATATTTCATTACTCGAAAGCGCCGCTAACGCATTCATTCTGTTCATCATGGCTCCTCCAATGTCGGTATTGCCTCACGTATACCTGCAATATGACTTGAAAACGAATTGTATCAACTGCTACTGTGATTAGGCTTTATACCTGAAAGACTTAAATTACGTTTAGATAAATTCTATTTAAAATTGTTACCAATATAATCAAAATTGTAAGTAGCATAAGTATAACGATAATTAACAGATGCAATATAATAATGAGTATAATCAAACATGTTATTAGTTAACGATAATGAATCATGTTACAAGTGATGGCTGTATGGTTACATAACCGAATGTCAATAAATAAATAAATAAATAAATAAATAAATGTCTTCTCTTGTTCTCCTCATCTTTTCGTTTCTGTTTATATCATCTCTTTGATATATCATCTATGGCTCGCTTTTCCTTGCTCCTTATTTAACCTTATTTAACTCAGAATAACAATATTACTAAACATATTTACAAAAACATACAAATTGTTAAAAATACATTAACAACTGTCTTTTTTCTTATTTTGTTGATATGTATACATGTATATTGATATAGGAACTAATTACAAGCACTTATGTTGTAAAGGGAGAAAAAAATCAGTATGCTACGATTTGTTGATGACATTGTCTTATCAGCAGAAAGGGGTGAGGATATTCAGAAGTTACTGAATGGCATGAACAAAATACTGAACTGAATTTTCAACTGAATATGAATCAAAGCAAGACTAAAGTGTTGAAATGTGGCAGAAATGATACCAATACTAGTAGATTAAATATAAAAATAGGATCGAATGCAATTGGAGAAGTAAGTGAATTTATTACGGGGGAAGCAAAATTAAAACCGATGGCCGAAGCAGGAATGATGTTAAAAGCAGAATAGCACTACCAAAAACAGCCTTCATGAAAAAGAGAAATCTTTTAGTTTCAAATATTCATCTTGGAATTATAAAGAACTTTTTAAAACCCTTTGAGTGGAGCACAGCACTTTACGAAACATGGACTTCAGGAATACCGGAAAAAAGGAAAATTGAAGCATTTAAAATGTGGTGCTACAGAAGAATGCTGAAAATTAAGTGGACAGACAAAGTAAGAAATGAACGAGTTTTGGAAATGATGGATTAGGAAGAAGTTTGAGGAAGTAACTTACTGAAAAAAGAGACAGGCTGGTAGGTCATATTTTGAGGCATGCTGGATTGGTTAATTTGCTGGTGGAGAGAACAGTCGAAGGTAAGAACTGTAGAGGAAGACAGAGATTAGAATATATGAAGCAGATAATTGAGGACTTGGGTTGTAAGCGATATGTAGAGATGAAGAGGTTAGCACGAGATGGGAAGGGATGGAACATTGCATCAAGCCAGTTAAAAGACTGATGACAGCAAAAAAAAAAAAAAAAGTTTAATAATAAATAAATAAAAAAGGTTGTAAATGACTTGTTTATAGAAATCGTCCACGTGTTTAATAACGCATGTCGTTCAATTCCATTTAGTTATAGCATCAGGTCATTTATTGGGTAATTCGAATTTGGCGCTGTATGCTTGTACTAAATCTTGAACAACCCATCACCATATTTACGATACATACAAATTAAGCTCGTGTGGTCGTTAATATCTGGTGTCAAGATGTCTTACAGGTAGCGCAGTCCGGTCCTATCGTAGCCGCCTCCCCTAATCCTGTAGTACTACCTGGTATAGAGGACCTATAGCTTAACGCGGAATCCGAACCACAGAAGCGTTATGCCGTACTTCATTTTCACACAAGCTGTGCCAGAGGTGAAAGTCGGGTTAACGGCCTTTGGAAAATCCTGCCGATTATCCTAGTTAGATGCCTTTACCACTGAACCACCAGACCGCCATCTAAAAGTTACGTAGCCTTATTATATACCTGCCTGATACGCACTTGGCTGTTTTCATTTCCTGGAGATTAAACCAATCCTCTCTATCTTTATATACTAAGTTAATCTTGTTAATCTCAACAACCTATTACAACTTATGTCCTCCGCTATTATATATTCTAATCACTATCTTTCTCTATAGTTCCTTTATTCGACAGTTCCCTGTATAAACAAATCAACAAATCCCACGTCTTTTAAACGTTATCCGACATTATATTTCATCTTTCTCTCAGATTATTCCACGAACGTCTAGCCTCAGCTATCATTTCCATCTAGATCTGTCTATTTCATCCTCAACTCCCTTGGATAGTACCGCATTTGAAATCTGTAGTTTTCTTCTTTTAAGTATTCCTAAAATACATGCTTTATAAAATTCCTTCTGTCTCAATGGTTGTAAAAAAAAAAAAAAAAAAAAAAAAAAAAAAAAAAAAAAAAAAAAAGTTTTTCTTTTGTTATTGTTTCTTTCTTGGTCTATGAGTTGCAATTTTATTATTTAAAATAACTCCTTTACTTCTTCTAATAAATAAGTATTTATTTTCTCGCAGGCGCTTTTTTTAAGATGGTACTTATTAGTATTGCGTATCACTTTCTCAATTCATAGGTTTAAATTATATTAAGTTATAAATTTGTTTGATTACCCTATATTGGGTTTTCCGTTAATTTTCTGTTTTATTTTTATGTAAAAAAAACAGTAGAACCGTGTAAATTGTCTACGAATTTTTGCCGATTTTATTTTCTAGTGGATTTACCTTACATTAATTCATGTATTTGATAAACTCTGAGCGTATAATGTTACTACATTCAATAATTTTGAATCGTTCCTCCGCAACCGTTTTGCGTGAACCAACATCTGAAATGAAATAAAGCTCATATTTTGTTTCACTGTAGATTTCAATTCAGTCTTAAAAGCAATAGAGAACTGTCGGCGCACTCTTTATACACGGTGACACACTTATTAGCACTGGATTGTAAAGAAGTGCCTTTGAAATAAACCAATGTGAACCTAAACGATGTGAAACAATTTAAAGTTGAAATTTGTAGGGAGCAGCAGTAGGTGGAAACAGGAAAGGGGAAAAAATGGATGTGCAGTTAAGTTGCCACCGGAGCGTGCGCTCCATTGCAATTAAATTAAACTAAATCAGAGTCTCAAAAGGGCCGCAATTAAACATTCAGTGAAGTACAATTTATAAGAGAATGTTCAATAAATCAACCCATTGTTACAATTTTTCTGTTACAGAAGATATGTTAAATTTAATGTCAACAATGAAAATATATGGTCCTACAATTTTTATGTATAACAGCAGAAGTGATGAAAGAGACACTGTATAAAACATTTTCAGAGAAATCTCATAGTTTTGCTGTAGAATATTATCTTGTACTCGTATTTGGAATTATATATAAGCATATTAGGATTAAGTGAAACAAAATGGAAAGGACATGGAAGTAAGGAAATAGGAAAAGGGTACACACTATTGTCGTCGTGAGAGGTAGACAAGGGACGTAATTGGGTAGCAATAGTTCTAAATAACAGACTGGCAGGAAAGGTCATAAATATTAGCTACACCAACGGAAGGATATTGAAACTGTCAATTGTGTTAAATGGAGAGGTACTAGATATCATCCAAGCGATTGGTCCCCAAGTTGGGTGCACAAAAGAAGAGAAAGAAGAATTTATACAAGACGAGGAAATCAAGGCAGGAAAGATTATCATAATAGGAGACTTGAATGCCAGAGAAGGTAAAGACAGAGCAGGGTATGAAGGTACTATGGGAAGCCATTGTGTAGAAACAAGGAAAAAAGAGGGAGAAAATCTTCTAGATTTTTGCCTACGGAACTCATTAATTGTTGGCAACACCCGGCATGAGAAAAGAGATAGTCACAAGTTTACCAGATATAGTTGGGATAGTCAGAGTAGAAGCTTAATAGACTACATTTTGCTAAGCAAATGTCTTCATCCCAAATTAATGGATGTAAAAGTCATACCAAGTGTGAATCCAGAAGGAGATCATTGATTGGTTGTAGCAGACTTTACGAAACTCAGTCTGGACAAAGCTGTAAGCAAATGGATCCAAAGGAACAGGTGTTGGTAGCTGGATGATAGTGACACAAAGGAAACATTCAGGAAGAAGTGAAGGCCAACTTGCCCAAGGATGAAACAAGAACAGCAGAAAAGGGATGGAGAAGATTTAGAGCAAAGTTAGTAAATGCAGCAGAAAGGACGTATGGAAGAACGTAAAATAAGAGCAAGGAGAAGGAAACACCATTGTGGAATGAGCGTATTGCAGAAGCTGTTAAAAGAAAGAACAGGATACGGAGAGAGTGGTTTCAAGACAGAGCTGAAGAGAAAAGAGCGAAATGGAAAAAGTTAGCAAAGGCCTAAGTAAAAGTGATAAAAATAGCGAAGGTAAAATCTTGGGAGAAATTCACAGATAAATTGAAAACAAGCTACAATAGAAATAAGAAAATACTGGATGTGGTAGTAAGATACGAAACAAAACCTAGAGATATGCTGACCAAAGTTCTGGACAAATCAAGTGAAGTGCAATGGAAAGAGAACTTCAAAAACCTGTTGGAAGAAACAGAAGAAAACCAGGAAGCAACCAAAGAAAAGGATAGTGGAACAACCAATTTAGAAAGGGAAACAGAAGAATTTAGCATGCTGGAATTAGAATTGGCAGTGAAAGAAATGCCAAATGGGAAATCTCCAGGACCAGATGAACTGACAGCAGAAATGGAAAAAGCAGCAGGAGCAATGGGAATGCAATGGTTGTATAGAGTCATATGGAGAGTTTCGAAAGAAAGGAAAATACAGGAGGATTGAAGAGAGGGAGTCATAGCGCCTATTCATAAAAAGGGTGTAAAACGAAATGCGAGAACTACAGGGGTATTACTTTGCTAAATCATGGCCTGAAAATTTATGAAAAAATTATTCTAAATATAATCAATCAAAGACTAGAGAATATAACTAGAGAGAAGCAGTTTGGTTTCAGGCAAGGAAAATCTACAATGGATGCAATTTTTACTCTCAGGCAAATCATAGAGAAAAGGTGGGAAGATGGCAAAGACACAGTAATAGCTTTCATCGACATAAAAAAGACTTTTGAAAAAGTACAGAGGGAAAGCATATACCTAAGTTTAAAAAAGAGTGGAATAGATGAAGGGATTGTGGAATTAATCGAGAACCTCTATGAGAAGTGTGGGAATTGAGTGAGCATAGACAGTAAACATTCAGAAACAGAAAGAGGAGTAAGACAAAAAAATGTATTGTCACCAGTCCTGTTTAATGTAGTATTAGACACAGAGAGGTGTAGGTGATAGCATATGCTGATGACATTATAACATGGCAGAGACAGAACAGAATATGGAAATAGAGTTACGGAAATGGTGGATTGCAATGATAAACATGGCCCGGTGATTAGTGCGGAAATGAGCAAAATAATGGAGATAACAAAAACACTGGCCCTTCGAAGGGTGTGTTACTCGACCCCACTTGAGCTTAATATGTGAATAATTACGTTGGAATCAATAATACTAATTCAATAGCAACCGTGTAATCAAGAAGAGGCTTTCCTCCAATAGAAAACACTATAGAAATAATCGGGATAAACATAATCTTAACAGTTGCAACTATTTCATTGCTCTATTCGGTAGCTCCTTTGTTTCATAAATTAATATCCAGTTTGCCAACCGGGCGTTGACATTACCCCCCTGGTGGAGTTGATTTAAATCTTTCTAATACATTCAGTGTCTGCGTTAAAGCGGCATCAAACATGATTGGAAAGGTGGAACGGTATCAGATTTAAATCCCGTGTTCCACTGATTGTGGTTTATAGGTTGTTTTCTGTAATAACCTAGCAAAATGCTAGGACGGTACCCAACTTCCGCCGCATACACTACACACTTCATAAACAAAAATACACTTAACATACTTAACACAAGTTACACCTTCCTCAGACAGATGGCAACACTTCGCATCTCCTATCTTCAATTAGAATAGGACCACAGATGCAGGCGTTGAAATATAAGCTTCACATCATAAGACTTCAAGGGATTTCCACCTCTCTAAAGAGTTGAAATTTGACGGGGGAAAAAACATCCATCCTGAAATAAAAGGTTTATATAGACAATTGCTTACCACGTGTATTAAGAGCAAATTACAGAAAATAGTCTGGAGGAAGCTCTATACTCCATTAATGAGTGAACCCGACGTGCTGATTCAGACTTGAAATTTCCATCTACGTTAATAGATATGGAGCAATATTTTTCTTTGGTTTGTAGAATATTTTATCTTCCCCGTAATGATATAATGCAAAAATAATAATTTTATTTTAGTTTTTTTTACTTACGGCTTTGCGCCTCGTCGACGTCGAGGTCATTAGAGACGGGAAAGGACAGGGGACAAGAAACGGGAAGGAATTCCCCAATGGCATTTTTGAAGAAAGCATCCCGGCATTCGCCTGGAGCGATTTAGAGAAACCATGGAAATCCAAATCTGGATGCTCAGACGGGGATCCGAACCGGCGTCCTCCCGAATGCGAGGCCAGAGCGATAACCGCTCACCCACCAAGCTCGGTTTGTTTTTCGGTTTTCAGTAGCCGGATAGTTACATTTTTCAGAGGTTTCAAGTTTCCTTGGCCGGAAAGGAAACCTATTGTTAACGCTACACTGCCTGTTTGTCTTTCACAGGCCTAAATCTTGGAGAAAAAAAAAATATGCTGCAGACTTCAAATTTGAACAAGTTATGTACTTCGCTGACTGAAATCCGAATCCAGTATTTAAATTTTTGCTAGATCATGTTCTATGCCTCTCCCATCCAAATAAGTAGGTTCGGGAAGAAAATCCTTTTTCTTCCTTAGCGTGTGGAGTGTCGACATTTAGATCCCAACAGACACTGAATTAAGATGCTTTTTTCAATCGAAAATAAAAAAGCTATCAAATTTATCAGTTCTAGACCATTTTTGTGACCACGTCTATATGAAAACCCTTAATACTTGAAATTGGTCTCCCGTATAGGTCATATACTGTATTCGAAAAACAAGTATTAAAAATGTTCAGACCCAACTTACAGTTTGTAAGTTCCAAACATAAAAAGTTTTTACGTTTAGGTTATATTCCAAGTATTAACACTATAGTATTTTACTGAAAAAGCGGTCAGTTCAGAGTATACAACATCTTAATGGATGGATTAGGTACCACTAGAACCCACCCCATTGGCTCAGTTATCTGCGGTGCTATGATAGTATGCGACGCCTGGTACGGAACGAGTCTCGGTAGTGTAAGAAATTTTCATCAGTGTAGAGTGTAGAGTGAAAGGTGATTAGTCGATCAGATGGGGACGTTAAGCCTAGCGACACACTTTCCTGTCTTTCAAAACAGTTGGTCTGAATGAACCGGCACTGAATTTCACCCTGTTCCATCATTTATTCATTCAAAACACCTACAACACACTGCACTGATCAAACACATATCACAGTCTTGAACACAAAACGATTAGCACACCAATCCAGTTTAAATTTCGAATGAAAAAGTACTCACCAATCTAAGGGATGAGGAGAAAAAGAAGGAACTGCCAATAATGCTTTTTTTATTAAAAAAAAAAAAAAAAATGACTGAGCAGGCGGCGTGATGTTGTAGGGGAGTGGAGTCGGCTACCTATTCTTAAAATAAGTAATGCATTGATTTTTTGAAGTAGCAATTGCCGCCTGACCTACCACATTCATATGTGCTAAAGTTATTGCAGTTTGAAGCCGTAATTTTGTGAGTCTATTCTCACTTGACCGGTTTTTTGTTTGTTTGTTAATGTGCTTCTTTATATATACAGGGTGTTACAAAAAGCTACGGCCAATCTTTCAGGAAACATTCCTCACACACAAACAAAGAAAATATGTTATGTGGACATGTGTCCGGAAACGCTTACTTTCCATGTTAGAGCTCATATTGTGGACGGCTGTGATACAATGCGCCATTCTCCAGGGCTGCATCAGCGCATCAGGGATTCCATGCGACGGAGGGTGGATGCATGTATCCTCGCTAACGGAGGACATTTTGAACATTTCCTGTAACAAAGTGTTTGAAGTCACGCTGGTACGTTCTGTTGCTGTGTGTTTCCATTCCATGTTTAATGTGATTTGAAGAGAAGTAATAAAATGAGCTCTAACATGGAAAGTAAGCGTTTCCGGACACATGTCCACATAACATATTTTCTTTGTTTGTGTGTGAGGAATGTTTCCTGAAAGTTTGGCCGTACCTTTTTGTAACACCCTGTATATATATTCCGAACGTTTCCTTTTTTTTTTTTTTTTTTTTTTTTTTTTTTTAATAGACCGAGCGGGGCGGTGTAACGGTTAACGTTCTCGCCTCGCATTCCAAGCATCCAGATTTGGGTTTTCCATGGTTTCCCAAATCACTCCAGGCAAATGCCGGGATGCTTCCTTCAAAAGGCCATGGCCGAATTCCTTCCCATTCCTTGCCCCCATCCTTGCCCTCCATCCTTTCCCGTCTCTAAAAGACCTCGATGTTAAAAAGAGACGTAAAGCAGTTAAAAAAAATCATTTTATAGCAGCCGCTCACAGACACTGCTATGAGCTTACCGTCGCCACGAAAAAAGATAAATAAATGACGTTTCTTCTTTGCCGCTGGTAGACTTTACTTACCATCAGATGCGCATTTGTTGTGCCTAGGGGAGTGGGCTGTAAGCCGCGCGGAGAAAGCAGTGCGAGATGAGGCTCCAGTGACAGAAGGGCCGGAATTTTACTTCCCGCGAGACCGTTCACAAAGGTTCCAATCTCCCACAAGCCTCTTACACAAATGAGTCCCTCAGGGAGATCTGCCCGAGGTCAAGGAGGAACGAACGCAGAGATGAGAAATCGGAGATATTTCCTGACCCTTCAGAATATATCTAATTCAACTAGCTGCAACTCACATTGCAGTCTTTAATGTTTCGACCGGCCCCGCAATTCCTATAACTGTGCGTGTTAAATCGTTGATGTCCTGTGATCTGGAAAGATGTGAAACTGTTTGATAATTAGTGTTATTAATTTCTGTCGCTATTATGTCGCGGAAGTCTTGTGGCAGAATTTATGCAATTTCACTGACTTTAACAAATTACATTTCCAGCATCGAAATACGTAAACTGAAATGTGTATTTCACGAATGAAGGTTTCGTAGATTAGATATCGCTTTAATAGCATATTAGAAAAGTATGAAAATAACATCTGTATTAGTGGATTAACTCTGTAATGTTACTACATGAGCTTGACCAGTTTATAATCAACTTTTCTCAAAAGTTTGAATGTCTTAAGGAATTTATAGAAGCAATATTACGGTGATTGTGTCTAAAAAAAACAAACTAACATTTTACGCTTTTATTAATTAGCATTATGTTTAGGCCACTTTTTAATCAGATAAATCCACTAATTTCCCTATAATCTGAAAAGTTAAAAAGAAGTAATACTAAAAAATTCGATAATTCAACAAAAAAATTCACACGTCTAAATGGTCCGCGAAACTCCCTCAATGGGAAGGTGTTTGGAAATTTCTTCAGCACAATCCTATTACTCCCCATTTTCATATTGCCTTACTCTTCAGATGTTGGCCTTTAAATAAGTCAGTAAAGTGAGCGCATATCAATTTGTCGTTTGCTTTGAAGAGAAGTAATCCAGCCATTTTCATAATCTGTTTCCGACGTAGCATTCCTTCCGGTTATTTAAAATTTCTCCTAGCCCAATGTCATTCCTATTGAAAATAGCTCTGAAAAGGTACTTTTTTTAAACTTGCATCACCTACGCTCCATGCCGTTTGCGTTTGGAGTAGGACCAGTGATGATACTGTACCGCAATAATTCCATTAACAGACGACGAGGTATTTTACCTCCAATATAAATAGATTCCAATGTTAGGATAGACAATATCAGGGAAATAAGATTCCATAATGATGTCCATATGTTATCTTTCTCCTATAGTGTCATTACGGATTAGAATGCATAAACGAGAGAACTGACTTTGATGAAGTTTCGGTAAATGCACAGCTCGTGGATCTGATGGTAAATAGGGTATACTTTATTTTGATGTGACAAGATAAAGCTGATAAATTTCAGATTATTTTTTCTTAAACGAAATCACGCAAAAACTACTGATTCGATTTTGAAGTGACATGTTCGATGGTGAACTTACAGGCCAGGGTACCTCTCTTCCTTCGAAGAAGGTTTTGTTAGTCATTGTCACATGTGGCCAGGCATTATCCTGCTGATATATGGAACGTGGAGCTGCTTCAAGCCTCCGTGATGTAGCAGTAGCTTTTCTTGTCCTTCATAGGCGGCGAGATCACGGTTCAACCGGTTTTCAGAAGACCAATCCTTCTGCCACGTTTGAACTCAATAACAAGCTTATAATAAACCTTTTGACGCCTACAAGGAACACAGACACTTTCTTGCACGTTTCAGCTTCTTTTGACGGCTCTGTAGCCAATAAGTATGGCGTAACTTTGATCTGTCCGGTCACATAAAAGATGACGCTGCTACACCTAGGTGCACTCCATGTATCTGCAATCTTAATCACTTATTGTGATTCCACTGTTATACACGTCCTCCGATTTGAAGTGATTCAGACCATTCCATCTGGATGTTGTAATTTTCTTTGGTGCAGTTGGCACTAATCTAAGAATGTAGGAAGTAGCTGGCCTCGCACACTACAAATTGTTCAGCCGCAAAGGCAAGATGGCGAGACAGGAGTTGGTTTTTGGCGTTTGGACAGCAATTACGCACTGATTACGCTGGTGACAGAAGACATTGTGAAGGCTCAGTAACATGTTATGTATTTTATGAGTGATGGCAGGTGTTGAAGAAGTACTGAAATGTTGAAGCAAGCTGAGTAATTTAAAGGAATGGTAAGAATTAAAACAAATTAACTCCCTCACACAAGCATACGTTAAGTAATAAGCTATCTTGTTTCTGGCAAAAGGTGACGAAATAGTGATACTCAGTGACATATGAATTCATAATTACTCTGTTGACTCACTTTATCACCATCGAAGAAAAAAGATTAAATATTGTAAAAAGACTGCAGAAAATAAAACAGAACCGTAAACACATATGCCTTAATACTGAAACTATAGATAGAAAACTATATTTTGTGTCATGGAAACCTCTGCAACATTGCCAAATTTCTCGAGTGCAGAAAGCTTTTTCAACAAACAGATGAGAACTTTTATGCATCCAGCAAACCAAAATTTAGTGCGAGAGCGATATTTCGTCGATACAATTTCTTCAACCTAGGATAACAATTGGTGAACTGAATAGTCGAAATGTCGTTTGGAAACCCCGTGTTCACTCTGCTTGCTATCCGGGAACATTATATTATTATTAACAATTCCCAGCCCGTCAGCACACAGTCTACTGGTGTGGAATTACCTACTCTACCTTGTTGACCAAGTAACGGATGGTGAAAATTCACCAAATGGACTCGAATGAGGAACCCCGAGTTGATAACCACACTGTGTCAGAATTCTTTAGCCTCCTCTTCCACGATGTAGATATAACTAATACCTTGTTGCCAAACACTTAATGATTTAGCAAAGAATATTGGTTTTAAGATGTCGATCTACATCATTGATAGGATGAGGCAGTACTCTCTGGAAGACTAGTCTCACTTGGACGTCCAGACACTGGTGGTATCGGCGCAGACTCTCATTGTTCACCAACAGCACCGATTAGAAGAACCAAACAAATGTTCTGGTGGACTACCAACCACAAATATCACAGACAAAGCAAAACTATTACTGGCATAAATTTGTTCACCATCGGAAGAAAATTGGTGGTGAATCATTCTTAATCACCAGACATCAACATTTTACTGTGTGTTCATTGTTCAGCACCTCCTTTGAAAATGTATTTCAGTTCGTAACTGAAACTACAGCAGAATGATTTTCACGCTTCCTTAAGTAATGAACTAGTTTGTGCACATAGTAACCTTTAAACTTATTCCTCCTAATTGTTCTTCCAACATTACTCCAAACATCATCACCAACGAATTCGTTATAAATTACAAGCATTCTCTTCATGCGCCTACTATTTCCAATGACTCCCAATCCAGCTCTTTTACCATTCCAATTAATGAATCTGTTCAGCTCTAACAAATCTATCTGTCTTCCTTTGAATCTAATTTAATTTAATGGCGATGGAGTGGCAACCGATGTACACACCCATTCTTCCCCTTTCCTTCACCCTCCTCCTTTTGTCCTCAACAACTTTCAGCTTTAAATTCTTTCAGCCTGTTTTGATATGTTATTCATCAACACTCTTGATAATTTATTCCAGTCCCTGAGCCTGTTACCTACGAAAGAAAATCTTCCACACCCTTATGCCTGAAATCGAATGCCAGCTTGTTGTGATAGTCATCTTTTCCCTTCCAGGCACCTCTCCTAATTCTTCCACTAATATTTTTCCACGTCTCTTCACCAATATACGTATTGCACACTCCCATGACTCTATTAATCCTACTCTTATCTTACAATGAATCCCATTTCAGCTCCTTTATCATATGGGTTACTGAGTTTTACTGTAATTTCCAGAGACAAATCTAAAAAGCCCTTCATTGTAACACCTCCAACTCCTGTAGCTGATACCCAAAATGTGGATCCCATACTTCACCACCAAAGTCAAGCAATATTCTGACAAAATGAAGTAACCCAATTCCCTTACTTATCTGGTATCTCACCTCATCAATCTCTCCAACAAGTGTGGGATTTTGAAATCTTTTCCTAATATCTGTCCACTGTGTTCTGCGCAGTTGAGTCGGCAACTACTATGTTGGGTCTCATAATGTGACTCCAACGTTATCCAGAATAAAGAAATTAAGGCCTGACAAAGATTTGCAACCCAATTTCCTCATTTCATGATATAAGTCCTCATTACCCGCTCAAGTAGATGCAGGATTTTGAATCCTCTACCTACCGTATCCCTGAGTTTATTATCAAATGATATGGAAAGGAATTTACATTTCATGCATTCAACAAACAATCCCACCCGCATTCAAAATGTTTTTCTGTATACTTGGTATTTATCTTTATTGTTTGCTGGCTGATCCAACAATGTATCCTGACCAGAACCCTCTGTAGATGTTCACTGTCTCTATCGTTCTAATCCTATTACACAGTATTACGTTATCGGCATTGTAATGGGCAGTATGTGAATTTGGATTTAAAATGGGATTTTTAATATTTTATTCAGTCAAGACTATTACAAGCCACTCAAACAGGCACATCGAGATGTATACGTTAGCAAAACCGCTGACTCATTAGGTTCCTACAGTCCGTTAGAATAATGAATAACACTATCATGTAGTACACCTCAAGCCGTTTTTACGCAGAACTTCTTACCGTAACTTGTTGCACCCTAAATCTGGAGAAGTCAAAATTTGATCTATCCAAAGCTTTTGACCTTATTCAACATGATATTTGGCTTACTCTTTCAAGTGGCTTGGAAATATTCGCTCCTATATTATTAACTAGGCTTCTGTTATCCATTTGATCGGATATAGCTTGAACATAGCTCACTGAGATTCGCATAAATGTCTTTCTTCCTTGGCAGACATTTCTGATGTTTTTTATGGTTCCATATCTTAAGAGAAACGAATCCATCCTGTCTATCCACTAGTCACAGATCTCTAGGTTTTAAACAGGATAAGACTTCAAATTTGCAAATGTTATATCTTCCGTTGACCCTAAAATGAATGCAGTGTTTAAAGTTTTGTAAATTTATTCCTTAGGTTACCCGATAGAAGTATAGGAGGTACAAAACTATATTCTATACCATCATGTAGAATAAATTAACACTGTTTTACTTAAATGCATTTGATCTTAACGCAATTATTATAAATTTCATTGAAACTAAATGCAGTAGTGGCGTAAGAAACATGCTGGTTCAGCTATGAAGAGCTGTGGAGCGTAGTCTGTTACCTAACCTTAAAACAATTGAAGAATTTACTTTCTAAATACGAGACTTCTTTCGAAGGAAGATTAGTGATAGCGGAGGCGGATAAAACCGGCACTAGAGAATGCTAAACATCCTAACAACATCGACGAGGACAGTGGCCTAACGATACACGATGCGTGGCATGCCTAGCTGCGAAGAGGACTACTCCCGCTGTGACCCCCACCGAGCCACCCAACCATGTGACTGCTGTTCTTTCCTGATGAGCCGGACTGAAAAAATCTTGCAGAACATCGGAAGTCCAGATACAGAGTTACTTGTGTTTATTAGAGCGTGTGAAACACATCGCAGAGCATTTTCACCCTAGAAGATGGCTGAAGCAAATCACCTGAAACGTCGTGATTTAATACCGGTACGTGATGCAACCCAGGGAGAATGTAAACTAATAAGTCATGAATTGATTTTTATGCCAAGCTAGTGACGTCTGAGCTATCACATACGATTATCTGTTATGGTCTTAAGATTACGAAACCCTATTGGCTGAGGCACAAATCGCATTTGGCCGATATTTTATTTATCTATATGTTTGTGATGGAATATAGTATCCGTTGATGGTACATTGGACTCTGAGACACTAATTATTCCTTACTGGGTGCAGAAAGCCATTCCCCAATAGGGAGCGTCCATAAACTACGTGGCTCTGTCTGGGGGGGGGGGGGGGGAGAGGTTGGCTGGAAAACTACTTTGCGCTACGTGGGGGGGAGCGGAGGGGAGCTGCCCGCCAGACCACGTTGGTTTCAATTCATATTGTTTTTCAAAGTTAAAATGAGGTACAGAACACACAACAGCATGTGAATATTTATTTCCTTCAATTAATTGTCTCCGTATGTAATTAACAATAGTCTGACAAGAGAAAGCAGTACAAAATGTCTTCTGGAATCAAAAGGGAAAACAGTTACGTGCTACGTGAGGGGGGGAGAGGGGGGAAGGGGTATCGACAAAAGCCATTTTGGACTACTCGGGGGGGGGGGGGAGGAATCCACGTGGTTTATGGACGCTCCCTAACTACTGTGCAGGCTGACAGGTTGATTGCATCCAGACTAATATCACCACGCTGGGCTGGCCAATCAGCGATGAGGCCTCGATGGCGCAGGTAGCTACGGATACTGTACCCACTTAGCGCTGACGGACGCTGAACAAGTAGTTGGCCTGCTCTATGTTTAGCATTGGTGCTAACATCGCCTCGACTGCGATAAACGTTACATATGCTGCGTCATATAATCTCGGTCTTAGGAGCGTGGAAATGTTCTCTTACAAGAGATTACAAATTTAATTTACAGTAAATATTTCAAAGATACTACGTTATAAACGTTTATACTTTGTTACTAGAAGAAAACCATACTATACTAGACTATAACATACTCTACCATACCATCAACATCAATGTCAAAGTTGGTGAAGTATCAGAAATATGCTACGTTAAAGTAAAAATTCGTATAGAGCAAATGAGGGTGAGGTGAAATCGCCCGGAAAGAATCTAAAAATAAAAATTCGTGAAATGTGAAAGTACGTGAGAAACATATTACGATCTGGGCATATCAAAATTACAATTAATCAAATTTACAACATACTACATAATTTAATCGGTCCGCATAATTAACTTCTATGAGTTTAATTAATACTGACTACATGACACCATATGTGTGCCAAAGTGTGCAGTCTATTAGGGTATTATAATAATAACACAGAAGCGCCACAGTTAGCCTGCAGAGTATCCGCATTCATTACTCAAGATTATGTCTGTAAAGTTCTGAACTACCATAATTAACGCATCTCATTGAATCGCTAACGCCAGAAAATTGTATTATTTAGGAGCACAAAGACTCAAAATTAAGAGTAGTTAAATTACCACAGCAGGTATCTTCTTCTTATTGATTTATTATTTATTTCTGAGACAAGGAAGGAGGCTCTCCGAATACTTGGTATCAAGGCATTCGGCTTCTGCTTATCAGGACAGACGAGCTATTGCCATTTGGCTTTCTCCTCTATGTGGTCTGGAAATCACCTTGAGAATTATCCACATTGAACGATGGGCTTCTTCTTTTAGTAGGATGATGATTTTATTTCCATATTCTCTGAACAATATGTCCATATTATTTGTAGGATTCGTTGGTAGGGTATAGACAACATCCCTGTTTTCACTTCGAGTTCTAGGATGGAGCTGTGGGTTCTCTTGTTTCAGTGCATAATATTTCCTGTATGCCTACATCTCGAAAGCATTTATCCTTTTACACTGATCAGCCAAAACATTATGATCACCTGATTATTAGTGTGTTGGTCCATCTTTGTAACGTAATGCAGCAGCGATTCGGCGTGGGGATTCGAAAAGTCCCTGTTAGGTTTCCGGAGTTGTCTGGCACCAGATGTCTACGCACAGGTCACGCAATTCCCTTAAATTACGGGCAGGTGGTTTGTGGGCGCGGCGCATGGGAACGAGCATCTCGGAAACGGCAAGGCTGGTCGGCTGTCCGCGTGCTACTATAGTGAGAATGTATGAAGAGCGGTTGAAGGTCACAAGTTGAAGCTATTTTCTTGGATTTCCAGAAGGCTTTTGACTCTGTACCACATAACCACCTTTTGGCGAAGATTCGAGCGTACGGTATATCTGATCAGATCTGCGAATGGATACGCGATTTTCTAACTGGTCGGTCGCAGTATGTCGTTGTTGACGGGGAAGCCTCTTCAAAGCTAGATGTTACTTCGGGCGTTCCTCAAGGAAGTGTAATAAGACCACTTCTTTTCTTAATTTTTATAAACGATATCGGTGACAACGTTAATTGCAGGATGCGATTTTTTGCTGATGATGCACTTATTTATAGGGAAGTGGGGTGCTCTGACGATTGCTTAGAAATACAGCGCGATCTGGATGTTATTTCGGAATGGTGCCGTAAATGGCAGCTTACACTTAACTGTAAAAAGTGCAAGGCAATGTAAATCAGTAATAAAAAGACCCCGTTTGCTCACGAGTACATAGTTAACAATTCAGTTGTTGAAACGGTCGATTCCCTGAAGTATTTAGGCGTAACAGTACAAAGCAACATGAAATGGGACTTGCACATAACTTCCGTCGTAGGCAAAGCTAATTCCAAACTACGTTTTATAGGTCGTATTTTGAGAAGCTGCAATGCTCATACAAAGGAAATAGCGTACCAAACACTAGTGCGTCCGCATTTGGAATACTGTTGTGGAATTTGGGATCCGTATCGCAAGGGATTGGTTGACACTTTAGAGAAAGTACAGAGGAGAGCCACTCGATTCGTGACCGCTAGTTACAGTCCTTATGTGTCACAGAGCTGATACGTGGGTTAGGCTGGGATTGTTTGGCGGACAGACGACGTCGTTTTCGTTTAAATTTGTTGGAGAATATGCGAAAATCTCTAATTTACGAGTGCAACGAAATACTTCTTCCGCCAACCTATTTAGGTCGCAATGACAGAAGGGATAAGATTCGAGAGATAAGATGCCGTACTGATACATTTATGTATTCTTTCTTTCCTCGTTCTATTCGTGATTGGAATACTCTAAAATAGGATTGGTGCTTAGCACCCTCTGCCACCCACAGTAATTGTGAATTGCAGAGTATAGATGTAGATGTAGATGAAAGCACGACTAGGTAACAAGGTGGTGGATGTCCACGCCTCATCACTGAACGTAGAGGTCGGAGGCTAGCCCGTTCTAACGGGATAGGCGGCAATCTCTGACAGATCTGACAGCAGAGTATGGTCCGAAATACTTGTGCCTGCACCAGCATTATACTCTGCTGTCAAATCTGCCACAGATAGCCGCCTATCCCTCTTTAAAGAACGGACTAGCCTTCGAACTCTACATTCTGTGATGAGGCGTTGACGTCCACCACCTTGTCATCCAGTCGTGGTTTCACCATCCTTAAACCACTGTGCGTTGATGCTCACTACAGTAGCAATCGAACAGTTGACCAGCCTTGCCGTTTCCGAGATGCTCGTTCCCATGCGCCGTGGCCACAAACCACCTGCCCGTAATTTAAGGGAATTGCGTGACCTGTTAGTAGAGGTCTGGTGCCAGACAACTCCGGGAACCTAACAAGGAATTTCCGAATCCATACCACGCCGAATCGCTGCTGCATTACGCTGCAAAGATGGACCAGCACACTAATAAGCAGGTGATCATAATGTTTTGGATGATCAGTGTACAGCAACGGCTATTTATTTTGTCCGATACTGTAACACAGCCAGTAAGAATGCAAACTTGATATTCATTAATTATGATTATCTAAGACGGTGAGAAGATTCATCACGATCTGCGTGGCAGTTGCTGTAAAGTTAGTAATGACTGTGAATCGCAATAACTGCAGCGGGGTTCACAGCCAATCTTCGCTGGAAGAATGAAAGTAAATTTTTGATAGAATCAGCTGAAACGTTTCTATAAGAAGGCGTGTTGCGCCTCGTGTGATTTACAGTCTCGTCGTTTGTGGTCGCACCCACTTGTTCGCTGGCCCTGCACAGTGTTTTGCTCGACTGCAAGCAGCGATGTTGACCTTGCTCACCGGACGTGACCCCCGGGCTATGGCTACGAAGGTAATAATAACAGACAGCCAGCCAACCTGGCAGACGTTCAAGACAGCATCTAGCCACTGAGCTGGCTAATTACCTACCCACTCAAAACTAACCTTTGGTGAAAGATCTGGAACGGAACCATTTGAGACACCAAGTTCTCGAGATTCCATACACTTTGATACAATACTCTTTCAATGTATTTCTTCGTCCGCTTGTCTGTACATCTATCTCTTTGTCCAGTTCAACTAGCGGAACTGACTGGCAATAGGTACCAAAAATTCCCCTTTATCGTAGCCGGTACTGCTATTCTTACCTTTTGCTTCTCATATAAAATTTACTACAAATAATTATAAAACATTTAATCTAAAACTGAGAAAAAAACTGTTGCTTTACACTATCAGTCTTGTACACGAAGCAAGATTCAGACTTCAAAATTTGTACATATTATTTGTTTCACTAACCCAAAACAGAATATCGTAAATAATATGTTGTAAAATTATATTTTAGAGGGTTCCATAAAAACAAAAAGGTTAGAAAAACTATTTTTTTCTATACTAGATTTGGGCTACCGATGTTAAGAGCTGGTCATGTACAGGACAAAGATATTTTATTGTTTTTCAAATTGTTTCACTGAGAAATAAATACCTAAGTGTCCGTAAAATTTATCGATTTTATAATATTCTTGTTTCCAGGAATATCTAAAAAATGTTATTACTTAGGATATTTAAATTTGTACCAAATATCAAATATATTCTGTATAGAAATGAAAAAAAATAAAAACATTTACATTTTATGTAAGTTTGTAAGATGTGAGCAAACTAAGATACGTTTTCATTATGAGGTAACTTTGCAAAATATTAATATAATTTTATTTGTATTATACGGGTACCTAGGCCTTTGTTAAATTTGAAACTGAACGATAGCACAAGTGAGCGGCAGTGGAGTCAACTGCCTAATCTGTAAATGCATTGATTTGTGTGACAAGCGACTACCGTCTGATCTATCGCACGCCAGATAAGTGTTTTTCCATATTATAGTTCGGTACCCTGAATGCGCGAAGCTCGAATCTGATTTTCCCAGTTTTTCCCTTCCCTTTCCCCTTGCACAGATATTATAGAAATGAGATTTCTTATTTTAAAGCGCAGAATGTTAGTCCCATTTACTACAGTGAAACGTGCTGTATCTATTCCGTCTGTGGAACACCAGAGAACGTGGCTTATGAGATCACACAGTTTGGCACAGGGATGTAGAAGATACTTGGAACCAAGCGTGGTGGGTGAGCAGTAAGGCTCTGGCCTCGCATAGGGGAGGATGCGGGTTCGAATTCCCGTCCGGCCATCCAGATTTGGGTTTTCCTTGGTTTCTTCAAATCAATCCAGGCGAATGCAGGGATGGTTCCTTCAAAATTCCCTTCCGTTCATTGCCCTAGTCCTTTTCCCCTCTGTAATGACCTCAATGTTGACGATAAAAGCAAAACATCTTGGACAGTTCTAATTTAGCTCATCCTGATGTCACAAACGCAAATACATTTCTGCTTCACATAAACACATTTTCACAACAGGCTATCAGACTCGTTGGCAGGTACGAATTTGACTACTTTTTGGAGTGCTGCAGAGTTTAAAAAAATTTGTCGAAACGTGCTGGTTAAATTCACATACTGATGGTTTCTTGCAAAGATTGCATATTAAATTTATTTCGCAAAAATAAGGAAGTAGCTTTTTTTTTTTTTTTAAAAAAAAAAAAAAAAAAAAAAAATCCTTAACGAGTTACTTCAAAATATTTGTAAATTGTTTTTCGGCAGAACTTCCACAAATCGTGTAATAAAAAGGAAAGTCCAAACATTTTGAAAGCTAAGGGGAGTAGCCTGTTCATTTGATACCTCCGAAGTTAATTCAAAAGAAATGTTTTTCTTCAGCCCCCACAAAAAACTCCGCCCTCTTCCGCGATTTTCTGACATTTTATTATTTTTTCTCGTGTTAATGCTAAAAGAACTAAAATAGTGCGCAATTGCAACTATATAAATGAATAGGTTGAGAAGTTATGACGGTGTTGACGGATGGGTGGACGGACAGACTGTCAAATGAGCGAATCCATAGAGGAACGGTTTTTCAATCAAAATGTACGGAACAGTACAAATGTACGAAGCGCAAGCAACACATGAAAATTATCTTGAGTTAAATGAAAACGAATTGAACACACCAGATGATGAAGGAGGATTTCCTATGATAAACAAGGCAGTTTATCTTAAACAAAAAAGCTAACGAGAGAGACGGGTTGCCTTAAGAAGAAACTATAGGAAAGAAGGAATTACTACACATTCGTGACGTAATGAGAGAGGAAAATCTTTATATAAGTGATTTGAGTTGAAAAGAAACCTAAACCTTAGAAACGTTGTGTTATGCGTGTTGTTTTCCCCGCAATCAAACCAGATGGTTTGCCGGACGTGCTACAAGTGTGGTTAGATACCACGTGTTAGGCAAAGGTTTATTTCCAGAGCCCCTTATTTTTTTTCTGTCAAAGATCCCCTTTGTTGTGGCGATATCCTTGGCTGTTGAAACTTTGCAACCGGATTCGCTCCTCACACAGCCAGATCTGAGCTAGCTCCATTCTGAGAACTTCTTTGTTATCCTACGACACCGTGGCTGGAAAAAGGGAAGAGGTAGTGTATGATGGAGCAGAGAGATTATTTAAACCGTGTGAAGTGATAATCGACACGTAAAGTGGCGATCGTTTGCATACAACAGGTGTGTGATATCGTCGATCGATTAATGATGTTATAAGGGAGTTAATGTACAAGTAGACACTAACCAGCTCTTATCAATATCAAAATGTTATGCGTTGTATTTTGTATTCATAGTAAAAGAAATTAGTGTAGGTATTTCACGGAAACGAATCACTAGGGGATGGTAGCAGAACGTGCAGAATTAGTTAGAAAGAAGTAAGTAATACCGTGGAGAAATTAATTCGCTCCAAAAATGGCAAGCGAAGGCGCTACTATTAATTAACATTAGCATTTTATTCTCGACTGGTTTTGTACAATCCTCCATCCCCTCCTATCATACGTAACCTCTTCATCTCAACATACCCTCTATAACATACATCTTCCATTATCTGCTTCATGCATTCTAATCTTTGTCTACATCTACAGTTCTCACATTCGACTGTTCTCTCCACTAACAATTTAGCCAATCCAGGATTTCTTGCCGCCTATCATTGCTTTATAGATGAACAGCAGGCTGAGGATAAATTGTTGGAAGTTTTTATCTGTGAATTGCTGTTGTAACAACCCGAGCATAACTGCGATCAAAATACGGCAGACAAAACCCAGCTTGTTACCAAAGAATAATTTTCCACAGTGCTCAGTCCCAAGGCTTCAAATTCTTATAAGTGCTACATATCTCGATTCTGCAACGTCTTTATGTTGTCGCATTGTGTTGGTTCTATTCTAGTGTCGAGATCGATTGCAGTTACGCGACGGCTGGTAGCCTCAATTAGTCTACATTAACTCATTTTCTGTATTCGTTCTGCCGCTGACATAAGCGCAATTTCAATTAAATACTTATTCTTCTTTTAATTTGTAATTTGTAATTTGTAATTTTCTTGTTTTGTAGATATTTCGACAATTTTGCAATTTTAAGAACTATGTGTGCGCTTTGTCGCTGTATATTTATACAAGTTTTATTCTCAATATTAGTGATTTATCTTATGGTATTATTACTCTCCACTCACTGTGAAACCAAACGACATCTCACTCAACGTTCTTTTCTGGGCTATACTAATTTATTCCCCCGAGAAATTCGTAATTTTTGAATCAAACTTAGCGGCCATAATGGGGGGGAGGCGGGGTACTTGATACGGTGCTATCAAGGATAATGTCATGTGACACTTTTTCATCGTTATTCTTTTAAACCATTTATTGTTCATATGGAAATGTTTTGTAGTTTTAAAGTTATTGAGATTTGTCTGATATACACAAAATCGCAAGATAGACTTTTGCATAGTTTTCCCCCATGTGAGGGTAAAGAGTTTTTTTTGTCAAATTTTATATTTATCTCTGTTATCAGTGAATGCAATATATGTGTAACCAACGAGCTTGGTGGGTGAGCGGTTAAAGCTCTGGCCGCGCATTCGGGAGGACACCGGTTCGAATTCCCGTTCGGGCATTCAGGTTTGGTTTATCTATGGTTTCCCCAAATCACTGCCGGCGAATACCGGGATGCTTCCTTCAAAAGGCCATGGCAGGTTCCTCGTCCCGCCTCTAATGACATCTTAAAGCCATAAGTGAAAAAAACTGTAACCGTAGGTTTTCCCGTCGAATCTGCTCCTTGAAAATTTGACGGGAATGTGGCCGAATCAATAGGTTCGCTGAACGAAATTCGTTTTACAACGACAAATTGATCCAGCCACATGCCCGAGAAATCTTTAAGCAATGTAATATATCATAGCTTTTGTTGATTGTAGATTTATTATTAATGTTTCAATGGAGAAAGAGTTTTGTGTATTTGTAAGTGCCCTGGCTAGCCACAAGACACTCTGGCACTTGTGCACAGACATTCGGTACCTCCTGATCCAGCGTGTTAACGCCTTAATGGGAGTAGTCACACTAGCGGTTAAAAGTAATTATTATTAAATTAAATTGTTATTTATAATATTTTAGAAAAATAAAACAAAATATTTTGACTGTCTATAACTGTCAGATAAAAAGAATGTATTACACGTAATACTCAAGAAAGTTTCACCACATGAAGCCAAATCACTCCAGGTGAATGCCGGGATGCTTCCTTCAAAAGGCCATGGCCGAATTCCTTCCCATTCCTTGCCCCCATCCTTTCCCGTCTCTAAAGACCTAGTTGTTATAGGAGACGTTAAGCAGTTTAAAAAAAAATATCGCCACATGCGTTCTTATGTTATATTAATAAATTATAGAAACCACGACTTCGTCCACGATCATGCATCTCATGTTTTACCACCGTCATATTTCATAGAAAGGCTGGAGCCCCAACTTTATTTATTATCTATATTTCATATTAAATGTCAGTGTGCATTTATGTAACTTGGCCATCTTTCGACGGCAGCATTAGTAATTCTGATATAGGCAACCAGCACTACAGGTCTGTGGGGGGGGGGGGGGGGGGTGGAATGTGATAGGGGATGTCAAGAATCGCAGTAGTACACGTCTGTCTAAGAAGACTGACTGAGTGAAATTGCTTCGAAATCGGTGGAGGAGTGTTGATTTGTAAGCGAAATAAACAAAGATATAGACTTTGAGTTTTATATGTATGGATATTTGCGAGACTCGTTTCGTATTTTCGAGAACCACGATATTTTTTAATGCTTCATACACTGCAGCTCCCTGTTAAACATGTGAATTTATCCAAAAAATTTTAATAGGATGCAATATAATGTCGCATTTATCCTTTGTTATTTATTTCATAAAACTTTTGTATCTTATCTCTTATGATTGTATGAATAAATTTAATTTCTACCATGTACACAATCTTCTTTTTTGTTTTTGTTTTGTTTTGTTCATTTATTGGTTTTTAATTTAGTTTTTTTGGGGTGGGGGATTGAGGATCGTCAACTAAGTGGGAAAACATTTTTTTATGAAACTCAACCTTCCACATGCTATTATATTGTACTACTCGGTCTTTTCCAACACAGTAGTATCCTGCTTGATTTGTAGAATACAGAAAAAAAACTAGCGTTGATAAGTGTTAGTATCCCGCTCGGTGAGTTTGTTACATTATGTATTAAATTGAATTAACTAAAAAATCTTACATTGAAACTTTTGAAAAAGCTCAATAAAAAATCGTTTTTAAATAATGTTAATTATTGGCAAATATCTTTCAGATGAGCGTTTATCAACCAAAAACAAACTTTTTTAGTTGAAAGAAATTATTGTTAGTCTTTGATTTTAAAAAAATCAAAAAAAATATTTTCACTACTTATTGATTACCAGATTCGTGAAATTCTCCGTCGAATTATACTGATGATATTTTTATGAAAAATTATCTTCTGAAGTATCCTATTTTTTAAAATCACTATTTTAATTATTTCGCTAAAACCATATATTCTAGAAATATCTCTACAGTTATTCTATATATTCTACGAGATTACGCATCACTATGAATTTTTAAAGAATTTTTGGATTAGTAATTTCGGATATAAAATGGGGGCATGATATTTTTAAAATCTTTTTTGGTAAAATCTTCGACATATTGGAAGCATAAACATTTTGAGAATCAGATTTCTTCTGAAAACCTTTAACATTGTCTAAAGAAAATATTTTCTTCAGCTTCCCATAATGCCACTTATAATTATTTTCAAACCAAATGATTTTTCGATATTTTATATGACTCTCGTGTTAAAGTTAGTAAGGACTGAAGCAGTGCGCTATTACATATTTCAAAATTAAAATATTTATAGCTACGACAGTGTTATAGACGGACGGTCGTACAGAAAAATGAGTTAATCTATAATTTTATTTTCCATTAAGTAGGTACGGGATCCGTAATAATGATAAACAGAAGTATAAATAAATTTAAGGGCGAAGAAAGTAACAGTAAACGGAAAACCGTGATGCCAGCAGAGTGAGTGAAAACGTACTCAGTCATAACTCATCTTCAATCGTTGCCTGATTTTGATCTAAATATTGGATACTTAAAAGTGTTTTAATACTGTCGGTACTTTTGCAAGTAATTGTCCGAACTGATCAATTCTCCCTAAAAGAACGTTCGTCGTGTGTGATAACGAAACAAATATCTGGAATATTATATTATTTTCTTTGTTAGAATTAAATAAATTTCTCTTTGAATTTAGCTCAATTCTAACCTTTACGTATTCCTATTCCTGAAAAAGAAAAATAGATATGCAAAGCAGCTGTTATAAAGAACATGCAGGTAACGCAATAGTACCTGGAAGCCGTAGAATAGCTGCAGAGAGTTGTGTGTCCAGAGAAAGGACCTGACTGTCCACTGAGGACAAAGCGTGGTCCTGAGGTAATCCCATTGCCTCCTCCCCCGGGTCGCGGCCTCACCTCGAGTATTAGCCAACTACTGTGCCAGAAACTAGGGCGCTCGCTACTTACAAGTTGCCGTCCACCCTCCATCAAGGACTGGCACTCCGGCCGCCCAAAGTGGATCACTGAAAAGTTCCCGGCTCTCTTCGAAATCAGCTTTCACTGACTATACGCGATTACCTAAACGAGTTTAATCACTTCATCGAATATACTGTTTAATTTACAGCTTTCCATATAACTCAGTTTTCCACTACAGTATAAATAACATTTACAATTCACTAAAAATATTTAAAGAATTATTGATTTACTGAAGGAAATTGCTGATCAAACCGGTTTACAGATATCTTTTGAGAAAACGAAATTAATGACTAATATCAAGGATGCTCCGCCGAAACTTCAAACCAAATACGAGGACGTTAATCAAGTGGAAAAATTAAAGTACCTTGGTGAAATCATTATGAAAAACGGATTGGACAAAGAAGCTATTCCGGAAAGGATTCGCAAACTAGAAATAGCCTATCAAACTTCGCGAGAGGTCTACAATAAAAAACTTCTTTCACAAAATACTAAAATACGTCATTATGAAACAGTTCTGAAACCAGTAGTTTTGTATGCAGGTGAAACCTTGTTCCTGAATGCCGATAAAGGACTTTTGGGAGATATGGAGAAAAAAGAAAAATTATTAGAGGAATTCTGGGTTCCAACTTTAAGAATGGCGTCCATCAAAAGAGATCCAACAAAGAAGTCTACAGCAAAATAGAGAAAATCACTGAATCAATCCGCAAAAGACGGGCTCGATTCTATGGCCACCTCAAACGGATGGAGGAGAACAGACTAACAAAAAAAAATCTTTAATTTATTTGATTGCAGACCCAAAACTGTAATGCCCTGGTTCGTAAATATTAAAGAAGATCTTCATTTGATGGGGCTAGAACCGGAAGATGCTTTCAACAGAGATGTATTTCGGCAGAAGTTAATGACAAGTGCAACAAGCCGAAAGGAACACTCCAACAGAAGACGCGGTTCACTCTGGGTAGAGGAGCGCAAACAGACGCATTCGAAATGAATGAAGGAGTTCTGGGCCCAAAAGAAGAAGAAACTCGCTGCCAAATGCACAAAGGCTTAACGTGGTCCTAGTTGGCCTCAACGAATAAATAATAATATATAAAACGTATTTTATTATTCATTTGCAATATATCTGTTCAAATAGTACAGTATATATAAAGAAGGTACGCGGAACAAAGATTTCATTAAGAAGAAAAATAGAAAAATATTGAAAATTTTAAAAAATTGATGAGACACGCATTATTATATTTATGAATTTCTCTATCGAAATATACAGGTACACTAGATTATTTGGGAAAAAAATTATCTGTTCAAGTGTCAAGTTTGTTAAAATCAATCGATTTGTTATTTTTTGAAAAACAAACTCCAGAAAAATTGCTAATTTTGAATCAATTTATGAATCAGTAGTTTTGGAAATAAAGGAGGAGCGATATCCTATCTATGTTTCATTGTTATTAATATTATTTTGCCAAAAGCCTCTCAATATCGTGGAATAAATAGGAAATTTAAAACATTTTTACAGTTGATGCGTTGACAGCTTTCATTTAATATGCATGAAGATTATCGAAAGGGAATTTTCTCTTTAGTCCCAGCTAACTCCCCTATAACTACTTTCATCCTCGATTATTTTTTGAAATTTTATATTACAGTCGTATTAAGGGTAATAAGAACTAAAGTAGTGCGCAACTAGAAATTCCTGTGTTAAAGAGTTTAGAGTTTATATTTAATATGCTTAATTGGTTATTGGAGCTAATTAATGAATGAATTCTTGTTGCAACACATGGGCTTCGATATATTTAACAGCCCGCCGCGAGCTGGGAATGTTGAACCACTCTGCTATGGATATAAAATGCGGCTATTTCATCTCTTCCACTAAAAAAACAAATAAGCTCTGCAGATACCATTGATTAGAATGATGTAATAATCTCGTACTCCACAACATAATACTTAGTAGAACTAAATTTATTATCAGCACTCGGTGGATCTTATTTAACGGTTAAAATATTCCACATGCAAAATAATATTGATTCACCTTATGGTATAATAATTACCATATATACAAGTCTTATCCCTACACATTGCGAGTGCTAGGCTTAGCACGTACTTTACCTCAGTCATTTCTTACACTCAAGTCACCATTAAAAATAATAAACTATTTCTCTCCCAGCTGTACGTGACCAAAGATACTAGTGCTAAGATAATATTACTCCAACGACTATACGCACTACTACACTGTTGAACTATTGTGTTACATAAATAAATAATAAGGAAATTACAATAACCATTATATATAAAGATAATTATACAGATAAATAGAGGGACGTGGTTAAGGTCAAAAGAATGAATCCAATTAGAGTTCCGTTTTTCATTCAGAAGATACAGAACCCTAAAAATAATACCTTTAAGCAAGTTATTAAGGAATCTTGTAACGTTAATTCTAGCTATTCTTACGCAGTTAAAACGGTGGTAGAAGTATCTCCTTCCAATAACAACTGTAAGACGGAACGGAATATATTCTTAGCTGCATAGTGGTTACTCAGAAATTTTGTTTCTATTTATACCAGTGACACAGCTGCCGATAGTAGTCTGAGAGATTCTCAGCCCCGCCGGTAGACATACTATCGAAAAAGAATGAAACACGAATTTTCACCATAAATTAGGTGATATCCTTTTTCTACAAACAAATTAAAGTTTATTTATCATTAAAAGGTAAATATATGTATAGTCCATATTGGGTGACGTGACTTTCGTCCAAAATTATAAATTCATCACATTCTGGCATCAGTTATTGCTTGTAGCTAAACATCACTATCTATTTGTCGTCGTCATCATCATTAACAGTTTTCAGCGACTGGCCAATCTGCTTTTCCATTTTCCTCTCTCTCCCCACTGCTATGCGTTACCACTTTGGCCCAGTGCTCTCCTCCTTTCAGCACACACTCTTCCATTGGTTTTCCTCTGGGTCGTTTACTTTGTACCTTCATTTCATGTTTCTCCCCCGATATCCTCTGCGTGATCATTCTCTTATAATAACCATACCATCTTAATCTTGCGTTCTCTATCCTCTTGTCTCTTCCGTTTGCTGCACTGATTCCTGTAAATTTTTGTAATTTATTCTGCTGAATTTTTACTGATATCCTGCTTTTTCAATGTACAGCTTTCAGTATCGTACGTGAGAACAGGCACATAGTATTTACTGTAACCATTTACAATTTTTCTAATTTAATTTTTAACCATTTCTTTGGTCTATGGAACCCACAAACTGGTAAAGCACTCCAGAGTGACTTACGAGATCATTACTCTCTTTTATTTTTATTTGTTTGCTTTATTATTTTATCTCATTCGGGTCATTAATAACTATAGCTGTCTCAGGATCTTTTAAACTAATGCCAACTTCAGCTCCACTGTCTCTGATTAATTACAGGAGAAATAAGACTTGAACAGAATTTGGTTATAGATATTTCCTTTCCACCGAGTTTTATCTCTGGTGTATCTATGCCCTTACCGTATACATAAAGACCGTTACCTTTTTTCCACTGTTATTCCGACACATGGGGAAGAATGCCGGCAATGCAAAATTTCCAACCTCCATATCGAATACCGTTCTGGGAGATTGTATTAAATTCCTACTGTTGGAGGCATACTAACAAATAACGTCAAATTCTTGTGACTATGATGGTTATGTTATACCAGCAGTAGTCGATTAAAGCTGTCAAATTTATACCTAAAACACATTAATAATAAAAAATTTTACTTTTTAGGGTTATTGAATGATAAATTTTATTCAACATCTTTACTGTGCTCTCAATCAGATAACATTATATAGTTTAATATTTACCAGTATCCCGTAGAATTTGCTGATAACAGGTCGCGAAGATGTATCCTGCAAGACATTATACCCATAGTAACGACAGAAATTTTTCGGCAAATGGCCGTAGTAGGCCTATACAAGCAAAAGAAACGCGATAAATAAACGACGAAATTTAAGGCTACGTATTTGATTTACTAAATGCAAAGCTGCAAATTATTAGTTACTACATTTAAATATAATTATAATACTAGGTTTAAAAAGTTATTTCAGAATTAGTAAATTAGCACTTGCTGTATGTGTTACACTATGCGCCACGGTCAGTCTTGAGCTTATCTCTGATTAACGTGCTTCTGCAGGGATTGCCGCTCCCTACTATTGTTCTAGCGCCTGGGGCCACCGAGGTAAACACTAGCGGTGAGTGCGCGAGCTCGTCACGTGACAGTACAGTGAAGGTGTGAGTCTGTCTATTGACTCTGTCCTCCAGCTGCTAGGAAAGCTCATAGGTAACGCAGAATTGACCTGATTGGCCACATGAAACAGTAGTCCACCTGAACAAATACTTCACTTTCAAGTCGTAAGCATTTGAAATTGGTCCTACTGATAATGTATATACATATTCAGTCGGGGTAGACAAACCTCTTTAATAAAATGCGTTGTCTGGAGACTGCGCGCTCACCTCTGTGGTTCGGCAAGTCTCGATAATAGCCGAAGTGTTAGTTACACTGCCTGCCACAACAGCGCTGCTTGCCTCATCAGTAAAATTAAATTGAATAACTGTAATGACTTTATTTGCGCTTATACTGCTAAAATGAAGTGTAAATTTCAAATAAATAATTGAATTTGATTTTATTTGGATTTATTGTGTTTAGATAAATGTAACTGCCATGCCAGATCAAAGGTCTATTGTGGAAGTAACTGCACAATCATACGAAGAGCAGGGAACTTTTTTTTTTTTTTTTTTTTTTTTTTTTTTTTTTTTTTTTTTAAACAAAAGCTAGACAATTACACTTTATAATGTTTCAATCGTACGTTCGTTTAAATTTACATGTTGTTTTTTGTTTATTTATGAAAACTTGATGCAGAAATTCATGTTAGGGGAAGTGTATTCGACGTTTACGCTATATTATCTGTATCCGTTATAAGCACTAGGTTAAAACATAACCTAAGAATTCTTTTGGCAGAAGATAAGAAACTATGAAGAGTCTTAAAAACTCATAGAAAGTTTATACGGAACGTACGTATTCGCGAAATGTATCAGCCAAATAAATAACAGCTATCCGTTTTTTTTTATGTTTTACTTTTCGTCATTTAAAGCAAAATGAATTTATTTTAAAAAAATCCTACCCAATTACTCCAATAATCTAACCCTAGTAAGATACTGATAACACGAAAAATATCATTAAAATGATCGTTATTCGGTTTTCCTTACAAGTTTTTCCAGAATAAATTCCTACTACCATGATAGACGATACACGTCGTTTTTGACGGGGTTTAAAACTAGTATTAATAATACATCAAATTTTATCTTTTAGTCTAATATTTAACATTAATAAACTATTAAAATGACAGTCACTAAGATATACGAGGGTCAAACTGACACTCGGCACGCACTGAACATTCGTTATCAAATGTATCTTAGAGCTTCACTACACATAAGTCGAATAGTAGAACGGTGTTTTATTCTTTAAGTCTCAAGTGCAGCAGCCATTTTTATGCTGATGCTGTAACGATTGTCGGGAATTTGCGCTATGACATTCTGCACGCTTCACAACCTACACACTAAAGGCACAAACTTTAGATTTTCGATTAAAAGTTTGAAGTTTTCATTCGAATCACCATAGCAGAATTAACCGCACCATTCCACTTGCTCCGCACTAACCGTTACAAAAACTTTATATTTCTCTAGAATAGCTTCTAATACAGGGCGTTCGCCGGGAAACGCAACCCACTGTTAGCGCTACAAGGAAGAAACTGCTCGCGGCGAGCGAGCGTTCAGCTCCCGGCATTGTTCGACCGTCGGCCGCGGACTATTTCATAAACTTGTATGTGCTAAGCATTTAAATGTGACGTAATTCATTAGCTTACCTTATAAAAGATGCTGGAAGTGTTGACACTCTTGTGTAATGCACATTTCACATCTTCTGAACATATTTCGAGACACACGCTGCCCTAACTGACTTAATGATTTTTTGGGTGACTGTTCTAGTCGAAAAGCGATATCGTCAATTTTCTCCTCTGTGAGAATACGGTTGACCGACAGTCTCTTTTTGTTAAAAAATGAACCCGTTTCTCTTACTTTTTTAACCAGACGCAGAATTGTTGATTTAGCTGGCAGTAAAGCGCCAGGATATTCGCGACGAAATTTACTGCGACACTTTTTAAACGACTTCTTCTTCACATATGTATCGTAGAGAAATATTCTTTGTTGCAAACTGTAACGTACCATAATTTTACTCACACTCAAACACGGTACAGATTAGTAAGAGTATGAAGCCCCAAACCAGCCAAACCGCAAAGAAACGTTTATTCACAACACTGATTAATAAGAGACTGAAGTCACAAACTAGCTACAATGCAAAGAAACCGTTCTTAACAATGTAAGGGTCACTGCACTGCACTGTTGGGGCAGCGGAGGTGTTAAACAGTGCGGTGATTCACGGTGCCGCGTGGCGGAAACTGCTGGCACCGCTGTCCGAGCAAGTTGCCGACGGCAACAGACTGGGAGGGTTGCGTTTTCCGGCGAACGCCCTGTAGAAGACATCAACAACTTGGTGTCGCGTCTGGTGACAAGAGTTCGAATTTTTCATAAACTTTATCCCTATCATAAGGCAACCTAACCAGCTAATAATCATAAAAGGATTCAAGCTGTATGTGTTTGCCGATCACGTACTCTTTGCCAATGGCAAAGGACAGGTTTAAGGCCGTTAAGGGAATCGAACCTGAGACTTTTCTTACTGCTGGGCCTCACCACTGTGGAAGTTGTGAATATTAAATGTCAGTGTGGACAAAGAAATTTTCGCGAGCTTATAAAATAATAAATTAGCGTTCCGAAAACGTGAGAAATTTAAAACTGAGATTTACGTAACTAAATGAGAAACAAACTATTTTCCCCCTGGAAAGACTCCCGCAACTGTATTTTTCTCTCCTAAATGCCAGAATGTTTTGCTGATGGTTTTGCCGAGAAATTCACCACGACTTTTGTTTGAACCAAATTCGTTCCGTAAGCTCAGTTGAGGTGAGTTGTGTATTCGGGGCGAAAAAGGGGAGGGTGTGTTTGAGGTGAGTGTACCAAGGCAGCTAGATTCTTTTAAATACACTTAGCTGATGCCTTTGATGTTCTCGGATCTGTAGAAAATCCTCCTTCAATGCTGGAATTTCTGTTTACTATGTTAAATATTCTGCTGTGAGTTAAAAAACGTACACGAGATATATCATTCTGCTACTCTGTATAGCTGTGTGTATGCTTCTTGATATCTAGGAAATGAAGAAATGCCGTTTGTTCTTAACAACAACAAACCCGAAATCAGCAGTAGTACATGAGGCTAGCAATGCCGTAGCTCGGTATCTATGGAATAACATCGAAAGTATAGTGGATGTTGCCTTTGGATAGTGAAGCAGTAGAACAACAGTAGGCTTATTCCGAGGTTAGATGCATGATTGTTTAATAAATTCAGTCTCAGTTCTACAAGTTTAACCAGAAAGAAATTATTTAAATTATAGTCATTTTTTTAAATCTTTTCATCTCGGTGTATATAAGAATTTTCCAAAGGTTGTCATGTTCCAATGGTCACAGGCAGTGATTTCTTACAATTGTTTTACTGAAATTTTCATAATCGGACATTAGAGGTTGTTGTACATACGTAATCATTTTAATTGTGTGTTATGATGGTACCTATTTGTACCTCGTGAGTTCAGTGAACATATTTGGATACATCAGAAGAAGTTGATGTCATCAGTAATTTTTGCAGGTCCCTTGTTAGTTTCAGAAGCAGAATACCTTCCCGATGGATTATTTTTTGGCATATCTTGAAGATGTGGGCGAGTTTCATGGATCACTCGCCTTCTTAGTAAACCAAGTGGTTGAATTTTCTAATGGATCACCTTCAGGTTACCGATTGAGTTCATAAAAGTCTTTCCCTACTTAATATAGCTATTGCTCTCCGATAACTAACTGAATGAACATGATGTTTCCATGCTGTGTCTCTGTTACTATCTTCTGGAAACCGATGCAGTGACTTTTAGCATGCTAATGTTTTCGGAAAAACTACAGCGATCTTCTTGCAGTTTGTGGTTATTGTTAAATAACACCGATTTTTTCAAAATCATACTTCAGCAGACAATTGTTTTCAACAAAAAATGGTATGTATTGTTGATGTAGAGTTCCATGAATCCCGTAGTAAATGTATCGTGAAAATACGGTTTTTTTGAAAATTTTCCATTTTTTCCCCAAGACCCACAGTAATTTATTCAGCTTAAATTTTTCACATTTTCACACGTTTTATAATTTAATTTGTTTAAAAATAACTTGTTATTCGTTTTTAAATTAGTTTTTATAGTTTTTATGTAGTCATTTAAATACGCAGTTTATGTACGGAACCTTCAGTGCACACTAGTTCTAGTCATTTCACGATAGAAACGCCACTACGACGTGCACAAAAACCACGAAGTAAGTTCCTGACTTCACTTCAGTTATGCATTTCATTTGAACTGTTGGTAAATATCAATATCTTGTGCGCCAAAGAAGTTCACTTCAAAAATAGTTTTTATAAATCAAAAAAGAATTGTAATATCTTTATATCTTTCGAAGTCCAAAGGCTGAATTAGTCAGAAACAAGATATTCTAGCAAAACGACCTACAGTTCTAAGCAAAATATTAGAGAATCACAATGGACATTTGGTTAAGATTAGTGCCAGTGGTACAGTTTTCGTATACATAGCAATACCAGAAAGCTTTTCCGGTGTTTCGTTACGCTGGTGATACGTATGTTTACCGGTTCGAGCGAAAAGCTTAATATCGAAAAAGCCACGCCCACTCCCCCTCTCTCTTTGAGTCTTAGTAGTACATTTTACTGCACCCTGACATTTTGACAAAATGAAAGACGCTGTTCCGTGACTGGGTGGACAGTGTTTGTCCCCTGGGGGACCGACGTCATTACGTCCCCAGCGAGTCCACGTAACTCGGCTCCTCGCGGGAAATGAGCCGGAGTGCGCAGCCCGTGTCTTCTTGCTTCCTCCTCGCTTCATCGGAAAAAAGTTAAGGTGGAGTCTCAAGGCAAAATCCCAGCTTAGCTTTACTGCATAGAACCGGTAATATTCCCTCCGTGAAGGTAAAATTGCAATCAGAGAGTCTAGTTGTGGGGCCGTCCATTTGAATCATGAAGGATGTCGATTGTGAGGCGATCTGAGGTTCATTGACAGTGAGATTATTGGAGACGGGATAGCTTTGTTTACAAAGAAAGGGAAGAATATCAGCTAAGGTCTTTACGATAAAACGATCTAACCATTCACAGAGAGTTATTTTGAAAAATCTATTAAACAAATAAGAACATTTATATGAGGATTAATTTTAATGGTGTGATATTTTTTCACCATAGGCCTGTCATAGTCACCATGTCTATTTTTAATTAGTTTATCCCTGATTAAAGATTAAATACCACTCACTAGATAGGTTTTTTTTTATGGCTTTCGGCATCTTAGGCCATTCAGCCAGCCTGATGAATTTTCCCAGCTAATTAGACACACCACAGGAGGGACATTACATTCACTTAAACACCCATGCCTGCGGCCGGACTCGAATCTAGCCCCTACGATACCGAGACCGACCAGTAGGTAGTTTATACTTCCATCTGTTTATTATTCCTGATTCCCCAAAAAAGTCAAGACGCAACAGTAATTGAAAATAGCTACAAGTAATAATTGACTGAAATAAATACGATATTTGTATATAACAACTACCCCCGTGTTAGATGGTTCGTGGTTTAATTAATAAGTTATAATAAATAACTAGTTCACGATCCAGTTTCAAATTTTAACTTGTTTTATTGCTAGTAAGACATCGGACTTCAAGATACAGTTCACACATAAACACAAAACTCTAACGATTACATTCGACACTTTTTCCAAAGACAATACTACCAAAACTCTTCGTTCAACACTGTCCTTGGCCGACGTAAACTGTCTTTGTCAAAACTAAACTGAAAAACTCTGTAGAAAAACTGTCTCTGAGTATCTGCTGGTCGCTTTATATAAGTTCCATCGAAAGTTCTAGAACACTACAAACGCTTCCGACAGATATTTCTCGAACATTAACAATTGAAAACATCCATTTACACTGTCATACAGTAAATTACAAGACAATCATACAAAAATCATATTTAGTCAAACTCTAGCTTGCTACAAATGCTTCATAGAACACAATTGCATTTAAAGTTTAGGTTTAGGGCTGCTACACCCGGTAGGAAGTTCATTGTATTTTTTATACGAATTGTTCCTAATGCGAGGCTCTGCTGAGCTCAGCTCTCTGTATACAAGTCAGTTATATGGACTCACTGATAAATTGTGGAAGATCACGTTGGTATCTACAATAGTTTGTATTCTACGTTGTTTGTGATCTTTGATAATCTATATTAATAAAAAGCAAAGCCAACTTTGATGGTAATCGGCCAAACGGTGTCGACTGTAGCTTTTTATAAAGAACATTGACAAAAATTAAGGGGGTGGAAGGAGGGAAAGGGGTTGAGTTTTGGCAGATCATAGGTTAACAGGATTTTTCTCTTTATTCTAAATTATACATGTGCAATGTTTAATCAAAATGAGATAAGAAATGTAGGTTTGTATAAAATTAATAGGTGTAAATGGGGAGATATGGTGGTTGAAAAATTACATGTAATTGCTAACTTCAATGGGGATCACTTAAATGGTGTCGACTGTAGCTTTGTATAAGGAACATTGACACCAACTGGGGGGGGGGGGGTTAGGGGGAGAGGGGTTCATTTTTTTTCGAACAAAGAGTTGACAGTATTTTTCTCTTTATTTTTGACTATACACGTCCAAAATTCCATCGAAATCGAATAAAAAATGTAGTTTTTAAAAAAAATTAAGGGGTGGAAGGGGGTAGAAGGTTTAGTTTCTCAATGAAATTCATATGAGACCACTAAAAAAAATTCATTTAAATCGTTTCAAAACTGGCGAAGGTATCTCTGAACATAAAAAAATAGACTAATTGAGAATATCCTACTTTTTTTTGAAGTCAGTTAATAAAACTATTATTACGCGGTTTAGCATAGTGTTTTGGGATTCCTAATTTATTTTTAATATCATTGGTTCAACACTTTTGTCATCATTAATTCAGCAGAAGTTCCAATCATATCGCTATATAAACTACGACCGAAACATTTACAACATTACAAAATGAAGGTAATGATCATTATATAATAATAATTCTAATTACTTAAGCAAATGCTAAGAAATTAATTGCCGGAATACTGTGTTCATGTGGTCATTTCTGACGGGATTAGAAACTAGTCTGATGAATACTAAGCGAAATCTTTGTAGACTGTGTCATTTAAAAAAATTAAATATTACAGTACTCCGATATTTTAGCCAAACTTTTTTTTTTTAGTTCTGAGAATCTTCACTAATAATTTCTTTGGTATAGATTCTTCGTGGATGAGAACGTGATTTACGGAGGTACCATAAGAATCTTTCAAATACTGACAGGCTGAAACATATTTCCTAAATTCTATTAACACACTGTTAAGGGAACACTTCTCTGTGGCAATCGGATGAAAGACTAAGTCACGGAGTTCTTTCTAGTCTAAGTATGTACGTACATCCCCGGTATCTACTACGTCAGTTTGAATATCGTTTAAAATACAATAAAAGCATCCGATTGATGAATAATAGGGTCTACGAAGAGAGACCAAAATTAACTGTTTTCTAGTTCGAATCGATGGACGCATAATAAAATAATCGATAGCTGATGAATATACTGGGACCTCCTACTTTTAATTTTGAACGCCAGCAATGAACTGACAAATTAGACGAACGAGGGACAATTTAATATTACCCGATTTTCAAAGTTGATTTGACTTTAATTGTGTGAGATGAATACCAGTTTGAGAACAAAAATTCTGTTGCCAGCAAGTTCAATATTGCGTCCGAGTTCACTACAAAGTCTGACGCTGAAGTTGTTTGTTTCCCATCGAATGGTACTGGAAATTCTGATAGCCGTCGCCTTGTCACTTGTCGACGTAGTTAATACTGCCGTCTCTACATTTAGCGTTATCTGTGTAAAGTGTGGCATCTGACAGCGACGTCGTAAAAATTTATTTTCCCTTCATTTCCGTGTCTCTCTCTGAAGCGATCCTGCTTTGTAAATTTCAGTCTCATTTCAAATATTGCGCAGATATCTGGTACTAAAGAATGAGTTCTCCTTCTTTGCACTTCAAACAAGGTAACTAAAATGAATAGAAAAAAACTGTATTTGTCGAGATGTGAGGACGTCATGTCTTTTTATTTTTCAAGGCATGCTCCGATTGTATTTGTATGAAATTTCCGTCTAAGATTTATCAGCCGCACAAAGGCTCTCATTGCTAAGCTGATACCCTCTCTGGTAATAAGTTTTCTCGCGGGTGAAATACTTAGCTGTTATGATAAAAAGGATACAGTTCGATTCACCAAGACGAATCCTGGTCGGAAATGTCTCAAGCGGAAGACTCATCGTGGATGTCATGGTCAACACCGACATCCGCAATAGTCGATGTCAACCACTTCAAAAACATCGAGACTGTAATTTATTTCCACTGTGAGGGCGGAGGCAACAAGTACAATTTCAGACTGCTCACACCTGAAAAGTGGGAGAAGTTTTACTACGCCGAGGATATCCCGCTCCAAGTGCAACTCCGAGTAAAAACAGGGAAGAAACTTTTTGTATGGGAAATCCCTAGCAAGAACTTCAGGAAACTGATGCAAACACTCTCGGATCCAGCGAATGCATCTAACGCCAAGCCCATCATCTCGGAAAAGGAAGATTGGTCCCGATATGTTCAACTACCTCTCGTATTTTCCAAGAACTTCAAGGAGGATGAGTATTTCGACGATCTTCATCGAACGCTCTACATCCGTCACCGAAACTCAAGCAGCAACGTAGAACCAGCGATGGAGCAAGACACACTGGCTTCGTCTAACCGTGAGAACATCGAGCAACAACCAAACTCAACCAAGCTACAGGACAGCAGTCACGACGATCAGAAACGTCCCGCATCAAGAGAATCCCATCAGGAAGAGACAATAATGGCGCATGCATGTTCATCGCCAACTCAGCTGCTTGTCACCTGTATGAGCCAAGAAGATCTCGAAGACGTCAAGAAATTCCTAGAATCTAGGAATATAAAATACAGCATGGACTCCCAAGCGAATACTAAGCACGCAGCAATAACCATACACGCAGAATCATCTCCAGAAGACTCCATCGAAACACCTCAAGACAGAAATTCCACCACACGCCCAGCACCAGGCAGGAGCGTGACCACAAAAGCCAAGCACATCGACCTGGCCAGCAACCAAGACACGAACAGGAGCCGACGGAACTTTAAAAATCAACCAAAGAGGAGGGAACCGATGGCAGCAATACAACAATACTTCCGCTGCCAAGGATTCGGGCACAAGGCCTCGGACTGCAACAAGCAAGTGTGTTGCGTCCGCTGCGGCGGGAACCACAGCAACCTGGTATGCTCACGTCCGAGAGAAGCAACGCCGAGATGTGCTAACTGCGGTTCTGACCACGCTGCCAGCTACGGGGGATGTCCTGTGAAGAGAAGGCTCCAAGCCGCCATCGGAAGACGTCAACATCAACCCAGCCATGCCCGAACAGTCGAAGGACCGGGAGGCCCACAGAAAAGGGCGTCAAGCCGCGGCAAAATCCACCCGCCGACCGACAAAAGTGACCAGCGCGTGCATCAATGCTGCATCCATGAACGAAAACGTGAAAATCAGTTGGGGAAAATCGTCCAGTTGCTAACGCAGCTTATTACGGTGATGATCCCCAACTGACAACACGAACCCAGTAGGGGGTTTTAATATAAGGACGCCTACGGCGTCCATAGCCATTTTTCCCCCAAAAGTGAAATAAAAATGTGTCCCCAAAACAACACCCAACTGACACCCAGAAGTTATACTACCAAAGGTAGTGGTACTTCAACAACAGCCGTAGAGGCAGCGAATTAAAAAAAAAAAAAAAAAAAAAAAAAAAAAAAAAAAAAAAAAAAAAAAAAAAAAAAAAACCCATATCAATGTTAATCACATACAGTAATTTTCTTGTTATAGGTGGAAAACTGAAAAGCAGGAAAGTGGCCAATTTATATTTACAATTTAAAGCAATCATGTTTGGTATAGTTTGATGAAACGCTGAGGACTAATTCCATTTCAGCAAAATCTTGCGTTATCTTAACACTTTATTCATTTTAGTGTATTGTAATCCAGTATGTTTCTCTTGAAAACCGATAAACGGTCATTAAAACCGACAAATGTCCTAATAATTTGAAGTGTGCATGCGCCATTACGTATCTGCAACGCGGACAAAATAGCGCATTCGCAATAACGTGTCGGTGCATGCTCAATTGCGTGTCGCCCCAGCGTGAGCCTCAGCAGCGTAAACCACCACCATAACGCGCCGCAGCGAGTTCATTCCTTCATCCAGGAGCTCCAAGAACTTTCTCACTTGAAAAACTAAAATGTTTCTTGGTTATGGAATATTACGATTTATCACTTTTTGCAGCAATTGCGTGCCAATATGAGGAATTGTGATGAAACATGTACGATTTAAATGACGGTTGTATTCTGAAGTACAATTTGAAGGTGAATACCGAGAAAAATGGTAATACAAGTGACAGTGTTATGAATTAATAGTACCATTCCTAGCTGTGACGATATCAGTAAGTGAAAATAATTTTTGTAATGAATCTTCTTCGCTCACACTAGCTTTGCTTGCAAACAATGTGGTGACGTCAGGAACGATCAAAGATAACAAAGAAAGTTAACTGATTAGTAAACACAACTCAACGGTGACAAAGCTCAAAATACTGTGAGTTGTATTTGACATTCATAACTCACAATTACTTTTATCTCAATTATCACCAAATTTAATATATATTTGTTTTTGTGAATTGTGCATTCATAAATACTGAAGTAAAGGAAAAAATATTAATCGTTGTTTGTCAACTAAAATGTAATTAATATGGAATTTTTATTTTAGAAATCTTACAGGAGTATCGCAATGATTGGCGTATTGCTACTTAAGTAAAACTGTGATGGTATGTAGATGTTGGTAAGTTATCATTTGGTGTTTTGATCGGTGGAAGTCCAAACGCAACCGACCCATAGCTACTACTCGGAAATTATGACAGTGTCTTAGTTTGCCGTTATTATTTTTCTCGTCGACGTCGAGGTCATTAGAGGCGGGAAAATACTGAGGGCAATGAATGGCGAGGAAGGAATTCGGCCATGGGCTTTTGAAGGAACCATTCCAGCATACGCCTGCAGAACTTTGGGGAAATTATTGAAACTTAGATCTGGATGTACGGATGGGGATTCGAATCACGTCCTTTCTAATCTGTGGCCAGAGCGTTACCGTTCACTAACCACGTCACCGTAATGTCCGAAACATGAAAACTATAGGATGTCAACTTTATGCCCCTATCCGTCAGAAGCATTGCGATCAAGACTGAAGTATACTCTCAAGCCCATATACACTGAGGAAACGCAGACTTCTGGTGCAGAATGTGGTGATTAGGAATTGTTTATCATCATGTGTACCTTTTTGGCTGTTGGCTGAGTTTCAGCTCGTGAAATTTTTTTATACTACGTGGAATGGCACTAAACAGTCCAATGACGAGCGGTAAGCGATTACTGCACCTAAGACAGCAAGCACAAATTAATACTCCATCATGTCTTAGAATGTGACTCGCCATCCTGTCTCGTCTTTGTGTGAGACCATCGCACAAACATCTTTCTTCATTTCCAAAACAAGGTCATTTCGTACTTTATCTGACCATTCTGAAGCACCAAATTTGAAATGATCAAATTTTCGTTTTTCCTTCTGTCTGATATTCCTAATGTCAGCGCTTCACTACTATTAAGTTCTATGTGAAAATATTGTAGTTACTCTTCGAATGTCTGTTCGTTCAGCAAAAGATGTCATAATATCCATTCTACGACAGAACGCTACCAAGATATTTTAATTCTGTACAGATGTTCATATAATGCCTTTCGTTTTAAGGTTATCTGCATTTTACCCAAAATGTAACTAAAATCAGTCTCCTTTCGAGCAGTTTCTGTAACCTTAAACTAAAGCCTTCTTCATCATTGATCTTAGTAACGCGGCCATCTAAAAAAAAAAAAAAAAAAAAAAAAAAAAAAAAAAAAAAAAAAGTGTATAGCTACAGTTTATGCTATCTAGATCAAATGTTTAATATATTTTCTGCGCAACATAATCCCACCGTTCGTTAAAAAAAAAAAAAATAAAAAAAAATTAAAGTCCCGATTGCTGAAAGTAAACCACTGCAGCATAAGGTGTGTATACTGAAATCAAAATTAGATTTTAAAAATTCAGTTTGACTGATGATTACTAGTTCCAATTTATTGTTGCTGAAATCAAAACAAAACAATAATTACCGATGATAAATTTTTACAAAATCCTTTCAGCTGTGCCCAACTCCAAACGGAGACTGGTCGCCTGTTGACGTGTAACTTAAAACGGGCTGAGGCGAGTCCTCATAGAGTGATAGAGCTCTGTCACGGCCGTATGAATAAAGCAGGCCTACGCGCGGCTGGAAATGTCCCTCGTTTCTATGTATATTTAATCACGTGCGGTCACAATTAGAACTGCGCAGCCTGAACGAGCCGGAAGGGGGCTTAGTTATGTGGACATCCTGTTGGCTCCGGACCTTAAACAAATATAATTTAATGCCATATTTCCCAAAGCCGGAAATTAAATTTGGTGCTCCGATATTTGGTAAATGACAAAGCAAGGAAAGTGTTTTTATTTTCTAGTTCAGATTGAATTAATCTAAAGGTCACTAATTATTTAATATTTGTAATGACTTCTTCATTATTTTAGAATGTAGCCAATGATCTAACTTTTTTTCCTCATAGTAGTCTACTTGGTACAGTGGTACAATGCGCATCTCGAACTTTATACCAATAGTGCTCTTGGGAAAACCCAATTTAAAACATTTGAAACTCAGATAATTGAGAAGAGTTCAGCACTTACAAAGTACAGTCATTACGAAAAAAATAATTATTAGTGTTTATAATCTCTCACAGTAAATTGTTTATCTTAACCATCTCAAGGAATTATCGCTTTACAGTTTATTTGAACTATAATGTTAGGTAGATCGATCTCTCATTACCAAGAACAGAAGATAATGTCTTCTGGAAGTAAAAAAAAAAAAATTCTTTATATATATAAAACATCTATTCACTCATATTGATTCTTCCCAAGATTTTTTAAGACAGCGTACCGTTTTTTAATACAGACTTTCTTTTCCATACACTCCTGTTATTTTTTGTGGTAAAACAATTTATTGGTTGTGGAAGTATATTTGACGAATTAGTTAAAAACAGGTTTTTGACAAAAAATGTAACATATTAAAGAAAAGCGTTGAATGGTTACAAGTATGCGAGTATGCACAGTAAAAAGAGAACAGAAAATATTGTGTCATATATTACTAATTGTCTCCAGAATTTTTCTTGACTTTATATTTTAATTATTTTATTTGTTATATTGTAATAATTGTTTACGTAAGTAATATCACAGTAGATTCGTGAAGGGGAATCAATAGAGATAGTTTATTGATCAATATTTTGTACTGTATCTAGGTATTATTCGTTTAATAATAACTAGCCATCATTGAATTTGTAATGCTAACAAGTTCATCAGTGATAGATCTTGTAATATTAAAGATTTTCCGATGGCAATGTCTGAGCTGTTAAACTGAAAATTCAAAACTGATTATCATGTTAGAATCAGCAGATTTATAGAAAAAATTGAGAAAGTCTACCTGTCAAACTGGTAGACAATGTAAGAAGTGAATAAGAACAGCATCAAGTAGAAAATGCCCTGAAATATATCTCAAATGGGGAAAGAAACGTCGGCAACTAAGAAAAAGTGTGTCAAGACTGAAAAAAATTAATTAATTACACCTGAAATACTCGAAGTTAACGACATTATTCAGATATGAATATCGGTTAATCTGCCTGTAGATTGTTAAGAGAATAAAAAATTTTTGTAATTTGTATCAAGTTTCTGGCGCCAGCGTGGTTTGCGTTGGTAGAAGGGACTTAGTAAATGATTGACCAAGTAACGCTTGTGTTTGGTGATCTGGTGCGTTGCAGCTCCTTTCACCTTGTCTCACAGTGGCCGATTATTGGATGTTTTTGTTTAACTTGTATTGGCCGCTTGTTTGTTGGCACAGAGTATCAATTAGAGGCTTATCTGAAGCTGCAGCACAATACGCCCACATAGCGCGTTCCGGGCTGAATCAAGGCCCTTTGTGGCGTACTGGAGAGCAGAGGTCGCCATTAATAGGACGAGGTCTAAAGCCCATTTACTGCAAGTTCTGCTGTGAAAACAAACCTCATTTCAGCCGACCTACGGCTTTCTCCACACCTGAAAGGCCAGAAAAGTAATCTGACGCTAACGATGGAGGCATACTAATCTTTCAATACAACATACGTTAACGATTTGAACGGCTTCATTTGTGTTGAAACACAGAATTTTCTGATTATATTTCACCATACACCAGTTCCTTCTTTTAGTGTATTGAAAATTTGGTATGGAGATAGCCTGATGGCAGAATCTTAATTGTCCGCAATTTCGCCTCTTCCTTTGACATTATCCTAATGGACGAAATTAAGTGTCATCATCTCATTCCGAAGAGTATAACTTTTTTTATATATGATAAGTGTATATTTTGTTTGTAAAATGTGTGGTTTATGAGGTGGAGATTGGGGGCAGTCCCAGAATTCGCCTAGGTGATTACTGCAAACCGCCTAAAAACCGTAATTGGGTCGTCTTGGAGTTGAACCTGGGCCCTTAGCATTAGTAATTAAAGAAGCACTGCCTCAATTAGTTTTATTATTGCTAGATTGTTAGCAACTAGATTAACAGTGCAGTTTGCATTATACTCATTGTCGAGGCATCCACATTTCTTCATCTTATTATTATTTGCTTATGGCTTTACGCCTCGTTGACGTCGTGGTTATTAGAAGTGGTGGACTGGGGCTGCAGGCACACAACGGGAAGGAATTTGGCCATGGCTTTTTGAAGGAACTATCCCACTGTTTGTCTCGAGTGATTGAGTAAACCATCGAAAACCAAAATCTGGATAGCCGGTCAGGGATTCGAACCCACTCCCTCCGGAATTCGGAACCATCCTCCATGCAGTTGTAGCGTTTGTGATCGAATTCTGGACTGTTCAATTACAGAAGACTTTTCGTGTGTAAATCGCCGGGATCATTTGTGATAAGCAGTAATCTTGCAAAAGTCCGCCAGTTGCTTGGATCAGTTTCTATTTGCAGCAATTTGTATGCTCATTTCGGTTCTACCTGTGTGCTAAGTTGTTAATCCACTGTGTTTTGGAAAATCTTTCGGAAACTGTAATCCCATGAAATACGCAAGCTCAAGGATTTAATAAAAGCAAACTCAAATGTATGGCATTAACTTATCATTTGTTTTCCTGCAATACCAATACATCTCATTGGCGAGTTATGTTTTGTAGCAAAAAGTAGTTACTGATAAAACTTGTTCCGTTATTTCAAACTATTAAATTTTCTCCTTTCTGGTATTCCTGACGTCCAATCTTCACGTCCATATATTCCTATGAGTGCATAAATGGCTGTGAGTCCATAAATTGCTGTGAGTGCATACATACAGCTTTAGTAAGTTCTTTCTGAGTCCGAAGTCAGCGTTTAAAATAAAAGTTTTTTTCTTCTTCTTCTTTCCAGAAGGCTCTATAACTCAACTGCAATTCTCCATTGGAGGCAATTCTCGGTTTACCCATCTGTTTACCCAAATAACAAGATTTCTTCTTCAGCTGTTTGTTTTTAATATTTTGTCATTTTATTATAATAATTTCTGCTACAATTCAAGACTTTTGTCTTTTTTTGATTTATCTTTAGTCCGAACCCGTCTCCCAGTATTTATTTCAAGCCTTGTCCTACTAACTTCGGAATTATACGTGCAGAGCTATTCAAGATAACTGTACCTTTCTTCTTCTAAAATCTTGTCAGAGAAAAATATCAGGGGCAATTTTACACTACTTGTAGGCCTAGAATGACACCGGAAAACCCAAGAAAACGTACTTATAATAGGCTACTGAATAGACGTGATGGGAATTGAATTCGTGTCTTTGGAAAACGAGACCCAAAACTTATTGCCCGCTCACGTTAAACTTAAATCATAGCACACACCATCCACGATCTTTTCTGCTTCTACAGAACGGTTTTCTTAATCATCACGTTTTAGCAAATATTTTTTAAAACGCAGTTACTCTGTGGAGAAAGAATGTCATCTGTTATTTCTCACTGACCTTAAAAAGATACCTAGCATCGTGGGGGACGTGCCTAGCATTCGATTAGATGCGAATTCGTGCCCTGTCAAGCCATCTAGAGTTTGGTTTTCAATGGTTTCAGAAATAATTCCTGGCAAACGATGGATTGGTGCCCGTACCTCACCTAAAATTCCTTCCTGGCTCTAACCTACGTGCAGTAGACGTGAAAAATACAAGAAGATATTTAATTTTTTGATTAATTTATACAACAGTTTCATCAGTTACAGTTTGCCAAATTATTAAATTTCACGAAGAACCACATTAGAATTTCTCATTGTCCCAGCTGTTATCCTATCATAAAACCACAAAGATATTAAATTAGTCGCTAATTGGTAGTCCATTCCCATTTTCGTTCAAAAGAATTGATATCGAGTCGTGAGTCATAGATTTAAAAATATCCGTATGTCGAATAACTCAACAAAATTGACAAAATCTATTGACCGGATCGATCGAATTAGTCGACAGAATCAGTGCTCGCTCTGTTGTAGTGATTTCAGTCGTGATGAGAATCATTTTATTGCAATCTTATTTTATAAAGTGCCTCTTACCATTACTTTCCAGGACGTTGGATTTATTCGAAATTTAAAAAACTTACACGTGATGGAGATGAACGCAAAAGCTGTATTCTGCTGTTACGGTTAGTGAAGATGTGTCATTACCTGCAACAGAGAAAAAAAATTAATCACCGGAGATTCACTCAGTATGAATTAGCTAGATACAGTAATGACTTTAATTAAGAAAGAAAATTTGTTTCGATTGTTTCAGGGGAGCTGCAATTTCTATTGCAAATGCATTGAATGAAGTGTATTCACACCTCATTTAACCAAATTCCCATTTCTTTTTTCTAAATAGATGCTTACCTAAGACAATACTGTGGTATTTATAGTTTTGATTTATTTTTTGATCTGTTAACAATAGCCAAGCGACGATGTTTACTATTTAAGTTTGATTGATTAAGTCATGAGGAGGAAGTGAGGTTATTATGAATAAATAACGTTCAGATTCCGTAAGACACAAGATGGATACAAAGTCCTAGGACTATAGACCACTCGTTATTGCGCGATACAAGGAAAACTAGCTACCAGTGTGTATATCGTTTATTATTGGAAAAAAGCGAAATGTAACTATATGAAACGTCAAGTGAGTAAGAAGGATTAATAAAAACGTTAAAATTGCGTCAAGAAGTTCCTAGAGCGTCGTTTGCATGGAAAGCTCATGTATTACCGAGACTCTTTTGGCTCGTGCTCACAAGACATTAGGCATTCTTTAAATTGTGACAACCCCCAACCCACATTTTTCATTTTTTTAAAACTCTACCGAACAGTCAGCTGAAGATTTTTAAAACTGATCTTGTTCTAGGTCCCTGTTGAGAAAAGACCTATGAGATAGGAAACATATTTAGATTAATGACGTACATTATTGAATAATAAACTAATACTAAAGAAAAATAATGCTAATGCGACTTGCATTGGCCCGAACAGAGTTTCATTTTCGGAAAGTACCAAAATAATATAACTTAGATATTAGAGAGAGAAACGTAGAATAAGCTGAAGAACAATGAGAAGACATAGTGTGAAAGCTAAAATCCTAAGAGCTATTTATATCACATTCTGAAATTGCCTTCCTTGGATGATGAGCAGTGACTAGAAACCTTAGAGGTGAACTTTTGAGTCCACTTTAAACTTGGAAACACCAACACAAAATGAATTAGTTGATAAAAATGATATTTCTGGTTAGTTACTTTATTCACTGTCAGAACTAGCAATAGGGATCCAGGTACATAGCTACTACTGTTTCACAGCGCCTAAAATTTGTAATAAACTTATAATAAGTCCTTAGTTTAACTATCCATCCAATACCTTTAATAAGTTGAGGAGTCTTAACATTCGAACAATGAAGAAAACTGTTGTTTTTGTTGTTGTTTTTTTTTATTATTTAAGTAGTAATTGAAATATATCAATTTTCAAAATATTTTGAATAAAAATAATCCAGATAGTGCCAAAAAACTTGATTTAAGTTTTTCTCCTTGTGAGCATAAAAGTGATGTAGATTTTGAAAACAGTACTTCTTTTTTTTTTAATAAAAATGAATAAACAAATCGTACACAAAATGCATTTGATTCCTGGCTTGGAAAATATTCCATATAATTTCTCCACTGAAACAGTGCTGCTGAATTTAACTTAAGAAATCAAGACAAATGATGTCCGTGATGCTCTTCATTTCTCACTTTCATTTAAACTGTAACTAAGTCTGTTTCGAGAGTTCAGAAGTGCAGATCTGAGACACTATTCTGCCCAAGAAACAACGAATAATTCATAAACGAGAACAACAGAGAAAATCCATCAACAATAAATTTCAATAATATTAATTTTGTTTTTTCGATACATGAACAGCAGATAAAAGTCAATACTGTATTTCAGAAGGATAATAAATCTAAAGATTTTCGCCTACAGCATAGATGAAGTGTTAGAACCAGATATTTTTGAGAATTATTTATTTTTCTAGTTATTTATTTGGTGTCTTAAACCAGTGACGTTTTTCAATATATTTCACATGGCCTCTAAAACAATAAAAGATATATTGTAATAAATCCTCAGTGACGTAAATGTTTTCAAACTTGTAAACTTCGGTAACATCTTTCCAGTTCAAGTTATTTACTACCTGTGAGGCAAGCCGAAGAGTTATTGCTGACAGGTATATTTCGCTGTTTGTAAACAAAGCCAAGATTCATCAGAAATCAAAATAGAAATTCCTCTGTTATCTCAAATCCATCAATTGAAATTTACAGAATTATATAAAACACCAATGTAAAAAGAAGTACAAAAAATACTATTAAAAATTGATGTTACGTGATTATCTTCGTTTTCTTTTATTGTTGTATTGCAGTTTCAAACATTTAAATACAAAATATCGATTAACCCGTGGTTTTCTTTCATTCAACATCTAACTTTATAAGTTTTTTTTAGTGTACGGCACCCCTTGCCTCTTTTTTGGTTGGAAATTTTGTTATTTACATAAATGGAAAAATTGAGAGCTCATATGCACCAACAATTACTAATCAAAGCTCTTAATTCTTATCTTCAAACAATTTTACACATAATATGCCCTGATTTAAAAATCCGCAGTTTTAAAGCTTAGATTCAAATCTGAGGTATATGTCAGCACGCAACGTCATCAGGTGCTACAGCACGAAATTAATAATTATTGTGTTCAATGAACGTTTTTACAGATTCACTGGTGCACATTAAACAATACTAAATCGAATGTGAGGAGGTTTTTACGTTTTGAAAATTCACGATCAGTCTTAAAATCTGGTATGTGTTACAGTCACGATTATTTAACTAGGAACGAAGCATAAAATTAAAAGCTGATCGAAAAATTAACAAATAAATACGTATGACGCTATCGTAAAGCCATCTATTGAATTTTTCCATAAATATCGGGAATGAATTCTTTAAATCTACGCTATAGCCGGCCTCGGTAGCGTAGAGGATACAGAACTAGCTCGGCGTGCCGAAGGTCACCGGCTCGAGTCCGACCAAGGGCATGGGTGTGTAAGTGTTGTGTCTGTGAATGTAATGTCCGTCCTGTGGTGTGTGTAACTGGTTGGAAAATGCATACTGGAAGAAACTGAAAGCACTTGATCACATATAATCAATGTTGAGTTGGTTGTATGTACTCAGATGTCAGAAAAAAAATCTACCCGATAGTTAGCCATAGTGCAGCAAAGCCGCCTAGTCAGTGAATTCTAAGGGCACACGAGAAAACTTTGTTAATTAATGTTGATGATTTTATGGTCGCCGATAGAGCTACTACATAGGCAAAACCACGGGAACAAACTAGCTTATAATAAATAGAAATTAAGTAAGTTTCACACAGAAATCAATCGAAGATTTGAAACACTAAGTACTGATTAAGCGGCTAGAAATATATGTTACAACTCCGTTGAGTCAGGGAACAGTGAAAGCTAGAGCAAACACTGCATGCGGTTTGACCTTGACTGGACTAATTCCGTGCCGCTGTCATCACTCCTCCTCCATCCCTTTATGCATGAGCTACTTAACTTTTTTCGTCCCACGTCATTTCCGCTGCACGTTGGGAGCGAAATTATCTGACGCACTTCCGTTACATCTCCGTCACCGAGCCAACTCCAGCTCAGAATTCGATTATCAGATCGATTGGCAAGCAGTTTCAGTGTAGAACTGTAGGTTGACGGACACGGAAGGTTTGCAGTTGGACCACCGCGGTCCAGCCTACTCCTTGATGAATGTAAGTGCGCTGCCCGCACGACCCAGATGCTGCACCGGCGTCTGAGCTGTCAGGCGGGCGGACTCTGACGGCACTTAATGTCAGCCCAAGCTGTCTGCTGCTGTCACATACACTGCCCGTCACCTAGGGAGGCGTGAGCGCGTGGTACGTGACGCAGGATTCTTCACTGACTGACGCTAAGAAATACGACCCAGCCATAAACTAGATTCCTTGCTGCGTTGCCCAACAGCGTTACCCGTGTCTTCTGCGAAATACATCCTTCTATTCGTTCAGCATATTGTCCAATAGAAGCTGCATTCAAAGCATCTCTCTAGTAACTTTGAGCAGCGTAACAGAGTATAAAATTACATATGAGTGCTGACAGTAGTGTAATTAATTAGAGATTGTATCGGAATTTATTTAACGGATAAGATATCAAAACCTCTGAATACTATCAGTTTCTGACAGCGCTCAATAGTCACTCCTACGAACTTTCAATCGCAATTCATTTCTTGTAATCGAATTTTTCTCGAAGGAAATCGGTGAAGCTAAGAAATACTCTTTTCCTTTCCTTAAATTTAATGGTGTTTTCCTTTTCTTTGAAGCACATTAAATGGAATTAAATAAGTTCTGCCCCTTCCTTACGTAAAAAATTCTTCATCTAAAATTAAAGTAATTAATAAAATCAAGTTATAGCAAAAGCATTCTTTGACGAACACACTAACAGATGGCTCTGGGTTGAGAATCGGTTACAGAAAAGACAAACTATTAGTCGACTGCCTGGCCTTCGCAGATATCTCTACTAGCGTCTAGTGTGGAGATAGGTATTCACAAACTATCCTCTCTTAACAACATATCAGCTAAAGATTCCTATAAACAAAACTGAGTTCATCACTAACATCAGAAATGTACCAAACTCAATCCCACTGTGGAATACAATGATACGAAAGACTAATGCCTTAAAATATCTTGGAGCATGGATAGCTCCAAATATCAACGAGGACTTAACCACGAAAAGCAGATGTGCCAGACTGGAGAGAACACAGCACCCTTGTAAGAACATGTATGGATCTAAATCCCTCTTCCTTAACAACTCAGAAAACTGGAACTAAAGGAACGTAAGATCTTGAGAAAAATTATGGGTCCTATCAAAGAAAAGGAAAATACAGGCTCAGGTACAATAAGGACCTTTACCAACAACTAGAGAGCATTACAACAGCCATGAGGAAAAGGAGATTAATGTTCTATAGTTTGGATGGACAATCATAGACTTACCTCCAAAATCTTCAATATCGTCTCTAGAGGGAAAGCGACTAATGCAAAATGTACAAGGCTAATCAGAAGAAACCTCGTGCAACTTAAAATTGAGGCGTGCCTGTGCGATTGTTTCCAGTAGCTGCAGGTCTGCTTCGACTGGGTTGCCGCTGTGTCTGTGAAGAGGCCGGTTTGTCGGTTTTTGTCACTGGTTTATCGGCGGGCAGGTCTTTCTTTGCCGGACAGCCGCTGTAGCAAGCTGGATGGTTACCGTTGCCGTTATGACTGCCTGCACACCTCATGCAGACTTACTGACATTTACAACGGGGATAAGTAAAAAACGTTGATTGAGACATCAGATCCTCTGCAGACACTAACAGCCAAAACACTGCTCCCTGTATGTTGGGTAAAATGGGCCCAAGAAAGAAAAGACAACTACAGTGCAAGGATGAAAGAATACTGGGCCAAAAAGAAAGCTCGCCAGAGTTAAGAACCACGTGGTTCATAAAGGCCAAAGCGGAAAATAAGAAAAAAGTATTCGTTATTATCTGGCTCATCTCGGTGGGTGAACTGTAACGCTCGTGCTTCGTATTCGAGAGAGAGTGGGTTCATATCCTCTACCGGTCTTTCAGATTTTGGTTTTCCAAGATTTCTCAAAATTACTGTGGACCGATTCCGGGATGGCTCCTAGAAAAAGTCATGACAGAATTCCTACCCCCATCATCTCCAGACTGTAATGACACAACCCACCTCGAAAATAAAAGCTTGTCCGAGTTGCTGTTGTTGCTACTGCTGTTGAGAGGAGTTGAAGCGTTGCGTGACGGCGCATACGTTGAATTGTTTGGTGACAGTGTCGGAATAAACAGCACTGGCGACAGAAGAGAAGGAGCCTCTGCCGACGACAGCCGCTGTCCACTCGCAAAGTCGGATGTGTTTCCTTTGGCCGGCAGCTGCAGATGTGTGCGTCATCTCCACGACCGTATTTAATCTCCATGTTTACTGTCACCATGTTGATAAAACTACCACCATGTGGCGGCTGCACAGATGCCTCTTGCGCACTTCAGATAAACGTTTATTAAGTGACTTATATCAGTAGGTCGTCCGACCGGATTTACGTTATCATGGTCCATTCGTAATATACCCGCCAATTCGTCCGTGCCCGTTAGATCAATCCAATAGTAGACACTGCGAAAAATGACTCGCTCTGGTTCAAATCTCACGCTTCGCGAAATAACTGTCATGATTAAAGTTTCAGGCTGTTTTCTGTGATTATATTGCCAAATTATACTCAAATTATACGTATTTCACATGAAAAATTGTCATAATAAGAAGTTTGCGGTAATAAGGACCTTCATCACTGATCCCTCTAGGGTGTTGGAGGGGAGTATGATAAAATTTCCGTCTCAGATATTGTATTATTTTTAAAATAAAGATAAACATTTATTTTGAATATATATGTGTGCCCTAAGAAAAAATATAAACTAAAAATAACAGAAGTTTTACTGTCCCAACGTGTGCGTTCAATTTAAAACCACAGTCTCATTTTTGTTATTGTTTTTTGTACATTGGAAAGTGTTAACAGTTTGTTAGATCAGTTGAGAAAATTCTGAGAGCAATGTAAATGGGACCTGGAGGTAATGTACAGAAGTAAATTCAACTAAAATTTCGCTTCCAGCCACGCATAAAAGCAAACAAGATGAACCGCACTGAAACGGAACGTAATGCTTACATTCATAACACCAGCACGCTCTTTCTCTCTGCTAAACCTCTTGGTATTTACAATGATAATACAGTACAGGCCTAAATATTTCATAAAAAGAAAGCCTGCTTCATATTTTTTGCTTGTGGAATCAATTTGTTGCTCCCCACGGCAAATTAGTACAAATTGCTGCCGGTTTGTGGTATCAACAGCACCCGTAGATAATGTAAAAAATAAAAAATGTTTACCTTCCAACTATCTATTTATGTACAGTACCTCAAACCATGGGGAAAGGAAATAAACAGCTAATCTTTAACTGGACTCTATTAAGTCACCATTTAACTCATTTACAGCCGTTGGCTAATTTTTTCACTAAATATTGACACGTATTTAAGATAATCAGTCCAGCCAACCCTTCAGTGTCCATTAATTCATTATTGGCTAGTTGATTAAATTTGAAAAATAGATTAATACTTTACCTTAGTATCTAGTTTACTCAAAAAACATATTATTTTTCAAAAAATCGAAAATTTACATTATGTATTTTGCATTTTAAAAAACGATGTTAAATTTACCTCGAAAGCGCTCAAGACTGTCATGACGTCTTGAATGACGTCACAACACCCGAACCAAAACAAAGAGGTCGTGTATGTATATGGCAGGTGTCAAGTGTTCTTTAATTAACAATGAATTCCTCGTTTATAAGTACTGTGTATTGCCCCTGTATAAAAGCATAACAATAAAAACGTCAAACAAATTATTCATGTATGTTCCAAACAATGAACAAATACGGAAAAAGTTGTTAAAACTTGCAAGGAGGGAGGATGCTCATAGTTTATTTGCAGATTTATGAATCTATTTTTTTGAAGATCATTTTGATGTAAGTGGTTGTGCACTATATATTTCTAAATCTAATGCAATACTGATGAATTTTGCAGATCCATTACTTTTCAAGTACTGATGTCATAATAAGGTATGAGTTGAGGTTGTTTTGGTTTTATGATTTAAAAACTTTTTTTAGTGCTACATTTAATATAATTAACACATTCTGTCATAACTATCATTACCGTTGTGCCACAATCTAATGATAGATTCTTATGCGACTCTATGAAACAAATCGTAAAAAAAGAATAAATTTGTTAAATATCTCTTGTGGTTCTCTAGATATCTTAACTGAAAGGTGATGTTGTTAGGGTTGGTGTATAGATTGTAAATAGCAATTTTAGATCATCCATAGCTTTATCATGGAATTATTCTGCTCGAACAACAATAAAAATATCAGATGATGATACCAACAGTTGAGTCGGGAGCATACAACAACTAGTTACTCACTCATAAGGAGCCGTAAAATTAGACGCTACTTTTAAATAAAGATTTCTATATCGTTCTAATCAAATACATAAAAAACAAATCATTTTTCCCCTTTCATCCTTTTTATGTATATAAAAAAGAAACAATAGTTTTGGAAAAGAGGTCCTATAGTGTCAGCTCATTTTTTATCATTTTATTATTTTCAGGGCTTTGCAGCAAAACGAGCAAACATGAATCCTTAATAATTTATTCATTTCTGTCCTTCCGTATGTCACAATCCGATAAATCTGCCATCTTTGTACCAACTGTGATGAAATGTCACACGAAGAAGTGTTTTATTGACTACAAAACGGATATGTAGATATGTCACCGCTCTAATTTTCCAACAATATGACTAACAAATCTGAAGACGATTGCACTTAATAACGACTTAATATTAAAATTATTTTGGGTAAAATACGTAGACAAGTAATTTTTAATTTTCACATCGTTCTGTTTCCGACAAAATTTTGCGCTATATGAAGTAAGTGTTGAGTCTAAGATTTATTTTCTTAAAACAGTGTTTTGGTTTCTCGGTATATAATGAGCCCTGTTCGTCATTTAGGGACCTAAATCAGAATCTCCGTACACCATTTTTTTTTTTTTTTTTTTTTTTTTTTTTTATTAATACTGAATTATATTGCACATGGTGGTATGCAAAGTAACGATGTAAACGCATAAATGAAAATACACTAGCGATGTGAGGCTTCTCGTGTCCAAACTGTTACATTGTATATATTATTGGTCCAGGTATCTATTAACTTGTCCACAATCCAGTTAAATATTTATGTTTTTCATGCGATGTGCCTTATTTTTATATTAAATATGAACATCATCACGTTATCAATGACGTCATCATTTCACGTGGCGGAAATTAGTCCAGCACGTATTGTGTACTTCAACAAAAACAAATTTATTTTTGAGGAAGCTAAGCTTCAATATTGGCAAAGGATCACTTTACTCATGAAGCTTGGTACAGCGCTGCTTGGTTTAGACTTCGTTGTTCTTCAACTATGGTACAGCAAGAGGACAACATTAAACATTTTAACTATTATAACTATAGAAAACGAAGATACTAATTCCATTCAATGCACTTTCTCTGATATTAAATATGAAATTTCATCAAAATACAGTTACAACAGGACTATCACAAACATAAATACTAACGATTAAGTCCTGAGTGGATTATAATCGACGACCCTTTCAGCTACTGTCCCTATAACAGATAGCTATCAGGTGTTAATGGTAATTGCATCTCAATTACCTATGTTATGGTGCGAACAGTGCATTATCATCAACTACCATTAATCCCTACTGTACAACACAATTACTGCTACGCTCTCACGTCAGTTATGAACGTCTTGCTTGGAATTTACTAAGCAGCAATCAGCCACGTTACGTTATCGAACAAACGAGACTCAGTCAGTGGTAGAAAATTTAAAACCTTTCTATGAAATTACACTTTTATTTGAGTTATCCTATGAAGACAGTGATTAGAATATATGAAACAGATAATTGAGGACGTAGGTTGTATTAAGGAGAATGTAGAGATGAAGTGGTTAGTATAAGGTAGGAAGGGATGGAGGATTGCATCAAACCAGTCGAAAGACTGATGACAGCAAAAACAAAACAAACATCCTTAAAATTTCTTCGTAAACAGACACAGAGCCAATATTTTTTTTTTTACTTTTGGCTTTACGCCTAGTCGACGTCGTGGTCATTAGAGGCGGAATGGAACTGGGACAAGGAACGGGAAGGAATTCGGCCATGGTCATGTGTAGGAAGCATCTCGGCATTCACCTGGAGTTATTTGGGGAAACCATGAAAAACTCAAATATGGATGCCCAGACGGGGATTCGAACCGGCGTCCTCCCGAATGCGAGACCAGAGCGTTAACCAATCACCCACCACGCTTGGTCAGAGAGCCAAATTAGAGAAATCACTCTCCGGAACGCGTCTGTACAAAAATCTTTCTGTTATTAAACTCAGCTTATTTTATTCATCTCACCACAGCAATTACATTCTGCATCCTCAGTTATTATACTTCCAATAGACTTCTGCAATTCTTTGCTTTAATTATTCCTACCACTTACAAATTATTAAATCCGAAACTTCTTAAAAAGCGTAGATAAGTTCTGCCTTTGCATCTACATATTCCTTAATTCTACAATTTTCATTCCTTTGCCACTTTATGTGTCCATTTTTTTTTTCTTCAGCATACTGCTCTAGTACCAATTACATTCAGGCCTGGAGTGTGGGAGGTCGAGACTTCGATTCCATGTCCGGTCATTCAGATTTAGGTTTTTCAACATTTTTCGAAACAACAGCAGGCCACGCTTCATGAAGACCATGGTCAATAGATTTCCTGCCCGTTCCATGTCTTCAATCCATTATTGGTTCTAATAACACCGTCATAAAAATAGTGTAAAACGCATTTAAAGAAAAAAGGAAAAAGCCTCCAGTGCGAAGTACTCTCGTGTGATTTCCGTACACAAATTATGTGTCATCAAGAAAGTTTTTGTTAAAAAAAACAACTCAATATCAAGTAATTTTTAAATTAATTTTATTATTCGTTAACTTAGCAATTAATTTTAAAAAATTCAAAAAATGATTATCACGATTTCCTTACTGCCTGATTCATTAAATTACATATCGAATTATTTGTATATTATACTGTTTTTGAAAATTCTAACACTCACAAAATCGTAGGATGTATGTAACAGTGGAACCATAATAACTTACTAGGATTGCAGAACAGAAACGGCAATGTTATGTTATGCCTCATCGACTCAAACGGCGCAATATCAGCATATAAGTGAGCTCCAACTTGTCACATTGACTGATCTCTGGGAAAGAGGTATATCGTACCGCGACACTGTGGCTCGTACCGAGCATACTGTTACACAATGATGTCTGTGTGGAACCAGTGGACAGAAGAGGGTCGTACAAAGCGACGAGTGGGTACTGGACCACATAATGTGGCCACGGCGTGGGAGGCTGCCATATTGTCCTCATGGCCGTAACCGACAGAACAGCTTCGTCCATAATGTTAGCTCGGTGTTGGAGCACTGCAGCGGGTGTAGATATGTCTGTGCCGACCATTCCACGATGTACGCTGAAGGCTTGACCGGTGGCACGCATGCTATTGCGTCGGCTTTCATTACCCAGAAACCACAAACGCCTCAGACTGCAATGGGCACATAAACGCCAACACTGGAGTTCTGAGTGACAAAACGTAGAGTTTTCAAACAAGTACTTCTTTAACTTTTACATTGATGGCCGCGTAAGTGCTAGACGCTGCAGTTGCGAACGCAATCGGACAAACTGCATTGTTGAGCCGTATAGCTGACAAACGCAAAGTGTGATGTTTTTGGGCGCCATTGGCCATAAGATGCGATCGCGCCACTTACTTATTAAGGGCAATCTGAACAATCGCTACATCAGAGATGTTTCAGAGCCCTATGCAGGCAGGAACACATTCTCGGCTAAATGTGGCGAGGAGTGCTCAAGCCTTCTTCGAAGAAGGCCGGTACCATTGCTTTCCTAACCTGCACGTTCGCCTGACATATCGCCCATCGAACGTGTCTGGGATATGGTCGGCCGGTAACGTGTTGGTCCTGGTCTTCCTGGAATCACTGTTAATGCTCTGTGGTTGCGACTTTTTAAACTACGAAATAGTTCGCCAGCAGCATTTCCAGGTGCTGCGCGCTGATTGATTTCATTCCGCGATATGTAGAGGCTGTGATCGCAGGAAGGGGCGACTTTACACTATAATGATTTCTCATGTTCAGAGTGCATGTATAATAATGTATTTCTCATTATTCATGTATTGTAATTTCCCTAATCTGTGGAATAAATTTCAATGTAATCACACGTCAACCTTCCTGTTGTTTCAATTTTCGCAAACGGCATGTACTAGTCAAAAATAATATCTGCTGATGTTTATGATTTACTGATATTGCTTATGTAGTAATTTTATGAAAACCATAAGCTTCATGACCGGTTTAATATAGGGTGGAACTACAATTGTAAAGAAGAAGTAGTGCACAGTTACATATTTCTAATTAAGGAATACATTAGTTATGATGGTGTAACTTTTTTTTTTGTTAACTGCTTTACGTCTCTCAACAACGAGGTCTTTAGAGACGAGAAAGGATTGGGGGGGGGGGGGGCAAGGATGGGGGCAAGTGATGGGAAGGAATTCGGCAATGGCCTTTTGAAGGAAGCATCCCAGCATTTGCCTGGATGCCCGGACGGGAATTCGAACCACCGTCCTCCCGCATGCGAGGCGAGAACGCTAACCGTTACACCGCCACGCTCGGTGTGTATTATAGGGACAGGTGGGCAATTTATTATTAGCATAAGACTTCATTCTTTCATTCAGAAGATACGGAACAGTAAAAGTACTTCCACATTAAAAATGCTTAAATGTTTCTCTATCTGAGATTTAGCACTACATTACTACTAAGTTTCCATTTCTAATCAAGTCTTTCTATATTATTGCTAATCTTCTTTTGAGCTTACATTTTTGGGGTCATCATTG